>JAJOZX010000770.1:22500-622500 GCA_023014485.1 Bathynomus jamesi | reverse complement strand
TCATAAGGACTTAATTCCGCTTTTCATGTCCACTTCACCTTCTCTGCCCTACCTTTACGGTCTTATTAAAACCCACAAACCTGACAACCCTATGTGCCCTATTATTAGCTCGGTGGGCTCTATTACTTATAAACTTTCAAAATGGCTTGTCAAAGTCTTGTTCCCCATTCTCGGAACTATCTCTGATTCACATGTAAAAAATTCAATGGATCTTACTGAAAAATTGAATAATGCACGTACTGAAACTAACGATAGATTGATCAGTTTTGACGTTTGTTCATTGTTTACAAAAGTGCCGATTGACGATATGCTTGACTTTCTCTCCCAAGAATTACATAAGTATGACCTGCCACTACCTTCACACATTGTTTTGGAACTTATTAAGCTTTGCATCAGAGACTGTAAATTCACTTTCAATAACGAGTATTATCAAGTTTTTGGGATGGCCATGGGCAACCCCCTTATCGCCCCTCCTCTCCAATATTTATATGGAGTTTTTCGAAATTACTTACATTCCGAGAATCCTGGGGGTTGGCATCCCTTGGTTGCGGTACGTCGACGATATTTTGTGTATCTGGCCCATGAATCGTGACCTGGATAACTTCATCCTTCAGTTGAATGATCAAGTCCCCTCCATTAAGTTTACTTTAGAAGTGGAACAAGACAATTCAATCCCATTTTTGGATGTGCGTGTACATAGGGAAAGCCCAGGTTTTAAGTTTAGTATCTATCGGAAAACAACAAACAATTTGTCCGACGTACACTTTTACTCGGGACATGACACCCCCACTAAGAAGGCCATTTTTTCATCAATGTTTCTCCGCGCCCTTAGGATCGCCAGTCCGGAATACATCGATGCCGAATTGGAAAAAATCAACGGTATTGGAAGTGATATGTGTTATCCATCTGCGTTTATGGAATCTTGTCTCAACAAGGCAAAACGAACTTTCTATCGTGTCAATAATAACACTCGTACTTTGTCAAAAAATATTTTAGTACTTCCATTTTTCCCGGGCTTTTTAGGCATTGCTAATGTACTTAAACTTTTGGATATTAATGTAGTATTTTCATATAACAATATTGTGAAAAATATCATAGTAAAAAATAGCCCTACCAATAATTCAGGCATTATCTATAAAATTGGTTGTAAACAATGTGATTCCTTTTACATAGGTCAGACGGGAAAGGATTTGCACACACGTATAAAACAGCATCAATATTCCGTTAGAACAGGACAGTTGTCCAGTGCCCTTTTTGTCCATTTGTCAGAGTTATCCCACTGTATTGATTGGAATAATGCTTCGGTGTTATTCCACTCTAGCAACATTGTTAATAGAAATATTCTTGAGTCTGCCATTATCCAACTTTCAAATAACTTCAACATAAGCAAAGGTCTTTTTCAACTCGATCCTGTTGTTTTGAATTCCTTCAAAAGAGATTTAGATAAGAAGGGTAGAACGCTAAATCTTTGGTAAACTTGTATGCTACTTTATTAACTTTTAATTTTAATTTTATTTTTATATACATCGAAACTTAACCAAAAAAGGCAGAGTGTTAAAACCCGGGCAGATTTCCAGTATAAATTTGTATTTTTATAATTCATTTGATCTTGTGCTAAAAATCGATATTTTTTCTTTACAAATCTGTATGCCTCTCTGATAATCCTTTAATTTTTAATTTTTATTTTTACTTCCCCGTTTATTGCATATATATATATATATATATATATATATATATATATATATATATACAGTATATATATATATATATATATATATATATATATATATATATGTGTGTGTGTATATTATTTATTTTTCTTTTTTTTTCTTTTTTTTTCTTTCTGTAACCTATATATAGGCTGTAACCCTTTTATGTACTTCAGTGTTCCTGAGGATGTCATTAGACGAAAGCGCTTGAGCACCATTTTGTGTTTCCTTTCCTTCGTGGTTTTATTCATCATATATATATATACATTCAACTAAAGAACACCCAGTATGGTGGTTACCTCATTTTTTAATTTGTTTCGTTCTCTCTCTCGTCTTGCGCGGAATATCTCCTATACAAGCGTCGTTCTTTACGTTATATATATATATATATATATATATATTTAAAGATTAAAAGCAGTGTTAGTTTGTAAAGAAATATATTTTAAAATGGCAGAGGTTTCTGTAATTGCTGTTATCGTCATCATCAGCACTTATTCCAAACTGTATGATAGAAATCTCAATGTAAACTATGGAATACAAAGACCACAAAATTGCCCTTTGTTACACACTAAAATCAGTGACTGTAAGTTACGTTTCAATTGCGAAGAAATGTGGCAATGAAGTGGAGTTAAGGTAGAAATAATATTTAACAAACTCTCCAATTTCCTGCCTTTTTCGAGGATTCTTATGACCATTTGGATAAAATAAACCGTTCTATGAATTATAAAAAACTTCAAAAGTTTGGGGAAAACAGACAAGGATGATCTTACTTCCCTTATTAGAAACAGTTCGCATTTGTATACAGGACAATAATCTGAATGACTGTGGACGCTCTTTTCATATAACTTACCTTTGTTAAAAAATATGAGATAATTTGAACAAGCAACAATCGTTTCCTTTCCATCGAAATTCCGATTTGTTGCCGTTTTTTTATGTTTCACCAGTTACAAAAAAAATAACCAAAATGCCAGTTTTGTAATCTTTGTTTTTTTTTGTGGTTTGTATCTGGTTTTTCGTGCGCTGATGACGTTGAAAAGTTATGGAAAGGTTTATAAATTTTACTACTTTAAAAAATGTTTCTATACAGACCGTTATTGTTTCTCATTCCAAAGGTTTCCTTATATATATTTTTTTTTATGCAGGAAGGGGTGCCAAGGGCGAGAGCCCACAAAAATGCCCCACCATAGAAGGAAAAGGAGAGAGCCGAAATTAAGGTCTCCGAAGCTGTTAAAAAGTATGCCATTTTTTTTTTAAATTTTGAAAAGAATCTGTAGTAGGTAAGATATGTGTAGTGAGGAATAGAGGGAGAAGCGTGCGTTTGAGAGCATGCTAGACTGCTTACAGGGTAGGTGAGACAGAAAAAATCAGCTGAGGAGGACAGTGAGAGAAAATAATAAAAAAGATAATAAAAAAGGAAGACAAGAAAATTGAAAGGAAAGACAACGATATAAGACCAAGACCAATCCCAAATGAGAACGTTTGAAAGTGTTACTATTAGAATCGTTCTTCATGTACAAATTAGTACATGAAGTCAAGTTAGAAAGCGGCGGAAATAGCAATTTTTAAATAAAAAAATTAAGCCATCTTATCACCTTTACTTGGAATGAAAATGAAATTTTGTTCTTTGCGTACAATCCGAAACCTGATTGGAGTCGAGACAGCAGTTAGAACTGCTACACAGTTACTGTTCATAAATTAATGCCTTTAATGACGGAGTCAAAGATGGATCAATAAGACATCATCAACTTTCCCTCAGCTCATACATTATACGGAGATCCAATTCTTCAATAACAAATGCTATGCTATTTGATGGGATGAGTTTAATTTCAATCAGGGGAAGGCTTACCTTACTATATTGCTATTAGTCAGGCAGTTTAGGACCACATTTTGACAATATGGGGACATGCCGGACAAAAGCACCATTTTTTTTCTGACAATCTGTGTGGTATAAATTTGGATATTTTTATTGGAACCAAGTAATCTGAGCTTGCTGGAGCCTGTTTCAGCCATTTTTCAAAAATGGGTGGACGAAAACCAGGAAAAAATCAGTTTTTTGGTTAGAAATAAAGATATTGGCTCTGAGAGCTCAATTACTGTTGTAGAATGTTATAATACTATGTATATTGCTTGGCAGCAGCAACATTCAAACATATAGAATGAAAAAAAATATTTATTTTTTGGTTTACAGATTTTTTTCCACATTTGTCATGGTTGGTAAGGATGACAAATTCTGACAAATGCTCCTTTGTATTGCAGACTGTGCCTGAGGATCCTTGCAGTTCCACAGAATGGACTGGACTATGTGTGTAATATGTCAGCAGACAACCTCTGAAACACTCCGATGCCCCCTTAATGTGCGTCAACACAAGGACGGCTCAGAAACATACAGAACCTTTCTGGACAATGTCAGTGAATTCAGGCAGTTAGGGAGACTCTAGGTCCCACTCAAGTTTGGTGAGGACATGGACAAGGCCCAGTTTATTCAGCACTGTGCACAGTGGCACAAAACATATCATGGTAAGTTCAGTGCAGAGAAACTGGAAAGAGCAAGGAAGAGGGAGAGAGCCGGCAGTACTGAGAGTGATGCTGCAGCCAAACGATGTCGACACGGCATGCCCGTGGAGAAGAATAAGTGCATATTCTGCAACAAATGCGATGGGCAACTCCATGACTTTGCAACTCTTCAGGCAGACAGCAACATAAGAACCATGGCCGCAGATCTGCACGAAACAGATTTACTGATCAGGATTGAAGGTGGTGACCTCGTTGCCATTGATGCAAAGTATCACCTTGCTTGCTTGACTGGACTGCGAAATCGCCATCGTTCCTTTCTGAGGAGAAGCCAAGACTACTCTTAGACTGACGTGGAAGAGAAGAAACTGAAAGCCAGAGCTTTTGTTGAGCTCATCACACATGTTGAGAACTCTGTAGAGGATGGAACCTTCTGTTTCAAGTTCTCCTCCCTGCGTCAGCTCTATGAAAATCGCCTGGCCGACCTTGGTATTGGTAGTGAGATCAACAAGGTTCGCTTCAAGGAACAATTTCTGAGGTATTTTCCACAAGCACAAGAGCAAAGTGATGGCAAGAATGTAGTACTTGTCTTCGAACAAGGTATGCAGGAACTGCTCAAGGACACTTTGAAGTCTGACTATGAGGGGGATGCAGTGATTCTGGCAAAAACTGCCAGAATTGTACGTGATGATATCTTCCGTTCTAAAGGGTTCGACTTCGATGCTTCATTCCCATCTGGATGCTAGCAGGACTCAGTCCCCACAATTCTCAAATCCCTGGTAGCCATTCTTCTGAAAGGAGCCGACTCAAGGATCAGGATTCTGCAGACTCCCAGTCATGCCTCACGGTCTCGCAAATGATCCTGTTTAACTGCAAGAAGAGGGCTCCAACTGCCATGAAGGGAGCGGCTGCTGCAACTGTCAGGTCTCGACATTCGTTGGAGCATGAATCACCCTTGCCCCTCTACCTTGAACTAAATGTTCACACGCAAACCAGGTCCAAGAAGTTGATAACACAGCTGTACACTTTGGGCTTGAGTGTAAGCTATGGTCAGGTACATCTACCTGAGAATCAACTGGCTACTGCTGTCTGTGAGAACATCAAGGACAAAGGTTCTGTGAGTCCTGCCCAGCTACGCAAAGGTCTCTTTACCGTTGGTGACTTGGACAACTTGGATCACAACCAAACAAGCACCACAGCCAAAGGTTCAGTCCACGGTACACGTAGGGTGTGTCGAATTTTTCAACTTTCAAATTCCAAATATGAGGGGTGCTAAAAAGTTGCAGCATGACAGGAATTCTAAAGATATTTTTGTTAATTTAATATAATTTAGTTTTGCTTGGTAAGAAGCTACATAAATATAGTGACTTTTTTGACTTTTTTGTGGAATTATATAATAATTATTATATTAATAATTATATATGCTGTATATATAATGCACTGCTGTTTTTGCTTATTTCACAGGTTGAAACATATTCATCAGTGTGCTGAAGATTACTTGTCCGTCAGTGCTACCATCCTAACCAGTGGGAATTGACCTACAATGGCTTCTAAAAGGAGGAAAAGACTGGGGACATTCACACATATGAGCAACCTAATTGGAACTGGTAGAGAGTTGTTGCCCTCTGAACTCCCAACGCTGCGAGACGTTCTGAAATATGGGCTACTGCTAAGAGAACAAAGTGGTGAGGATGTGAGAAACTACCCAGCAGCCAGTCTTGCAAAGGACATTTACCCTAAAGTGCTTGAAAAGTGGGAACGAGCAAACAGTTCTTTTGTAGCCCCCGTTGTAAATTCACGAGTCACAATCTTAAACAAGATCCAAGAGAGCTGGGAGCAGGCCAAAAACATATCTCTTGGGAGAGGAAAGCTACATGTCAAAGAGGCTTTCATTGCAAAACTTGACAAGCTTTTTTACATCCTCAGTTGCAAGTGTAAAATTGTTCTCTGCTCTGAATTTAGCTGCCTTGCAGATGCTGGTTGCAAAAACGAAACTCACATTAACTGTACATGCCCTAGGGAGATGAAGATCCCTGTGAAGGAACTTGCTTTCATTAAAGGTCAGAGAGACAAGTCTGGTTCTATTGGACCACATCAGATTGGCTTGCCAGATCAACCTGAGCACAACAGACAAGTCAAAAAGCAGAAGCGGCAAGAAGACGAAAGAAGAAGGCTTGCTGAATATAAGCAGACAAGTAAGCAGGATGTTTCAATGCCATCAAATGGAATAATTTTCTCTGATGATGAAAATGAAGAACAAATAGCTGATGCTCAAGATGGAAAGGATGGAAGTTATGAAGTGACATTAGAAATACCAAGCACGTCTTCAACTTCCAATAAAAAGCCAGAGTACAACACATTAGAAATACCTAATGTTGCTATGCATAGCATCAGATATGGTGTTGGCCTGCGTGCCACAGCTGCCATCACCACTGCTGCCTTTATGGATGCTGGCTTGATCACTGAAGAAGACAAGAGACTTGTAGTTGATCACAATAAAGTCAAGAGGGCCCAAGAAAAAATTATGAGATCCCTGGATCAGGAATTTGATGATCTTTGTAAGAAGGGTGAAATTGACTGCATCTTCTTTGACGGCCGTCAAGATACAACTAAAGTTATGCTGAAAGCAGACAATTCAGATCGTCAGTTCCCCAGCATCATCAAAGAAGAGCATTATTCTGTGTGCAGTGAGCCAGGTGGAAGATATCTCTACCACTTCACTCCTGAGAAAGGCTCAACGAGAAAAAACCTACTGAAGTTATTGCTGATAATTTTGTAGATTTCATGAAGAAGAAGGGCATTGATAAAAGCCTGCAGGCCATTGGAGGTGATTCTACAAATGTTAAAACTGGCTGGGAGGGTGGTTCCATGCATTGGGTAGAGGTCAAGCTTTGCCGTAAGCTGATCTGGTTGGTTTGTGCCCTCCACACTAACGAGTTACCCCTGCGACACTTGATCACAGCACTGGATGGGAAGACCTTGTCTAACAACAAGTGGACAGGTAACATTGGCAAGATGCTAGACACTGCAACCGAACTTGAAATTGATCCTTCATTCACCAAACTCTCAATTAGAGAGCCTCTTACTTCACTGAGTGACAATGTCGTAAAGGATCTCTCTACTGATCAAGCGTACGGGTATAGGATCACACAGGCCATAAGGACAGGAGAACTTACCACAGATCTGGCCCTTCTTGAAATTGGTCCAGTGAGCCATTCAAGGTGGTTGACAACAGCAAACAGGCTTTGTCGCATATGGGTTTCAAAACATGGCTTTAAAGGCAAAACCCTCAACAACTTAAGACTGATAGTGGAATACATTGTTGGTGTGTACTACCCCTGTTGGTTCAACATCAAAGTGAAACACTCTTGGGTGGAAGGCCCACGCCACATCTTGTTTCAGCTACGGCTAGTTAGGCTGCAAAAGAAGGCTGTAGTGGATGCTGTTTTGCCAACCATCAAGCGCTCAGCATGGTATGCATTCAGCGAAATGATAATCCAGACACTCTTGTTCTCAGATGACAGTGAGGAGAGGAGAGCTGGTGTCCAAAAGATTGTTGACATGAGGGGTGGAGATGATGACACACTTGGAGATCTTTCTGTACGTCCCAGGAAGACACCTTCCATCAACCCCAGTGCTTCTTCCGTGTTGGAGCTAACAGACTGGTCTGACGGGGTATTTGAACCTCCTTTGACATGTAAACTGACTACAGTGGAAGTAAAGAAGTTCTTTAACAAGCCTATGCAAGTTCCACAGTGGCCCTGTCATGCTCAGTCAATAGAGAGGTGTGTGAAACAAGTCACAGAGGCAGCAGGCAGGGTGTATACACATGAGAAACGTGAGGGCTATATCAGAGGCCAAGAAGCAAGTCGGCGGCTGATGTCCAAGAACGAATCAAAGCAAGACTTGATGAAACTTGTTGTTTAAATATTTTTTTTTACTGATGTCATTACTTTCTAATGTTGTTTTATGATTACAAGGATATGTTTTATGATTACTAGGATATGTTTTATGCAGAGAAACTAAAATTTTTATAGCATTACCTGACATTTTGAGAAGCTAAAATTAATAAATGTTGTTTTCCGAGAGCAATTTATGTGCTTTTTAATCAAACGTAGATTTACCAAGCTAAGTGTTGAGCAATCACAAAAATAATAGCAGATTTGAATTCTTCACATCCAAAAACATATTTCTAAAACCCCTCAGTGAAGGAATTGGCAAAAATTAATTTTCACCTCCCAAATTGACACACCCTAACGGTACAGGCATCAGCCTCTTTCAGTTCCCAACCAAGTCCAATATTGAACACCCTCAGGATGGGATACGGCTGCCCTCTTCAGAAAGAAAGAAGAAACATTTGTTGCCTGACAGGACAGCTTCCCCACTATTCCCGCTGTTGCACTCAAGACACAAAGTGTGGCTGTAATCAAGACATCCAATGCTGTCAAAGCTGTGGAGGGACGTCTGGAGGGAGCACGAGAGAAAGAGAAATGTTGGCTGGACCATGCTATCAAGCTGATCGAGAAGGACACTGACGTAGTCATCATCCTCATCGGCAAATTCCACACCATCGTCGCCAAATATCCACTTGCAGATATCTGGGTTTTCTTTGGCACTGGCAAGAACTTCATGTACCTACATATCACTGCCATCTACCATGCTCTGGGCAAAGACAAGTCCAGAGCCCTTCCCCTGTTCCACAGGATGTGACACAACCTCAGCATTCAATGGAAAGAGGAAGACGTCAACATGGGAAGCCTGGAATTCCTAACCTGAGGTCACCCAGGCATTCAACTACATGGCATCAAATCCGCACACCCCACTGACCGTGGATTCCTAAAACTCCTAACTATTGGAACGCTTCACAGTCGTCATCTATGACAAGCCAAACACTCTTGAATCTGTCAATGAGACACGGAGGGAGTTGTTCTGCAAAAAAGAGCAAAACGATGGAGAACATTCCACTGACTCAGGAGGCTTTGTTGCAACACTCGAGGCGCGCTGCCTACCAATCTGGAATCTGGACGACATGTGACCTGGCCCAGCAGAAAGACTCCTACTACGGAAAGGTAGGGATGAACATTTGACAGAGAGAGCAAGTCCTGGCTTCCTGTGTGGAGCACACTACCGATGGCCTCCAAAGCATGCAGTGAACTGGTGAAGTGTGGGTGCAAAAGCGTGAGTGGCTGTGGTGCAAGGTGTTCGTGCAAGAAGGCATACTGGAAAAGCAAAGAGCTTTGCAGTTGCAAATGTGACATTAGGGTGTGTCAATTTGGGAGGTGAAAATTAATTTTTGCCAATTCCTTCACTGAGGGGTTTTAAAAATATGTTTTTGGATGTGAAGAATTCAAATCTGCTATTATTTTTGTGATTGCTCAACACTTAGCTTGGTAAATCTACGTTTGATTAAAGAGCACATAAATTGCTCTCGGAAAACAACATTTATTAATTTTAGCTTCTCAAAATGTCAGGTAATGCTATAAAATTTTTAGTTTCTCTGCATAAAACATATCCTAGTAATCATAAAACATATCCTTGTAATCATAAAACAACATTAGAAAGTAATGACATCAGTAAAAAAATATATTTAAACAACAAGTTTCATCAAGTCTTGCTTTGATTCGTTCTTGGACATCAGCCGCCGACTTGCTTCTTGGCCTCTGATATAGCCCTCACGTTTCTCATGTGTATACACCCTGCCTGCTGCCTCTGTGACTTGTTTCACACACCTCTCTATTGACTGAGCATGACAGGGCCACTGTGGAACTTGCATAGGCTTGTTAAAGAACTTCTTTACTTCCACTGTAGTCAGTTTACATGTCAAAGGAGGTTCAAATACCCCGTCAGACCAGTCTGTCAGCTCCAACACGGAAGAAGCACTGGGGTTGATGGAAGGTGTCTTCCTGGGACGTACAGAAAGATCTCCAAGTGTGTCATCATCTCCACCCCTCATGTCAACAATCTTTTGGACACCAGCTCTCTTCTCCTCACTGTAATCTGAGCACAAGAGTGTCTGGATTATCATTTCGCTGAATGCATACCATGCTGAGCGCTTGATGGTTGGCAAAACAGCATCTACTACAGCCTTCTTTTGCAGCCTAACTAGCCGCAGCTGAAACAAGATGTGGCGTGGCCTTCCACCCAAGAGTGTTTCACTTTGATGTTGAACCAACAGGGGTAGTACACACCAACAATGTATTCCACTATCAGTCTTAAGTTGTTGAGGGTTTTGTCTTTAAGGCCATGTTTTGAAACCCATATGCGACAAAGCCTGTTTGCTGTTGTCAACCACCTTGAATGGCTCACTGGACCAATTTCAAGAAGGGCCAGATCTGTGGGAAGTTCTCCTGTCCTTATGGCCTGTGTGATCCTATACCCGTACGCTTGATCAGTAGAGAGATCCTTTACGACATTGTCACTCAGTGAAGTAAGAGGCTCTCCAATTGAGAGTTTGGTGAATGAAGGATCAATTTCAAGTTCGGTTGCAGTGTCTAGCATCTTGCCAATGTTACCTGTCCACTTGTTGTTAGACAAGGTCTTCCCATCCAGTGCTGTGATCAAGTGTCGCAGGGGTAACTCGTTAGTGTGGAGGGCACAAACCAACCAGATCAGCTTACGGCAAAGCTTGACCTCTACCCAATGCATGGAACCACCCTCCCAGCCAGTGTTAACATTTGTAGAATCACCTCCAATGGTGGCCTGCAGGCTTTTATCAATGCCCTTCTTCTTCATGAAATCTACAAGATTATCAGCAATAACTTCAGCAGGTTTTTTTCTCGTTGAGCCTTTCGTGGAGTGAAGTGGTAGAGATATCTTCCACCTTGCTCACTGCACACAGAATAATGCTCTTCTTTGATGATGCTGGGGAACTGACGATCTGAATTGTCTGCTTTCAGCATAACTTTAGTTGTATCTTGACGGCCGTCAAAGAAGATGCAGTCAATTTCACCCTTCTTACAAAGATCATCAAATTCCTGATGCAGGGATCTTATAACTTTTTCTTGGGCCCTCTTGACTTTATTTTAGTTTCTCTGCATAAAACATATCCTAGTAATCATAAAACATATCCTTGTAATCATAAAACAACATTAGAAAGTAATGACATCAGTAAAAAAATATATTTAAACAACAAGTTTCATCAAGTCTTGCTTTGATTCGTTCTTGGACATCAGCCGCCGACTTGCTTCTTGGCCTCTGATATAGCCCTCACGTTTCTCATGTGTATACACCCTGCCTGCTGCCTCTGTGACTTGTTTCACACACCTCTCTATTGACTGAGCATGACAGGGCCACTGTGGAACTTGCATAGGCTTGTTAAAGAACTTCTTTACTTCCACTGTAGTCAGTTTACATGTCAAAGGAGGTTCAAATACCCCGTCAGACCAGTCTGTCAGCTCCAACACGGAAGAAGCACTGGGGTTGATGGAAGGTGTCTTCCTGGGACGTACAGAAAGATCTCCAAGTGTGTCATCATCTCCACCCCTCATGTCAACAATCTTTTGGACACCAGCTCTCTTCTCCTCACTGTAATCTGAGCAAAAGAGTGTCTGGATTATCATTTCGCTGAATGCATACCATGCTGAGCGCTTGATGGTTGGCAAAACAGCATCTACTACAGCCTTCTTTTGCAGCCTAACTAGCCGCAGCTGAAACAAGATGTGGCGTGGGCCTTCCACCCAAGAGTGTTTCACTTTGATGTTGAACCAACAGGGGTAGTACACACCAACAATGTATTCCACTATCAGTCTTAAGTTGTTGAGGGTTTTGTCTTTAAGGCCATGTTTTGAAACCCATATGCGACAAAGCCTGTTTGCTGTTGTCAACCACCTTGAATGGCTCACTGGACCAATTTCAAGAAGGGCCAGATCTGTGGGAAGTTCTCCTGTCCTTATGGCCTGTGTGATCCTATACCCGTACGCTTGATCAGTAGAGAGATCCTTTACGACATTGTCACTCAGTGAAGTAAGAGGCTCTCCAATTGAGAGTTTGGTGAATGAAGGATCAATTTCAAGTTCGGTTGCAGTGTCTAGCATCTTGCCAATGTTACCTGTCCACTTGTTGTTAGACAAGGTCTTCCCATCCAGTGCTGTGATCAAGTGTCGCAGGGGTAACTCGTTAGTGTGGAGGGCACAAACCAACCAGATCAGCTTACGGCAAAGCTTGACCTCTACCCAATGCATGGAACCACCCTCCCAGCCAGTGTTAACATTTGTAGAATCACCTCCAATGGTGGCCTGCAGGCTTTTATCAATGCCCTTCTTCTTCATGAAATCTACAAGATTATCAGCAATAACTTCAGCAGGTTTTTTTCTCGTTGAGCCTTTCGTGGAGTGAAGTGGTAGAGATATCTTCCACCTTGCTCACTGCACACAGAATAATGCTCTTCTTTGATGATGCTGGGGAACTGACGATCTGAATTGTCTGCTTTCAGCATAACTTTAGTTGTATCTTGACGGCCGTCAAAGAAGATGCAGTCAATTTCACCCTTCTTACAAAGATCATCAAATTCCTGATGCAGGGATCTTATAACTTTTTCTTGGGCCCTCTTGACTTTATTGTGATCAACTACAAGTCTCTTGTCTTCTTCAGTGATCAAGCCAGCATCCATAAAGGCAGCAGTGGTGATGGCAGCTGTGGCACGCAGGCCAACACCATATCTGATGCTATGCATAGCAACATTAGGTATTTCTAATGTGTTGTACTCTGGCTTTTTATTGGAAGTTGAAGACGTGCTTGGTATTTCTAATGTCACTTCATAACTTCCATCCTTTCCATCTTGAGCATCAGCTATTTGTTCTTCATTTTCATCATCAGAGAAAATTATTCCATTTGATGGCATTGAAACATCCTGCTTACTTGTCTGCTTATATTCAGCAAGCCTTCTTCTTTCGTCTTCTTGCCGCTTCTGCTTTTTGACTTGTCTGTTGTGCTCAGGTTGATCTGGCAAGCCAATCTGATGTGGTCCAATAGAACCAGACTTGTCTCTCTGACCTTTAATGAAAGCAAGTTCCTTCACAGGGATCTTCATCTCCCTAGGGCATGTACAGTTAATGTGAGTTTCGTTTTTGCAACCAGCATCTGCAAGGCAGCCAAATTCAGAGCAGAGAACAATTTTACACTTGCAACTGAGGATGTCAAAAAACTTGTCAAGTTTTGCAATGAAAGCCTCTTTGACATGTAGATTTCCTCTCCCGAGAGATATGTTTTTGGCCTGCTCCCAGCTCTCTTGGATCTTGTTTAAGATTGTGACTCGTGAATTTACAACGGTGGCTACAAAAGAACTGTTTGCTCGTTCCCACTTTTCAAGCACTTTAGGGTAAATGTCCTTTGCAAGACTGGCTGCTGGGTAGTTTCTCACATCCTCACCACTTTGTTCTCTTAGCAGTAGCCCATATTTCAGAACGTCTCGCAGAGTTGGGAGTTCAGAGGGCAACAACTCTCTACCAGTTCCAATTAGGTTGCTCATATGTGTGAATGTCCCCAGTCTTGTCCTCCTTTTAGAAGCCATTGTAGGTCAATTCCCACTGGTTAGGATGGTAGCACTGACGGACAAGTAATCTTCAGCACACTGATGAATATGTTTCAACCTGTGAAATAAGCAAAAACAGCAGTGCATTATATATACAGCATATATAATTATTAATATAATAATTATTATATAATTCCACAAAAAAGTCAAAAAAGTCACTATATTTATGTAGCTTCTTACCAAGCAAAACTAAATTATATTAAATTAACAAAAATATCTTTAGAATTCCTAAGTCATGCTGCTACTTTTTAGCACCCCTCATATTTGGAATTTGAAAGTTGAAAAATTCGACACACCCTAATGTGACATATAACTGAATTCGCTGTATGTTTATATTAAAGTTTTTTTATATTCTACATACATTATGATGTTTTTATTTTTTGTTTAGCTGTTTAATATGGTGATATATCATATTAGTGTGTTTTGTATTTTAAATATACTGAATTACAGTGTATTTATATTCTACATACAGAGGATTGACAATCTTATATCCTAATTCTACTATATAGGAAGATTCGAAAATCCGATGCCTTTTAGGTGTAATTCCATGCCAAAATTAGGGTCAGTATTGCAATGGGTCAAATGGAAGCTCCATTCATGTCAGATTTTTTGGTTCCAATTAAAAAAGCTGAATAATATGACCTAATAAAGTGTCAGAAAAAAGTTGGTGCTTTTGTCCGGAATGTCCCCTTCATTTTGTTAAGCTACCTGATTACATCAACTTATCGATATACGGGATACTGAATTATATATATATATATATATATATATATATATATTAGGGTGTCACTTATTTGTATGGTAAGAATTGAACCATCAAGAAGTTTCGGTCTGACCCTCTAGAAATGTGCTATTGAAAGTAAAATCACTCAGTATGAAGTTTCATGAGAAACTATTAATATTTAGAGGTCGCTCAAGGCCATTAAATTTTTGATGGCGCGTCGTTACATATTCTAAATTGAAATGTGCTTCCTTTCTATGCCTCACCCCAGTATCATTTCAGTCGCCTTAATGGTAGGATGTGTTTGCATTAGTGTGTGTTATTTTAGTCTTTTAGTCCTCCCTGATATAAAAAATCGCATGGTCATATCTATAACTAGTGTTGATGGACAAGAGAACCCTCCAAAGCGTGTGGTTGTTGACCTGGATACTGTGAAAGAAAAAAGTTTGGAAAACTTTGTAACAAAAAACACAAAAATCATTGTTCACGAAGCTCAACCTCCCAGATGAATTCTTGGAGAAAACTGCTGAGCAATGGGAAGAGGCTACCCATTACCCGACTGCGAAAGAGACTGTAAAAACTCTAACTGTAACAAATTACTTCGCTGAACGTGGAGTTGCTCTCATCCAGGATTTTTCTGGATACCTAACCAAAGATGATGAACAACTCTAGTTTCTTCTCCAGGTTGTTGAAGACCATCGCAAGCATTGCACATGTGGACAAAAGCATACCTTGAGTGGAAATAATGATTAATCATAATAATTACGCTACTGTCTGATGTTAATGTACTTCATCTTAATATTATGATAATGTCTTGTGCACTTCCTGCTAATGTAGGAACATAATAAATTGTTTAAATACATTTGGAAATTGTTTGTATTCACACTTTCTGAGAATCTCGTATCCAATACTTCGAAGCCGTTGAGCGACCTCTACATATTAAAATATCTCAATAAAACTTTGTACACAGTGTTTTTACATCACATGGCATACTTTAATGGAGTCAGAGCACGGAAACTTAAAAGTTGAAAAATAAGTGACACACTAATATATATATATATATATATATATATATATATATATATATATATATATATATATATATATTAATGTTGCTCAAAAGTAATTTTAATTAAAATCTAATCCTAAAAGTGACCAAACAATGCAAAAACCTTCTTGTCATATCTTTGGATCGTATTAACTGCTGCCGTTGAATAATAAAAATAATATATTATGATTAGTTTTTAATATACGTTATTAAAACCTCTAAAATTATATTCAGATGTGATTTAATTACTGTAAATACCTAATAAAGTACGAACCTCAAATACATTAGATCAAATGATGCAGAAAACTGTATTTGGCCATTTCTTGGAAGACCATATTAACTCGAATTGATGATTACTATTAAGTATGAAGAGTTGAAAATGTTAGATATTCTGTAGAGCATGGGTGCTCAGACTTTAGTTACCCAAAATCTACTTTTGCCAGCCTCAGCCTAACGCGATTTACCCGTACTGAAATTGTAAAAAAAAAAATTGGTACACTAATATATTTCTTCGTTCATGCAACATACATTTATTTAAATAATAATAATTATGGAATAATAAGATATTCTTTGATTCTTATATTATCAAATAGACGTAGATGATTTGCACTGCATGGCGTCAGCAAGCTGTGCAAAGTTTGAATTATAGTTGCTGACTGCTGGCCTCAAGTAGGCGTCCAGATGATTATCTGTTAGAGTGGACCGGTATTTGGACATGATGATCTTCATGTTTGAGAACGCTGATTCACAGGGGTACGTGGAACCTAAAAATGCTGGCAAATACATAGCACTTTTTCTCGAATATGGATATTTTTCCTCCACGAAAAGATTCCAAAAAATTTTATCGGATGCCCTCCATTTGATTTGAAGGTCGCTTTGCAGTGTTAAAATTTCACTTTCGGTGTGTCCATGTGAAACAATATTGTCATTGTTAATGCAATTTTTTTCATCATCTACGTCCGCATTAAATGGAAAGCACATAAATCTTATTACAGGTTCTAGCATTACGAAGTCGTAGAAGCGCCTCTCAAACTCTGTGCTGAGGCTGTTTACCTGTTCCACATATCGATCAGCATCAAAATTTATTGGTTCTTTTTCCTGGCTTTCTAGCTCTGATATTATATTTGGGAAATGCCTCAGTTGTGAGAAGAACAATTTTAATTTTTGTTTAAAGGCATTCATAGAACTAATCATTTGAAAAATATTTTTATCTTTTCCTTGAAGCTCTGAATTGAGTTCGTTCAGCTAAGTAGTGACATCAGTCAAAAAGGCTAAATCTAATAACCACACTTCATCTTCCAACTGCTTATATTCATCACCTCTTAAGGTCAGAAACTCCTTGATTCCAGTCAACAAATCTCTAAATCTATTAAGAAATTTTCTCCTACTATACCATCTTACATCAGTGTGTAGCAAAAATAGTTTGTATTAGTAATAACTAATTAATAATTAATATTAGGGTAAAGTCCTGTAACTCCTTGCAACTCTCTTTATTTATATACATATATATATATATATATATATATATGTATTCTGCATGTGTTTTTTATGAAAAGCAAATGTGTTTTTATTAAAAAAGGTTCAGAAAAATGTATGAACTAATCAAATTAATTTAAAATTATCCTTTCCCCTTAAAGGCCCGACGAGGAACTGACTCGTATTGTAGCTACTTTTCGTGATAGTTTTGAAGAAACACATGTCGGTGACCTGTATACGGAGGTGGAAGTTTTGCCACGCACTCAACCCAGCGATTGCCACATCATCAACGAAATAATGTAAGTTTTTTCTTTTTCTTGTGTTTCGGGTAAGAGCTTTTTTTCTTTTTCATGTGTTTCGGGTAAGAAGAAGACGCAATGTATTTTCATCAATTTATTAAATGATAGATATCATGTTTTATAAAATAACACAATTTTTTATATCCATCTTAAAATAGTTACAGAATTAGTTTCCGTTACATTTTAAATAAGCTACAGATTACACAAACTAATATTATTGGAGACAATATTGATGCAATTTTTTATTTTATATGTACGAACTAAACATCATACAACACATCGAGTGCGTACGAGCGGGAACCTTTATCTGTCTGCATACCATTTGATCATTCCGTTCAATGTAACACGGGTCGAATAATTTTTAAAAATTCATACATTTCTTTCCACGTGACATGTGCCAGAGAAATGAAAGGGAATACATGCCTCATACGTCACTAAAGTATCCCTGGAATCTATAAGGATTCCAGACAATTTCGGGAATGT
This sequence comes from Bathynomus jamesi, assembly GCA_023014485.1. NCBI lineage: Eukaryota > Metazoa > Arthropoda > Malacostraca > Isopoda > Cirolanidae > Bathynomus > Bathynomus jamesi. The sequence goes on along the minus strand of JAJOZX010000770.1, from coordinate 604,724 downwards.
GTAGCTGTTCGAGAAATTTTACAATAATAACGTCATTCCATGGATGAGTCCCGAGTGAATTAAAATAGAAAAGGCGGTCCCTATTTTTGAAGTAGATAGCTATCCAATGAATCCCGTAACCACCAATAATATCCCTGTTTACAATAAGACCACGACATTTTCTCGTAATTGGCAATGTCAATGTTTCTTTCTTCGCAAACACACCGATAAATTTGGAGCGCGTGATTCGTTCATTATTCATTACTCTCTGAAGTGTATTCGCGTCCATTTTAAAAGTCAGTGACAACGCCCCTAAATCTGTCAATTTCTATTAGGGCTTGTGATTCGAGGTATACTAGTACACTAATAGGTGCGTCTATCGGCTTGGCGAATTCGAGTCAGAAATGTTTCCACTCTGTTGTGGAGTTAAGTGTGCATTTACACTAGCAGATAAGTCAGGTGCGATGTCAAAAGGATAAAGGTTAAATTGATCGATGAAATATTTCTGCGTAACTCCAATCCCAAGCTCATCACAACCACCGGCAATATGGGCCAGATTACTCTATGCTCTCGCGCAAAGATGGAACACAGCGTCTGATGAATAATTTGTATCCAATGCCCCGCCCAGTACAACGGCATTGACGTATAGAGTTATATTTTTAAGGCTGAAATTCTCGAATTTATTTAAAGGCGTTCTTTTTATATTTTCCATTCACCGAAGCGTGTTCCTGCATTCCAGTTAATATCCTTTAGGTAGAACTCTCTGGGCCACGTTTTCTGTTTCGAGGACAACCCTGCTGGCACCGTGTATAGTTTGATCTGTACTCTGTTAATTGGGTATTTTACTGGGGCATGTATTAAATTTTCCCCAATTTCTATTTGTTTTGAAGAACTTAATTTCACACGGCGTACGCGATGGTATGTTTCCATAATATGAATCACAACGGGCTTTGCACTCTCTTCTTGATCAGCCCCCAGATTTAAACAGATCTCAGGATTTGGGCGGGTTACCTTTATTTTCATATCCACAACATTCACAAGCAACTTCTCCTGGAATGTGAAGGCTGTATGTAGTCGCCCAAAACATACATATATCTTCTTTTTAGAATTTTTTAATTTGTTCTTTATACTACTTTCGTCTTTAGTATGATAATAGCCCTCGGCAGTTAAAAAGGTATCCTTCGCTTCTTTGGGAAAGCTCAGCACATTTTCCAGATAGGCTCGTAGGTGATAGTACCCCGTTCCTGCTGAGATGCTGACCTGATTTAAATATACATCACACTATTTGAATATAGAATGCAGAAAATTTGTTTCAGAGTATACAGCATATTTGTCATCGCAGTCCGTTCCATCAGAATGGGTTATACGTAGTTTAGCGCACATGTGCACACAGCTTGGATCAAAACAGTAAAGGTCTGAACTGGGTATCACGAATTCTATAGGAGCACTGGTGGAACTAATTGTGTTTAACGGATTAATTGTAATAAAGTCACTGTGCTCAATAGAAACTTGAGTTAGGGGCATGTCATAGAGAGACAGCTCCGATTTACAACATTGTGAACTACACGGATGGATGAAACGTGCGATGACGAGTCAGAAATAGTTCCACCTCTCTCGGAAAGTAGTGAACGGCCTATGAGTCATGAGAGCAATATCCTGACCTTATATCAGTCAAAAAATGGTCAACCATAGGTTTCATTCGCTTAGAACACTTCTTTTTTGATGTCTTTTTACATTTAACGCCACATGCTGGTAATCCCTTCCTCCGGACAGCCCTTTTCTTCTTCTTCCCACCTCCACGCATTTTTTTCTTTGTATTTTTGATGATTTCGTCCCGTGTATGTTTTAAGTGTCTTTTTAGAAATTCTTTAGGTTTAGCCCCAGCCATTATGTCTTCTGCCATGTTAAGACCTGATTGTAGCGCTTTCCTCCCGAGGTATCTGGCGTCCCTCTTCAACAAGGGGACAGCCGTGCGTAGTATGGTGGAAAAAATGGACCCAAGCCCACTCCCGCGATGGTATCTCACACCTCGATAGACTGTGGAGGGCTTTCGTTCCATTATAACTCAGTGCGTCGAAAGTGCAGCTTCACTGTTAAGCTTCCATCGCCGAATGGGAAACTTTTTCACTCAATCGTTTTTATATATATTGAGATATTGGTTAATAGATTAGTCGCGACATTCACATAGTGAGGTTTGTCATATGTAATGCTCAAGCTCTTCCCTCTATGATTGGGAATGTGTGCAATGCGCAGCAGACGCGGCTGGGTATCCCCAACAAACTGGTGCTCCACTATATTGCTGTAAATATAGCACATGTCTGGAGGTGTAGAGCCATCACTCATTTCTCCAATTACAACTGGACAAGTCATGTTGTGCCTCGTGAAATGTATCTCTTTGGATGACTGATCCAAATCGCCCATCGGTTATAAGTTTGAACACTCCTTTGTCTTTAATATTTCTGTTAGCTTGTGATTTTAGGATGAGAGTATACGCATGGGGATGTTTGTTTATGATTTCGTATACTAAGTCAGCTGTGAGTTTTAAGCTTTTTAAACTTACGTTTAAGTCTCTCACAACGTCCCCGGCCGCACCATAGCGACCCCGGCCTAGTGTTACTACTGTAGTGTAATACATTGCAACCCCACTCAGGGCGGTATGCATGGTTTTATCCCGAGTTACCCCTGCCTTTTCACATTCATTACAGTCTCTAAGAACCGTAAAAACGGGTTCTTTATAATTAATACTTAAAAAAAGGAAATCCAACTAAATTTCGCATATTCCAACTTCATACGCATCGCAACCCAATTCAGTGGGTCCATGGAGTCCTGTTACAAAGTTGGCAGGGTGTTGTTAGGGTGTACATACAGAGAAGAAGAGGACGAGAATGTGACGTACAAATGGTTAGGCGCCATGTTGCATTCTATTCAAGCGTCATTACTGCATCAGCTTTTATATAGGTGTTGAAGCTTTCTGGGTATCCCAACCATTTCACCAGGTCCATTTTTCTCTTTCCTGAACCTCTGCTGCTAAATTTTTTTTCAATTTTAAACACGTTTTTTTTCTAAATCAAATGTCACTTTCTGCTCCTCGCGTAAAAGCCTCCTGCATTTCTTCCCCATTCAAATCTTCAACGTAATACATTATCTCGCTTTAGGTCTCATAGCCCTAACTTTAAAAATCTCACGTGTCCATCCTTGCTCAAATCCTTCGCGAATTTATTTCCCGAACGCGACAGCCTTACATAATCATGATTTTGAAACGCACAAGTGTGGCGGTGTCTACGAATATCTCTTCGCACATCACTCTGTGCGTACCTCTTTCTAAAATCTCGTTAGGTGTTGTCCCAATCGTGCGATGGTGTGATCGGTTGTATGATGAGGCCAATGATTCCAGAATGTCTATATATCTGTATGTGTTTTTATGTGTAAAATAGCGGTGCATGCGTTCCTTTATGGTACGTTGAACTCTTTCAGCTAAAGAGGCCTTATGTATAGAATTGGTAGTGTAGTAACTGATATTAAACTCTGTCAACATGTCCTGAAAAGCTCGGCCTATAAATCCTTTCCCCATATCCGTACAAAATTAACCAGGAATCCTGTTTTCTTTCAACATCAACGTTTTGGTGGCTTTAACAACTGTTTCAGGCTATTTATTTTTCAGAGGAATTAGCCACAGATATCTAGAGAATACATCTATTATGAATAGGATGTAGCGGTAGCCATCATTATACACTGAGTATCTTCGCATGTCTGTTAAATCCGCTTGCCAAATAGAGTCAAATGATGCCGCGGTTGTCTTGGCTTTTTTAACCCTTTTTCTCACCGGCTTATGAAGTGTATAAGCGTCCAGCCCCCGCAAAAACCTCTCAACATCTTTTTTCCCTACTTCATCCTTGTAAACACTTCTGTAGAGACTATCAACGCCGCCGAAGGAGGCTGGGGTAGAAATGTCATAATAACGTTTTTTTAATATGTTAGCCATTTGCATATTTTAGATACACGTGGAAAGAGTTGGTCGTTGTTGTTTGGTCTCTTTTTTCTCCTCTTCAGAGATGCTACCGCTGGGGGTGATGGCGTTCTCAGTTGTGGCACATGCGAAGCATGCTCCAAGTCTTTTAACCTGTTCAGATTTCCTATCAATGCTTTGGGGTAATCTATTTGTTGTAGTCTTGCTTTAATATGCTTCCATCCTGATGGTGAGGGCATATCCCACTTTCTCACCAGATCATGGACGATGTCAACGATATTCGAACCCTGTACCTTTGTTCCTTCCACAATGATCTCATCTGTATCGGTCCACTGTATGTTGGGATCCTCATTCAATAGATTATAAAGACTTAAACCTTTATTCCTCAATGTATGTGAGAGGCTGCTTTCTAATACATGCTCGATATATTGTCGGGCCGACCCTTTATTCTTTGGTTAGTTAGCTCTATCGTCGGGCCCAGGGCCTATGTCGCCATGCTCATCGTTGTCCGTGCTGAGCCTAATAACCACGGGGATCTCTGTCGGATTCTTATAATTTTCGTACTCCTGAAGAAATTTCTGCAGTGCTTCTTGGTATAAGATTCTTTTCTCATCATGTGATTTTTCACTCTTTGATAGAGCTAATAATTCGCTTTCCATTCTTTTAAGCCTGCTTTTACGGGATTCTAGAACCGTGTCTGGACTCTTTGAGCTTTGCAGTGAAGCATACACCTCGTGTGGAATCAGTACCACTTTTTTCATTATATTAATCTAGTCAGTAAAGGCACAAAAACTGAAAAATGTTCCCCTCTTTGTACACTAATTCGTTTTTTCTTCTCCACACTATTACATTTAGAGCGAGTGTACGTATTATGTTCTTGTAACAGCGTAGGCGAACCTTCTGAGGGGGTTTCATTGATACATTGCAATTTATAACGTTAAGACAGATTTCACAGATGCATTTTAAAATCCGAGTCGATATTTTTAACAAACATATGTTGCATTGCCCGAGACAGTCGATAATATATTTTTATTAATTCATGGTATTTCTTTAGCCTCTGTCATTCTGGAATATACACCCTTTCAGGCTCGTTTAGAAATATATTCGTTTCTAGAAGCACCCTAAACGTGTTTCGCGGATGAAGGTCACAAAGCAAATATCCGTAACGTTGACTTGAAGCTTCTTTATAAACTTTCGAAAACTCCTTACGCTGATTCGGGAACATTTGATTGGCTTATACCCCAATTTTTGACACATTTCTACTTTGTGCGAATAAGACTAGAGAGTGTGTATTTAACGATACATCGCGCATGTATCTATTTTTGAAAAATAGATTCTGATTGATGAAAAATACAATTATGTTAAGATGGTGGGAGAACACTGTAAATGTCTCGGCAAACGTTTTATCCATTTCCAACATGAGATCGTCAATTACAATGACTGTATGTTCATTTCCCTTTAACGAATTAACGTCATATACGCGTTTGTTGAACAAAATATCATCTTGGTACTCGTTGAATACTGACTGGTACGTCGAATAGCACCATATAACTTTATGCACAAATTTTGAGAAAATCTTCCCCTTATCTTTAATGATTTTAAGCAAAGATACACTTTCACAACATCCTGTAGGGCCAGATATAATACACGTGGACGTGCTCGTGAACCTGAATTTTTCCAAAAAATCAATCTCTAATACGTTACTCCCGTAAGTGGAACATTTACAAAATATAATAAAAATTTAAGTGGTGTTCTTTATATTCTACAGTCTTGTAGGACAGGCGATCCGGATGAGTGTGTAGTTGTGGTTACGGACTCCATACCCGCTAACGAGAACACACTAGCGACACCTCTAACACCACCACGCGATAATTCAAAGCGGAGGTATGATGAAGAGCCTTCCACGTCAGGTATAAAGTGTGCCAGGATTGCGCCGGTTGTTAGACCGCAAGTAATAGAGCCCCAATCCTCTACGTCTTACGACACAACCCCCACACTAGTTCCTTCTTTAAATAAAAATACGTACCCTTATTCCTGTTCAATTCCGGATACATCATCCATAACAGCAACAGCAGCTTCTCGTGCTGTAGAGGAAGGTATAACATTCGAGTTGGTGCGCACCGCTACCCCCACCACGGCCTTGACTAGAAATCAGTACGTAGTCAGGGTTGACCCTGGATCCCTGTTTTGCAATGGTGTTGAACACGGTCTGCGACGCGTAGTTGAACGAATTGTGGAGTTTGCCCTTCAGAACCGCGACGAACGTGAAGTCAGTACGCGGCTATCCTTCGGGTTCGGGTCAGATGACAGGGATGTAGATAATTTTTGGGTAGTAATACCATGCAGACACTTGACCTCTATAGACATAGAACATATATTAAATCGTATATATATGGACAATATATACAATGTATATATATATATATATATATATATGTATATATATACACATCGTATATATATACGGACAAATTTGTCCATATATATGTATATATATACATCGTATATATATATACGGACAAATTTGTCCATATATATTTGTCCATATATATATATGGACAAATTCACGGTAGATATTTACCGTGTGTTCTGTGTTGCGGGTCAGAGTGCCACACCTTATACTCTTAACTTCAATTCTTAGGCTATTTACAGGCGGCATATAAACTCCGAGCGTGGTTGCGGTTTTATAGCATTACTCTTGGCTCGTAAGTTTACTGTACTAAATACACGGACCAAAAAAATTTGGTTGCCTACGGTTGTGCAGTGTGCCCGAAAACTGGCTTCAGCTTGCAGGCTTGAGTTTCATTGTAATATGGGTCCTGAAGAGCTGAGAAGGGTAGAGCAGGAACTGAATGTATGTTTTTAAAAGCTTTGTGAGAGATCGTACAAGGCCCCTACTTAGTTTAGGATTGTCAGGGGGAACGAATCTCCCCATCCGTAATATAAGGGCTCTTAACGCAAGTAATGATAAAAGTCGAAAATATGGAAGGCATCATGATTTGTGTAAGGGATGTCTCGAGTTTGCGGATGATATAGTGAAACATTGTAAAGATTGCCTCATGGTATGTGCGCAGTGTTAAAGCTTCAAATGTGAAAGCCGTGTGGGTGAAGCTGAGAAGAGGGATTGTAATGTGTGCAGACGCACATTTTTAAATAATAACTGTTTTGTGCTCCATAAGTCAATTGGCACGTGCAGGAAAATGAGAATCTGAGAATGTGGTATGTTTCATATGATCGATAATTGGGGGAATTTCAAGCATAAATGTGATGAAATTCACTGTTCTACATGCCATGAGAAATATAAGGCGGATGGAGGAAAGCATGTATGTTATATAAAAGACGCTAAGCATAAAATTAGACCTTGTATAACTGTGTACTACGATATAGAAACATATACGGTTGCTGAAACCAAAGAGGTTATCCCACATCTACTTGTAAGCCAGACTATTTGCGATGAGTGAGTGCATGGCGGTCGAGTGTGATGGGTGTCACAAATGTGGTAAACGGACAAACGTTTTAAAAACGATTGCACACGACAGTCCCGTGAAACTCTTTGTCCTATATTGTCAAGTTAGCGGAGAAGTTAAAAAAAAGACTGTATATTCTGGCCCATAACGGAGCAAAATTTGATACACAGTTCCGTTATAAGGAGCTGCTTAAGCATGATTCATCTGAGATATTTACAGATGATCCCTTCAAAAGAGGAAACAAACTTATACAGATGCAGATAAGAGGTAATCTACAGTTTAAAGACACTTTATTATTCACACCTTGTAAATTAGTCAAGCTACCCAAGGTAAGTGGCGTAGCCGCCGAAGTTTCAGAAGGATATTTCCCTTACACATTCCTCACTAGCGAAACTTTAAATTACGTAGTACTACCTCTACCCAGATATTATCTTAACTATGAATGTATGAGTACAAGTGAACGTGAAGATTTTGAACGCTACTACATCAGTTTTAATGAATCTAATTCTTAAAATATAGCTGATGAATGTGAGCGTTATTGCGTGAATGATGTGCACTTGCTAAGAGTATGTTTTCAGACCTTTAGAAGGCCTTTAGAAATTGTTTCAAATGCGATCCGTCGCAAGTCGCGACCACTATCGCCTCATTGTGCTTTACGGTGTTCAAGAACAATTTCATGCCTAAAGACACCTTAACCGTCATTCACAGAAACAACCCTCGCAGTTATGGGCAAAAGGCTATTTACTGGCTGATACACATACAGCAACAGACAGGTGTATACATAAAGCATGCCCACAATACGGGGAAAGTAGCATTAAGATTAATGGTCGTGTTTTTTGGGTTGATGGTGTAAGCGAAAACCTTGCCACTGGTGAGAAGGCTGTGTACTCCTTTAACGGCTGTTGGTGGCATGGATGCCCTCGTCCTGAGTGTTGAATCGTAGGAGATATCTACGGTAGATCTCCTGCCGAGAAGTCTTGCATGGACCCGTACCCGCGACCAGCTTATTGGCATCCAATTCACTCACAAGATCGTGTGTGAGCATGAGTATGATGCACGGATGGAGACAGATCGACAGTACCGTGAAGAGATAAACAAGATCAGGCGTTCGATCCTCTGAAATGCGGTGATAGCTTGTTCGGAGGATGTACAAACCCCTGTCAGCTATACTTTCCGCGTACGGAGGGTGTGAAACTCCATTACTACGACGACTTCTGCTTTTTATACCCCTGCGTGAATAAGAACAATCCGTACCCCTTAGGTGCACCTGAAAAACTGGTTGGACCAGCCCTGTCCAATATCGAGGAGTTCTCAGCAAATTTGAACAAGAACTATTTCGGTCTTTCTTTCGTAGACGTGCTCCCCCCTCGCGATTTATGGATGCCGATCTTACCCGTTGTTATTGATTACAAGCTCATGTTTCCCCTGTGCGTGAAGTGCGAAGAGGAGAACAATGCGACTTGTAATCACAGAACCAACCAGCTTAAGACCAGAGGCGTATATACAATCCCTGAGGTGTCCATAGCTGTTTGCCATGGCTACAGAATATTGAAGATATATGACGCGTGGAAGTTTCAGAAGCTACCCAACCTTTTCACGCCATATATGAACACTTTTTTGAAGGATAAGGTAGAAGCATCAGGGTATCCGCGAGGAGTTGATACCGAAGATGAAAACTCGCATTATATTTAACGTTACCGTGACTGTGACTGGATAGAACTTGACCATTCCCAAATTGTAAAGAACTCTGGCAAGCGCTTTAGTGCAAAGTTGTGTCAGGCAAGGGGAACGTTCACCTAGCCCAAAGTTATAACGAGGTGTGGGATTATGCCAACGCCCCAGATAAAGAGGTCATGGAGATCGTGAATATCGTGAATGTAGTACAACATTACCAAATTGGCCACAGACACTTCGCGTGTTACAAACATACCTGTAGCGAGCTTCACAACGGCATACGCACGCATCAAACTTTCGGGTCTATTGCATTCTATTGAGCGCAGGGTTCTGTACGCCGACACAGATAGTGTTATATTCACAGCGAGGGAGGGTGAATACATGCCGCCTATTGGTGAATTCCTCGGAGAGTTGACTGATGAGATCAAGGATGAGTATGGAGATTTCGCATGCGCCGAGCCTTTTGTCTCAACAGTCCAAAACTTATGGGGAAAGGGTGAGGGTGTGGGAGGATATGAAATATATCGTGAAGGCTAAGGGTATCACGCTTAACCAGGCGAACCGACGGGTCGTTAACTTTGACTCATTGAAGAGTCTAGTGTGCTTGGAAGATGAGGGCGACCATCAACAGCCCCAACTTACTGTAGGGACCCACAATTTTCGGGCGCAGAAGCTGAGGGGCGTGAAGGAATTTAGGAGTACGAAGGTGTGCCGTAAAATCTATAAGAAACGTTACCAGGTGCCTGGTACCTATGATACCGTACCCTTTGGATACCATAATCCTTGATTGCTACATATATATATATATATATATATATATATATATATATATATATATATATATATAGTGGACCTAGTTTTAGCCGTTTAAGGTGATAATGATTTAATTGTATGCAATGACTGATTGCTTATTAATGAAAGGCTGGGTTAATAATTTATATTGTTATACAGTATCACCGATTGGAATAAATGGTTATTTGATTAGGCCCACCATACTATTGGAAGTGACCGAAATGACAGCGAGGGTCACCAGCTTGGTTTACACCCAAGCAAATTAATATTAAGGTTATAAAAGACACCTTATAGTTTGTTTTGTATTTTATTATGAAAATAAAGCCGTTATTTATTCACTGTGATATAACAAAGAATTGACAATAATTAATTGGTAGTTTTACGTTATGCATATGACATAGACTTAGCTAATAAGATGAAATGTTAATAGCTTAATTGACACATAATAAGTAATGTAAACGTTGATGGTATGTAAATTGCATGCGACATGGAACATTGAATGGGCCTAGTAAATGATATAAAGAATGCACGTGCGTTTGGTACATTGAATGGAAAACATGACACTGATTAAGTAGGCTAAATGATTGCATGGATGCACAAGGAATAATTGATGCGGCCTAATAATAATGGATTGAAATTCTTGACAAATACACAAATATCATTTATATATAAGACCATTATGTGATGTTAAGTGATTACGTCAAGAGAATATTTAGTTTACACATAAATATATGAATTGAACATAATAACGGATGATACGCGGAATTACGGTATTGAAATGACACTTGAATTGGAATGACAGGCCTACTGCGTTCTTTCACGAGAGTCAGTTGGAACGCGTAATTACACACTTTGGGAGTATAGCCTACAGTTCGGCGGTAGGCTAATGTAGGCTTCACAAGAGTACTTAGAATAGGAGGTACTTATCTTAGGACGATGTAACTTTGTTGAAGGCGGATTGAAGACGAACCATTTAACGCAGATTCGAGTTGTCGTTGTCCGTTAAGCCTCTTGAGATGATGGATGTAGGCTTCGTGGAGGCCTGAGGTAATGTTACTTCTCGAGGTGCAGGCTAGCCTTATGATCTTGCAGGCGTAGGCCTGTGGTGCTGAATATATCTCGAGGAATGTGGAGAAACTTGAAGGCCGACCCGGCAAACCGCAGGCCCGAAGCGATTCCGGTTGGGCCTCGAAGGATTGCTTCTGCAGGCGGTCTGTAGATCTTACTTGATGATAAATTGTAGGCCTTGAAGGAAGCAGCCGGCCGAAGCCGGAAGGCGGTTGAAGAGATGGTATCGTACAGAGTAGTCTAACGAAATGGAAGCGCTAACGAAGTGAGGAGGAGTGAGAGTGGGTGCTCGCTTTTATACGTAGTTCCTGTGACGTAGGACTTCGCACCAAATCTTAAGACGCTTTGTCCGCGCGTCCTTTAGTTGATAAAGGCTTACATTCGCGCCTTTTGGGAAAAAACAGACTTTCCATTGTTTGTTTGCCCACGTGTGTTCCAAGACTGTTTGATGGTAGCGTGGAAGGAAAGTATTTCTGTCTATTTGTTGGTCTATTTCTTGTCGATCCGCTACATATATATATATATATGTGTGTGTATATATGTATATATATATATTTACTTTAAACGATATGCTTATTTTATCTATTACACGTATTTGTATATTTAAATATATATATATATACACATGTTGTTCTTGTTGTTTAGCCGATCAGCCCACCCTGATCGAGCAAGCCGGCGCCACGCAGGTAACCGATCGCCCTCTCCGGAGTGGACCAGAGGTTCAGCGCACTAGTGATGTTGTGTTGTGTTCGTTGTTGTGCTAGAGCGGTAAAGTCTGTCATAATGTGTTCAATTGTTTGTGGTGTGTCTTGGCACAGGTGGCATGTGTCGTCTGTGGAGTTGTCTAGCCTGTGTTTATATGTCCGTAAGTTGGGGTGATGTCCACATCGGAATCGTGCTAAGTTAACTCGATCCGATCTGCTCAGGCTGATCTCTGACCTGTTAATGGGTGGCGGTTTCGCACCTAGGACCACATTCGGACCGAGTCGTATCAGTGCTTTGTGGGTTAGGTGTATGTGTATGTGTTTTCTGTACTGTGTGATGTCTGTTGGGCGTGGTATGGAATGGAGTATTTGGTTATAATGTCTCTCTGCCGTTACCGTAATGGCGCGAGGTGTTGGTGCATGATTGTACATGTCGTGGCAAAGGTATTGTGGGTTAGTTGTCGCTGCTGCCATGAATCGTGTTCCCTTCATGTCTAAATGTTCCCTAACTTTCAGTATTTTTGTTTTTGTGTGCAGTTGTTCCATTGGTGTTGTTTGAGTGACGATACGAAGTGCGTTGTTTTGGATTGTCTGTAAGGTGTTTATGTGTGTGTGTTTGAGATAATGGGTGCCCAGCATGGGCTAGCATAGTCCATAACTGAGCGAATATATTGTTTGTATATGAGTGATGTTGTTTCCTGTTGGTGTCTAAAGTTTGTGCCTGGTAGTACCCTAAGCGTGTTAAGTCTTGACGTACATCTGTTTTTAATGGCCTGAATGTGGTTTGCAAAAGATAATGATGTGTTGTATGTGACCCCAAGTATTTTGGTCCTGTGAGTATGTGGAATGTTGGTGTTGTTTAGTGTAAGCTGTGGAGTTAACTGGTGTTCTTTTGTATTGCTTGTAAGCAAGGTGATGGTTGAATTTGTGGGCGCTGCTTTGAGTCTATTTTGTGTGAGCCAGTCTTGTATACTGTTTATGTATGTTTGTAGGTTATTTGTAGCGGTTTCGATGTTGTTGTAGGTGGATGTTAGAGTGATATCATGTGCATATGATGATAAGGTAAGCTTGTTATCTATGGGTGTTGGAATGTCATGCATGTATAAGTTGAACAGTGTTGGTGAGAGAACAGAGCCTTGAGGGACCCCGTTCGGAAAAAGCTTGTTTTTGGATGACCCGCCATTAAATGTGACGTGTGAGTATCTTCCCGAAAGATAGTTGCTGAGCCATCTTTTAGTGGTATTGTGCATGTTTGTGTTGAGTATTTTGTTTATGAGAGGGAAGCGTGGGATAGCATGAAATGCTTTACTAATGTCTATTGTTGCTAATAGTGTACGTTAAGTTGGTCGCCTGGAATTGATGCCATCCATGATGTGCTGCGTGAGGTTAGTGAGTAATGTCGTGGTTGAGTGGTGAGGTCTGAATCCATGTTGAGTAGACGATAGTGGTAGGTGTGGGTTGGTGATTTGTAAGAGTAGTCTTTCTGTTACTTTGGAAGGTGTGCAGAGTAAAGTAATGGGTCTATAGGAAGCTGGTTCTGTTGGATTTTTGTTTGGTTTAAGTAGTGTAGTAGTTTTACCTTGTTTCCATATGTCAGGAATAATACAGTGTTGGTATGAATATCTGCTGATATTTGTGAGAGCTAATATTCCCTGTGGGCCCAAGTGTTTAAGGTGTATGTTAGATATATTGTCTTGTCTAGTAGCCTTCGAATTCTTAATGTTTTTGATTATCTTGGTGGTCTTGTCTGTATTGAAGGGTGTAATGGTCGCGTCGAGTCTGTAGGTTTTATTTTGTTTGGCTGTTTGTCTGTCTGCATGTTTCTGGTTGTTGTCTCTGTTTAAGTGACTTATCTTTGCGTAGTGATTAAATAGAATATTAGCTTGTTGTGTATGTTGGGATATTATTTTGGCTGCGACAGATAGCCGCGTCTGAGGTGTGAATGCCGCTGTTAGAGTGGGTAATGCTGTTTATAGTCTTTATAGCCTGGATGTATCTGTGGAGTGGTTTAGTGTTGTTATGAATTCCCTAAATGTTTCTGTTTGTTTTTCTTTAAGTTTGTTGTTTATTTCTGTGTTGAGCTGTTGTATCTGCTGTTTTATGGTTTCTGTGTGTGGTGTTTGTGTGTTATGTTTGAGGTTGTTACGTTGCCTTATGAGGTGGGCTATTTCCCTAGTGTAATTTGGGTTGTATTTCCTAATGTTGCACTTGGGTATGTATGTGTTTGCATTATTGATGATCTGATTAAATGTCTTGAGTGTTGTATTGATGTTTATGATGGGTGTGCTGTTTAATGTGGTAAATTGTTCCTCAGTCTGTATTTTGAACTGCTCCCAATCAGCTTTCTTGTAATTTCTGTAAGTGTGCCTAAGGCTGTTGGGGCAGAGTGTAGAACGTGTTGTAATGATGATAGGCAGGTGGTCTGATGACAGTTGTTTTTCTGTTCTCCAGTGTGTATGTTTTGCTAGTGAGGGGGAACAGAACGTTGTTATACGTTGAATAATTCGATGATATTTATGTTATTTATTAAACAAATCGTGTATCAATTAGCATTTAATTTTCTCCTTTGTGTGTGTGTGTGTGTGTGTGTGTGTGTGTGTGTGTGTGTGTACAGGAAAAGTCCTAAGCTGCGCCCCTGTATGAGCGACCAATAGGTACGTGACTCCTGCTACTACCTGGGCATATCTCTACCCCTGCGTGCTCACTTGACCCCTGCAATCCCTGGATCTCAGTCGTGTATTTGGAGAAATCTCACATAAACGAAAAATAGTGATGACTACCTTTAATATTTCTTGCTTGACGTTTATGAAGTGGTATTCAATAAAGTGTGAAGATGTGGTGGATACTGAAAAAGTCTCTTACCTTCCCACCTTTGAGACTCTTAGGGCTACATTGAACCGTGAGAAGCTTGAGGAACAATAATTACTCTACGGTTATTCTGGCGAGAGCAATGCAGGATTTCATGGTAAAAACGATGTAATGGACTATGTTGTAGCACTAAACTGTATAAAAGCTTACATATACCGTGAAGTGAAAGAAACAACACGTGCAGAAGAGAAGCAACGGTTATGTTTAGTGAGTCTTGTTGATGATTGGTGTGACAAGCAGTTTTATGTCATGCTGCATCATACGAATACTCGTACCCTGCAGCTGAGAATGTAAATCTTGTCATAATGGATAGTTTCAAATACTTTTACCAATACATCAATATATATTATGACGAGGTTTGCAGTGAGGTTGTGGCTAAAGGCCACGAGTATCGCTTGCTAAGCAAAAAGGAAAAATATGGGCACATGTTTTTTCTCAAATAATGCGCCGGAGTGTGAATAAAATTTTTTAGTTCGTGAAAACCCCCCTGAACGAAAATGTTTGGTGCGCATTCTGGGAAGTGGGAGTGATAAACATTAAAACCGACATTACTTCATGTGCCGGAAAAATTCTCTAAATGATTGCCCGGTATAATGAGATACAGGTATTCACATGATTCTTTCACGTTGGAACAACACCGTACACGATTCATCAACTTATGGTGTGACTCACTCCTCCACACTTCCCGTCGAGCCGATTCGCCCACCTGTGGCTTATAGTCGTCTCAGAGCTTGAACCGTCTGGACGTGCACTCCTCACAATAGAATACGATGGAGCTTCCTTTGAGCAACATTCTCAATGCCGTGTACGATGTGTCCGTGACGAAGTCATTGCGCGTGTTGAGGCGTAAAACCGGTGCCATTAACTATGTACTTGAAACGACTGTAGACAATCAAACTCTGTAAAACGGAATGTTGTTCTTTTAAGTGTTGAGGAGATGAATAGAGTTTTCGTGGTAATTGAGAAGTGGAGCGAGGATCGTTATAAAATATCTGCAGGTGTAGGTACAAGAAGAGAACAGATTAGTGATACCCCCTCATATGCCATTGTTTGTACGTTGTGTATAAATAGCGATCAGCCATGCATTGATATACGGCTGATGTGGAAGAATGCGTCTGATAATAACGTTCTTGTCCCCACCCGAAACCGATTCATCCTAGACAGAATGTTTGAAATCGTCGGTTTCCGCAAGCTGAAGCCTATATTAGACGCGCGTGTTACGGATATGTTTTATTTTGATACGGGTCTTGAATACGCATACACAGCTCTGTTCGACGGGTTTACCGAGTGTAGGACTGAACAAGGCGAGAATGGTCTGGAAATGGATGCTTATTTAAAAGGTATAGACTCTTTGAAACATCATGAACTTTGGTACAAAGGACTTGAGCGGTACAGAGTTCACGATTGAAAAGCTCAGATCGGTAAGAATAAACCCTCGATTAGAAAGAAGTGTTTATAAACTTGTATTTAATAATGATGTTGTGGCTAACGATGCCCTCTTTGTGCGTACGTTTGATTGTGTTATGTCCGTGTTTAGAGATAACTTGCCAACCGAATGTAAAGTGGGTATAAAAATAGTATTGAACGAATTGAAGGGACTTTACGTCGAATATAGGCCTCCCTATAACTTGAGCGGTGAAATAATGTTAAGTCGTATTTATTGCATAGTGCAAAGCAACAATGATGTAACTGTAGACGCGATCACGTGCGAGTTTAGTATTTTAGTTAAACGCAGTAGAACAGAGTGTATGTATTTTGATGGTTTTGCAGGATTTTACTTGTTAAAATTGTATTATATTCAGTATATTCCTCCGTTAAAGTGATTTCTTATACTATTATTATTATTTTTTATTATATATAATTATATGTATATTATATATATATATATATATTATATATATATATATATATATATATATAATATATATATATTATATATATATATATTTTCCTCGTTTAAACTGTGTCTTGTACTATTATTATTTTTTGATTGTGTATATATATTCCTCGTTTAAACTGTGTATAGAATTAACTATTTTGATTGTATATTTATTTTCTATATATTTGTTGAAATTATTTCCAATAATTCCTCTAAATAAACAGAATGATGTAATGGCGTTTTATTTATTTCTTTTGGTTGTATATATAAACGACATTATTTAATTAAATAAATATATGTATATATGTATACCAAATGGCAGGTTACGCCTTCTAAACCAACTGGCTGCTTAAGACTTCTAAACCAACTGTCAAGAATATCTCCTTTAATTAAATAAATAGTGAAATCTAGCAACTCTAAAAATAATAGTGTACACTTGAACTAGCCATTTACGCCTTCTAAGCCAGATTAAGCCTTCTAAGCCAACTGGCTGATTAGGATCTTCTAAGCCAAGAGGAAAGACCAAGTTGACACGTTGAGTCCGGTTGACTGCCAGTTCCGGTCGGAACGGGAGCTGCTTGGCGTCGATCTGAACGTGGGAGGGACGAACTATAGGTTAATCTTGGTGTACAGACCTCCGCATCTCCTCCTCGAGGAGGATACAGCCCTGTACACCGAACTCAGTAGCCTGCTAGGGGATAGGGTGTGTGTAGTTTTAGGAGACTTCAACTGTCGCGGCATAAAGTGGGAAAACAGGACTGCCGATGCTGAAGGGAGGAGGCTAGTTGACTTTGCTGATGAGAACTTCCTCACTCAGTGGGTCAACGAGCCTACACGAGGCGAAAGCGTTCTAGACTTAGTATTCACGACCGAAGACAACCTCGTCACTGGCCTCACCGTTGACGAATCGTTGGGCGGGAGTGATCACGGTATTATTAGGTTCCGTGTGTGCGTCCCTCGGGTGAAGCGTAGTAACTCGAGAGGCAGTAAGCTCGATCTCCGGCGGGCGAACTTTGTTAGCCTCAGGGATAGCGTAGCAGAGATGGGGTTAGAGGTTGGCGGCGATGTTGAGGGAGTGTGGAGTGCATTCCGGGATGAGTTTATGGTGCTGCAGTCTGCTGCCATACCCTCAAAACTGGTCACCCCTGCTTCAACGCAGCCTAAGTGGTTCAATCGTGGCATCGCTTCGGCTATCCGAAATAGGAAAGTAGTGTATAGGAGGGCGAAGGCCAATCGTTCCCACGAGAACACTGAAGCGTATGTCCGCCTGTGTAGGGAAGTGAAGGCGAAGGTTAGGCTAGCGAAACGTAACGAAGAACTACGGGTGGCAAGCCTCTGCAAGAGGAACCCTAAGGAGTTCTTCAGTTATGTTAATAGTAGAAAGCCTATTAGAAGCATGATAGGTCCTTTAAAGGACGGAAGCGGCGTTCTGCGGACCTCCAACGCGGACATCGCTAAGGTGCTTAATGAGTACTTTGCGGGAGTGTTCACCAGGGAGGATACCCGCGTCATCCCCGAGCCAGCTGTGAGGCACGAAGGTGCTGACCTGGATAGTGTTAGATGTACCGCGACAGTCGTTGCTCATAGAATAGACAAACTGAGCGCGTTTAAGGCTCCTGGGCCAGACCAGTTTCTCCCCAGTGTTTTGCGAGAAGTGCGCGACCAGGTGGCTCCCCACCTGGCTACAGTCTTCAACAAATCGTTGGAGATGGGCCAGGTGCCTGGTGACTGGAGAGAGGCCAACGTGACCCCTATCTTTAAGAAAGGGGATCACGAAAGTCCAGGGAACTATCGTCCTATTAGTCTCACTTCAGTTGTAGGTAAATTATTAGAAAGGATAATAGCTGATAGAATCGTTGACCATTTGGATTCCTACAAGCTGCTTGGGGACTCCCAACATGGGTTTAGACGGCATAGGTCGTGTCTCACCAACTTGCTCGAGTTTTTCCACGTCATGTTGAGTGAGTACGATAAGAGTAGGGCGATTGATATACTTTATCTCGACTTTCAGAAAGCCTTTGATAAAGTACCTCACCGCCGGCTAATGGCGAAAGTGCGCGCGCTGGGTATCGGTGGGGAAATAGGTAGGTGGATTGAAAACTGGCTAAGGAATAGGCGGCAGAGGGTGGTAATTAAAGGGGCTAGTTCGGGTTGGGCCTCGGTCACTAGTGGGGTTCCTCAGGGTTCCGTTTTGGGGCCACTGTTGTTTACCATTTACATAAATGATATCGACGGTGGCATCGTCAGTCGGATCGCCAAATTCGCTGATGACACCAAGCTTGGGGCCAATGTTGGGACGCCCGAAGCGATCGAGGAACTGCGTGCGGACCTAGGTAGGATAGGAGAGTGGTCCGAAAAATGGCAAATGCCGTTTAACTTGGGTAAATGCAAAGTGATGCACATTGGCTACGCCAATCCCAAGTCGGACTACTCGATGTTGGGCAGTAATATCGAGGTGACTGATTTAGAAAAGGACTTGGGTGTGCTAATTAGCAGCGACCTTAAGTTTACGAAACAGTGTGTAGAGATGGAAAAGCCCAGAAACTATTGGGTTATATCAGGAGGCAATTTCAGTTTCGGAACAAGGAGATTGTGCTCTCACTGTACAATTCCCTTGTTCGGCCGTACCTGGAGTATGCTGTGCAGTTCTGGTCGCCCACCCTCAGGAAAGATATTGAGAGGCTGGAGCGAGTGCAGGCGAGGGCCACAAAGTTGATCCCTTCCGTTAGGCATATGGGCTACAATCGACGGTTACGCGCCCTGAACTTGTTTTCGCTTGAAACTCGGAGGCTGCGCGGTCAACTGATCGAGGTTTTCAAGCTCTTACGAGGGTTCAACGATGTCGATTTTAGAAGTATGTTTAGTTTAAATGATAACCCAACTCGCAACAATGGTTTGAAGTTGGATTTGAAACGGTTTAGGACTAGTGTGTGGGAATTACGTTACGTATAAGATCTGTGACACATGGAACAGGTTACCTTCGGAAGTTGTGAACAGTTCCTCTGTGGATCAGTTCAAGAAAAGGTTAGACGAAATCTTGCACACTATTTGAGTGTGTAAAGACATTTAGGACCTCAGTCTGCGGAAATTTCTTTTCCTGTAAAATAGTTGATATCTGGAACCAACTTCCCTCAGAGGATGTTTCCAGTCAAAGTGTAAATCTGTTTAAAAATAGGCTAGACAAAGTACTGAACACACTCATAGTTTAAGATTAAAACCTCAGAAAACTCTGCAGGAGTTCTCTTGCTCGGTGTCTCTGTGAGCAAGCTAAATATAGAGCTATTTATATATTCTCCACTTTCCTGTAAAATTTCCTTGGCTACTTTTCCAGGGTCAAGGTATTTTCTTCAACCTTTTTCCGTACCTGCCTCTGGCAGGGAGGGAGCGGAGGGTGGGGAGAGAGCCTTCTACTTTTCTATCCAGTTTTCTACTACTGCTAGCATAGTTTGAAAGACAAAATTTTCCCTGGCACCCGTTGCCATTGGTACCTCCTCGGTATGGGCCGCAAGGCCTTTTGAGGTACTTCTTTTCCTTGTAACTCCTTTTCGACCTTTTTCCGTACCTGCCTCTGGCAGGGAGGGAGCGGAGGGTGGGGAGAGAGCCTTCTACTTTTCTATCCAGTTTTCTACTACTGCTAGGATAGTTGAAAGACAAAATTTTCCCTGGCACCCGTTGCCATTGGTACCTCCTCGGTATGGGCCGCGGGGCCTTTTGAGGTACTTCTTTTCCTTGTAACTCCTTGTAACTCTATCTCTCTCTCTCTCTCTCTATCTCTCTATCTCTCTCCTCTCTCTCTCTATCTCTCTCTATCTATCTATCTCTCTCTCTCTCTCTCTCTCTCTCTCTTGAAACTCGGAGGCTGCGCGGTCAACTGATCGAGGTTTTCAAGCTCTTACGAGGGTTCAACGATGTCGATTTTAGAAGTATGTTTAGTTTAAATGATAACCCAACTCGCAACAATGGTTGGAAGTTGGATTTGAAACGGTTTAGGACTAGTGTGTGTGGGAATTACGTTACGTATAAGATCTGTGACACATGGAACAGGTTACCTTCGGAAGTTGTGAACAGTTCCTCTGTGGATCAGTTCAAGAAAAGGTTAGACGAAATCTTGCACACTATTTGAGTGTGTAAAGACATTTAGGACCTCAGTCTGCGGAAATTTCTTTTCCTGTAAAATAGTTGATATCTGGAACCAACTTCCCTCAGAGGATGTTTCCAGTCAAAGTGTAAATCTGTTTAAAAATAGGCTAGAGAAAGTACAGAACACACTCATAGTTTAAGATTAAAACCTCAGAAAACTCTGCAGGAGTTCGCTTGCTCGGTGTCTCTGTGAGCAAGCTAAATATAGAGCTATTTATATATTCTCCACTTTCCTGTAAAATTTCCTTGGCTACTTTTCCAGGGTCAAGGTATTTTCTTCAACCTTTTTCCGTACCTGCCTCTGGCAGGGAGGGAGCGGAGGGTGGGGAGAGAGCCTTCTACTTTTCTATCCAGTTTTCTACTACTGCTAGCATAGTTGAAAGACAAAATTTTCCCTGGCACCCGTTGCCATTGGTACCTCCTCGGTATGGGCCGCAAGGCCTTTTGAGGTACTTCTTTTCCTTGTAACTCCTCCTTCCTTGTAACTCTCTTTTTCTCTCTCTCTCTTAGGTTAGGTTGATTCCCCCTAGCTTGTGGCAGCTGGGGGGATTCCACCTTGTTTCTTTTTTTGCACCCTGGGGGGTGTGGGTTTGCAACAAGGGGAATGGTCTTGCAACAAAGGGGAGGGGAGTGGTCCTGCAACAATTGGATGGGATCTTGCAACATTGTAATTGCAACTGCACTCTCCCATTTTGCGCCCATGCTACTAGCTTCTGCTGTAGCCTGTAGGTCTAAGTTTCATTAAAATAAAATTTTTGTTATATATTTAAAACTATACAAACAATTTTTTTTGGTGCATATTGTTACAAAATATAACAAATACTATTGAAACTATATATTTATTTCCTGTTGCACAGAGATAAAAATGCAAAAAGGTTTTTACAGAAAAATGTTTGCAACACTATATATATATATATATATATGTTTGCAACACTATATATATATATATATATATATATATATATATATATTAACGTAGTTGTTAGTGAGAAATTAGAAGGAAAGTTGACCACACTTCATTCTGAATAATTTCGCTTTAATAACACTATAGCATTATTGGTAAACTGACTTAAATAAATAAAATAAATAATAAAATATATAACAAAATTCACAGTCATCACTTACGCCTTTTTAACTCTATAAAGAAATCACGATACGAAGAGAAACATGAAAAAGACCTTCATTTTTACAGTGTAAAAAGTCAACGTTAAATTACACCAAAAAGCAATTAAAAATAAATAATCAAAGACGAGTTATTTTCAGCGTAAAAATCTAATGGAATCGTACACTCTTAATGCTATGTGAAATGAAGTTAAACGTATCTATAACATTTTTTAAATTGGTTGTTGTGAGACGTTTGCAGCAAAACAAGAAGTGATATTACATTCCAATCGCATTAAAAAAAATTGTTCTACTTCGGTTTAAGTAGAATTAAAGAAATTTTCAATATATATATATATATAAATATATATATATATATATATATATATTGGCCTCTTGATTGTAGGCCTTATAATTGATGTAATTAGATAATTAAAGAATTGCTTGAAGGATACTAAAAATAAATATGAAAAATAAAAAAGATGCCTAGACATTTTGTCCATTTTGCCCTTTGATTTAATTAACAAATAATGTAAATAAATTATTACAGTGAACAACAAAAATGCAGCGATTTCTAAAAATATGGCACATACACAAAATGCTTTGAAATGATAAAGTTACAGAGTGACAGGCTATGAAATGATCATCAGCATGATAACGTTGAAAAATGCAGTAAACAAGGAGTTATATTAAGTTGCACAATAATGAAAAGTTATCGCCAATAATGTCAAGGGGTTCGAGTTCTGTAGTGTTCACTTAAAGAAAATGGAGTTACAAAGTTAGTCGTATTGAAAACTTAAGCAAGCTCGCCTACAAAATGCACTGTCACTAAATGTAAGTAGGCGCTGTAAGTGAGTGAAAGTTTACACACAATAACACAATCACCAATTATATAGGAGGCGCAGGGAGAGTCATATATTGGTTGAATAATGTTGCAATAAAACACTATTAAGTTCTACAAATGCAAATACAATAATCGCCGCACTGAATGTGCTCGAGATAGCCTATTGTAGATGGAGTGAGTTTGTAAATTAAACTGTAAAGCGCGAGTGTCTGTCCGGTATTATCAAACCGCCGTAAACTAAGTCAAGCAGGCTAGGCCAAGGATAATGAACACTGTTGGGGGCGTGAGCCTAAGGTTCTTTGACAGATACCTGAAGACAGACTGATGTGAAACTTGAACGGTAAGTTTCTGACATAAAAGGCCGTTGAAACTTGGTGAGGTTTCTCACGATGTTCTCCTCAAAGGTTAATTTAGTGACAAGCGTTAATGATAAAACTTCAGAGCCAGGTAGCCAGGTGCCATTAAAACCTTCGTCAGCGTCCAAGAGCTGGTGTACATCTTGTAAACAAAAACTCAAGCTTCGTAAACAAAAACGTTCTTGTGGTGTTTCAACGAAAGTGCAAGAAAACTTCCGTCAGAAAATATCTTCCTGCTGTCGGTGCTGAATTCTAACGTCGGTAAATCCTCTAAGATAAACTAAAGGCGTTCCATGGCAATTAAGGAGTTTGTACAAGCATTCGAAACTGTTCCGAGATTGGCCTTTTGTGATGGTCTTGCATAAGAGCTTAAAATATTAAAATATAAGTATTAAGATATACTCCTAATAAGGAAATGTTTATGTATACTCATAAGTAGTATAGGTGCACAATGGGAGAGTGCAAATGTTGATCAATATTGCAAAGGAAATTTGGCATAAGGTTATGCAACAAGGGGGATGGGGAATGTTGCACGCTGTTATGCAACAAGGGGCGGGGAATGTGGCACGCTGTTATGCAACAAGGGGGGATGTTGCAAGTTGTTATGCAACAACGGGGGAGGGGAATGTTTTAAGAGCAAAAAGGGGTTATGCAACTTGGAGGCGGAGTTATCCCCCAAGAGAAAGAGAGAGGAGAAGGAGAGAGAGAGGAGGTGAGGTGTTCGCCTGGCAGGAGCCAAGCGCATATTAAGACTTCAGCCGAGCGGCCTTTGTCTTATAGGGCCCCTAATCAGCCAGTTGGCTTATCTGGTTAGTTGCCAGATTGCGCTATTTATTTAATTAAAGCACATATTCTTGCTCAATCCGCCAGTTGGATATCTGGCTGAGTTGCCAGATTGTGTTTATTTATTTAATTAAAACATATATTCCGGCTTAATCGCCAGTTGGCTTAGAAGGCTGAGTTGCCAGTTTGCGCAATTTATTTAATTAAAGCACATATTCTGACTTAACCCGCCAGTTGGCGTATCTGGCTGAGTTGCCAGATTGCGCTATTTATTTAATTAAAGCATATATTCTGGCTTAATCCGCCAGTTGACTTAGAAGGCGTAAATGGCTTGTTCAGGTATATAGGTTAAGTTGCCAGAGAGCGTTATTTATTTAATTAATGCATATATTCTGGATAGAAATCCGCTTTAGAAGCCAGCCAACTTATATAATTAAATACCGTGTACAACCAAAAGAATTAAATAAAACACCATTACATCATTCTGTTTATTTAGGCGAATTAATGGAAATATATAGAAAATAAATATACAATGGAATATATATGATAAAAAATAATAATAGCATACGGACGATGAATATATACTAAATATACAATGCAATATATATATGACCAAAAAATAATAACAAGAAACACGAACGGGAAATATATAATAAAAAATATACAAAACGTTGTGTTTTCAATATATTAGTACAGGAAATATATATATATATATATATACATATATAGTAATATTAAATAATTAAATATATTGAAAATAATAATATACGAAACGTATAATCAAATGCATATTGGCACAGGAAATATATATATATATACAATTAAATAAATAAATATACATCCTTTATGTTCTACGGGGTATATTAAATGATTAAAAATAATAATATACGAAACGTATAATCAATTGCATATCAGAACACACAATTAAATAATTGAATATACATCCTTTATGTTCTACGGCGCAGAACGCTAAACTCACACGTAATCGAGTCTACATTCACATCGTTATTACTTTGTACTACGCAGTAAAACCGTCCAAGCAACATTTCACCGTTTAACTTATACGGATGCCTATACTCGATATAAATGGCTTTCATATCGTTCATATCGTTGGCAAGTTATCTTTAAACACGGCTAAAATACAACCAAAACCACGCACAAAGACGTCATTGTTAACCACAACATCATTATTAAATACAAGTTTATAAACACGCCTTTCCAATCGAGGGTTTTTTCTTACGGTCCTGAGCTTTTCAATCGTGAACTCTTCTTCACTCTGCATAGCGGCAATTGAAATAAACTTCCAAGTCGTAACGACAGCTATTCATTATATAGAGGTACAACCCCTCGCGGATATCCTGACGCTTCAACCTTATCCTTCAAAAATGCATTTAGATATGGTGTGAAAAGGTTGGGTAGCTTCTGAAACCTCCACACCTCATGTATCTTTATTATTCTATACCCATGTCGAACGGCTAGGTCCAGCTCAGGGCTTGTATATACACCTCTGGTCTTACGCTGGTCGGCTGTATGGTCACAATCACCATTTTTCTCTTCTGCACACTTCACGCACAGGGGAAACATTAGCTTGTGATCTATAACGACAGGTAAGATCGGCATCCATAAATCGCGCGGGGGGAGCACATCTACGGAAGAGAGTCCAAAGTAGCGCTCATTCAAGTTGGCCGAAAACTCGGCAATGGTTGGTATGGCGGGACCCACCATTTTTTCAGGTGCACCTATGGGGTACGGATTGTTCTTCATCACGTAGGGGTATAAAGAACAGAAGTCGTAGTAATGGAGCTTCACACCCTCCGTAGGCGGAAAGTATAGCTTGAAGGGGTTTGTACGCCCGCCGAACAAGCTATCACCGCATTTGAGAGTATCCAGCACCATTGAACGTTTGATCATGTTTATTTCTTCACGATACTGTCCATCTGCTACCAACCGTGCATCATACTCATGCTCCCACAAAACTTTGTGGCTGAACTGGGAGCTTATAAGTTGATCGCGGGTGCGCGTCCACGCAAGACAGTCGGAAGGAGATGTACCGTGGATATCTCCTACGATTCCACACTCAGGACGGGGCCATCCATGCCACCAGCAACCATTAAAGGAGTACACATTCTTTTCACCAGTGACGCGGTTTTCACTTAGACCATCAACCCAAAAAACACGACCATTAACCTTAATAGGTACTTCACCCGTGTTGCGGGCATGTTTTATGAACACACCTGTCTGCTGCTGTAGGTGTATGAGCCAGTAAATAGCCTTGTGCCCATAACTGCGGGGGTTGTTTCTGTGGATAATGGCTAAGGTGTCTTTAGGCATGAAGTTATTCTTGAACACCGTAAAACATAATGAGGCGATGGTGGTTGCGACTTGCAACGGATCGTATTTGAAACGACATATGTACATCCTTCTAAATGCCTGGAAACATACGTACTCTAATCACGCGCACATCATTCACGCAATAACGCTCACATTCATCAGCTATATTATAAAGATTACATTCATTAAAACTGTTGTAGTATCGGTCAAAATCTTCACGTTCATCTGTGCTCATACATTCATAGTTAAAGTAATGTTTGGGTGGAGGTAGTCCTACGTAATTTAAAGTTTCGCTAGTGAGGAATGTGTAAGGGAAATATCCTTTTGAAACTTCAGCGGCTAACGCCCATCACATTGGGTAGATTTGCTAATTTGCAGGGTATGAATAATAAAGTGTCTTTAAATTGTACATTACCTCTTATTTGCATCTGTATTAATTTGTTGCCTCTTTTCAAGGGATCACCTGTAAATATCTCAGATGACTCGTGCTCAAGCAACTCCTTATAAAGGAACTGTGTGTCAAATTTCGCCCCGTTATGGGCAAGAATATACACAGTAATTTTTTTGAACTTGTCCGCTAACTTGACAATATAGGCCACAAAGAGTTTCACAGGGCTATCGTGGGATTTCATTTTAAAAACGTTTGTCCGTTTTCCACATTTGTGACCCTCATTACACTCGCTCTCCATATATTCAATATTCATCACAGATAGTCTGTGCTCACAAGTAAATGTGTACACAGTTATACAAGGGTTGTTTTTAGGCTTGGCGGCTTTCATATAACATATATGCTTTACTCCAACCGACTTATATTTCTCATGGCATGTAGAACAGTGAATTTCACCATATTTATGCGTGAATTTTCCCCAATTATCCATCATGTGAAACATACCACATTCACAGATTCTCATTTTCCTGCAAGTGCCAATTGATTTATGGAGCTCGAAAGAGTTATTATTGAAAAATGTGCGTCTACACACATTGCAATCCCTCTTCTCAGATTCAACTACACGGCTTTCACATTTGGAGCTTTTTCACTGCTCACATACCATGTGACATTCTTTACAATGTTTCACTATATCATCCGCAAACTCGATACACCCCTTACACAAATCATGATGTCGTCCATATTTTCGACTTTTATTATAACTCTCGTAAAGGTCCCTTATATTACGGATGGGGAGATACGTTGTCCCTGACAATCCTAAAATAAGTAGGGGCCTTGTACGGTCTCTCACATAGCTTTTAAAAACATACAGTTCTACGACGAGCATTCAGTCCAGATACAGCTATACGAACATTCATTTCCTGTTCTACCCTTCTCAGTTCTTCAGGACCCATAGTACAATCAAACTCAAGTTTACAGTCCACAGCTAGTTTACGAGCACACTCCACTACCGTAGGCAACCAAATTTTTTGGGTCCGTGTATTTAGTACAGTAAACATACGTGCTAAGACCACTGCTATAAAGCCGCAACCACGATCGATGTTTATATGCCGTCTAAAAAGAGCCTGAGAATTGAAGTTAAGAGTATAAGGTGTGGCTCTATGACCGCAACACGGAATACACGGTCAATATTTACCGTAAAGTTGTCCATATTGAAGGCTATACTACTTTGAGAAGCCTGCATTATACGGCCTAATATATACTCTATATATTCAGCCGCCAAACGTCTGAACGGTATTACTAACCAAAAATCATCTACATTTCCGTCATCTGACCCGAATCCAAAGGACAGCCTCGTCCTGACTTCACGTTCTTCGCGGTTCTGAAGGGCAAACTCCACAATACATTCAACTATGCGCCGTAGTCCGTGCTCAATACCATTGATATACATGGACCTAGGTTCAACCCTGACTATATACCGATTTCTAGTCAAGGCCGGGGTGGGGGTTGCGGTGCGTACCAATTCGAATGTTATGCCATCCTCAACAGAATGGGGAGCTGCTGTGGATGATGTATCCGGAATTGTATAAGGGGGTATACTTGGGGAAGGTACTATAATGGGGGTTGTTTCGTAAAACGTTGAGGGTTGGGGCTCTATTACTGGTGGTCTAACAACCGGAGCAATCCAGGAGCGCTTTATACCTGACGTGGAGGGTTCTTCATCCCGCACCCGCTTTGAACTGGCGCAAGCCACAGGTATCGCTGGTGAGGGCTCGTTGGCGGGGAATGACTCTGTAGCTGGACGGTCAACGGGTTCGTCTGTGATATCGATGATGGGGTGCTGTACATCGTCGTTGTCATTCACGGTTCTGTGGAAGAGAAAACAAACTATAAGGAGCAGCACTCAATATTTGTAATATTTTGTAAATGGTCCACTTAGGAGTGTGACGTGTTAGAAATGGATTCTGTAGAAAAATTCAGGTTCACGAGCCCATCTACATGTATTATATCTGGACCTTCAGGATGTGGTAAAACTGTGTTTATGCTTAAAATCATTAAAGAAAAGGGGGAGATGTTTTCAAAATTTGTGCATAAAGTTATGTGGTGCTATTCGACGTACCAATCAGTGTTCAACGAGTACCAAGAGGATATTTTGTTCCACAAGGGGGTCTATGACGTTAATTCGTTAAAGGGAAATGAACATACATTCATTGTAATTAAAGATCTCATGTTGGAGATGGATGAAACGTTCGCCGAGACATTTACAGTGTTCTCCCACCACCTTAACATAAGCGTGTTCTTCATCAATCAGAATCTATTTTTCAAAAATAGATACATGCGCGATGTATCGCTAAATACACAATATCTAGTCTTATTCGCGCAACGTAGAGATGTATCACAAATTGGGGTATTAGCCAATCAAATGTTCCCGAATCAGCGTAAGGAGTTTTTGGAGGTTTCTAAAGAGGCCACAAAGCAGCGTTATGGATATTTCCTTTGTGACCTTCACCCGCGAAACACGTTTAGGGTGCTTCTTAGAACGAATATATTCCCAAGCGAACCTGAAACAGTGTATATTCCAGAATGACAAATAGATTAAAAAAATACCGTGAATTAATAAAAATCTATCAACGATTGCCTCGGGCACTGCAGCAGATGTTTGTTAAAAATATCGACTCTGACTTTTTAAAATGCATCTGTGAAGTCTGTCTTAATGTTATAAAATGTAATGTACCAAAGAAACCCTCTCAGAAGACTCGCTTACGTCGTTACAAGAACATAATACGAGCGCTCGCTCTTACTGTGGGTAAGAAAAAGCGAATTACTGTACAAAGTGGAGGATCATTCCTGCCTATCTTATTTTCAGTTTTGTGTCCTTTACTGACTAGATTAATCTAATGAAGAAGGTGGTTGTGTTTCTGCACGAGGTGTATGCTTCATTGCAAAGTTCTAAGACTCCAGACATGGTTCTAGAACCCCGTAAAAGTAGGCTTAAAAGAATGGAAAGCGACTTGCTAGCCCTATTAAACAGTGAAAAGTCACCTGAGAAGAAAAGGATCTTGTACTAAGAGGCTTTGCAGAAATTTCTTTATGAGTACGAGGATTATAAGCATCCGACAGAGCTCCCCGTGGTTATTAGGCACAGCATAGCGACACAGGACCTAACGATGGCCGACCAAAGAGCAACGGAACACAACACTTCGAACATGTGCTACAAAACAGCAGCCACATACTTTGAGTCATAAATGCTTAAGTCTTTATAATCTATTCAGGGAGGATCCCATCATACAGTGGACCGATACAGGCGAGGTCATTGTTGAAGGAACAAGGGTACAAGGATCCAATGTCATTGATATTGTTCATGATCTGGTGAGAAAGTGGGACAGACCCTCACCAACAGGATGAAAGCATATTAAAGCAAGACTACAACAAATAAATGTCCGCAAAACATAGATAGGTAATCTGAATAGGTAAAAGACTTGGATCAAGTCTCGCATGTGTCACAACTGAGTACACCATCGACCCAAGTAGTAGCAGTGTCGCTGAAGAGGAGAAAGAAGAGAACAAACGGCCAGCCTTATCCACGTGCCTCTAAAATACGCAAATGGCTAACATATTAAGTAAACGCTATTATGACATTTCTAGCCCCGCCTCCGATGGTGTCGTTAATATAGTGCACAGAGGTGTTTACGATGTAAGGAAAAAAGATGTTGAGAGAGGTATTCACTAGATATCTGTGGATAATTCAAATGAAAAAAAAAATTGCCTGAAACAGTTGCTAAAGTGACCAAAACGTTAATGTTGAAAGAAAACAGGATTCCTGGCTATTTTTTTACGGATATGGGGAAAAAATTTATAGGACGCGCTTTTCAGAACATGCTGTCAGAGTTTAATATCAGTTACTACACTACTAATTCTATACATAAGGCTTCTTTAGCTGATAGAGTTCAACGTGCCATAAACGAACCCATGCACCGATATTTTAAACATAAAAACACATACAGATATATAAACATTCTCAGTTCACTGGCTTCATCCTACAACCGCTCACATCACCGTATGATTGGCACAACACCTAACGAAGTTTTAGAAAGAGGTACGCGCCCAGAGGTGAGAAGAGATGTAACACCACCACACTCTGCGCGTTTAAAATCAATGATTATGTAAGGCTGTCGCGTTCGGAGAATAAATTCGCGAAGGGATTTGAGCAAGGATGGACACGAGATTTTTAAAGTTAGGGCTATGAGACCTAAAGGTGAGATAATGATGTATTACATTGAAGATTTGAATGGGGAAGAATTCTCAAGAGGCTTTTACCGCGAGGAGTCGCAGAAAGTGGCATTTAATTTAGGAAAAAATGTGTTTAAAATTGAGAAAATTATAGGAAGCAAAGGTTCAGGAAAGAGAAAAATGTGCCTGGTGAAATGGCTGGGTTACCCAGAAAACTTCAACACCTATATGAAAGCTGATACAATAATGAAGCTGAAATAGTATGCAACATGGCGCCTGACCATTTCTACGTCACACTCCCGTCCTCCTCCTCCCTGTCTGTACACCCTAACAACACCCTCGCCAACTTTGTGACAGAACTCCACGGGCCAATTGAATTGGAGCGTGATTCGTATGAGGAGGGGTTATGTGAACTCCAGTTAGCCACCAAATTTTTAACTCTTGAAAATGAACAAATCATATTTCTGATCCTTAGAAGAACCGATGAATGCGAAAAATTAGGCATAACCTTAGACATTACTACGCGTTCAGTTCTGTGCGGTGAGGAACGGTACTATAGCATAAACGTATCGCTAGGAATCGGGCAATATGATACAGCCATGGACACTGTGACGGGATTAAACAAGAGTCTTAAAAAGTCGTACTTGACAAACGATTTACTTTTTGAAGTCGTAAACAGAGACACGCCTGCATGCACATTGAAGTTAAAGTCAACGCTTAGTAGAAATATTAAAGATAAAAAGCTGTTCACAATTGTGGCTGAGGACCGATATAGCTCAGCTCTCCAAAGAAATAACTTTCACGAGGCACAGCATGACTTGTACAGCTTAATGTATCAATTGAAGATGTAGAAATTGGGTGAAAGCTCTCCGCCCCCAGATATGTGCTATATATACACAGCAATATTGTAGAGCATCAATTTGTTGGGAACACCCAGGCGCGCCTACTGCACATTGCGCACATCCCCAACCATACAGGGAAAAGTTTGAGCATTACATATGACAAACCCCATTATGTAAATGTTGCGACTAATCTATTAACCAACATCTCCATATATATAAGGACGATTGAGGGAAAAAATTTCCCATTCGGTGATGGGAGCTTAACAGTGAAACTACACGTTCGTCGTTTATAATGACTCGAAGACCGTTCACAGTCTAATAAAGAGTGAGGTACCAGCGCGGGAGTGGACTTTGTTCCAGTTTTTCATCCGCTGTCCCACTGTTGAAGAGGGGTGCCAGGTACCAAGGGCGTAAGGCGTTACAAACAGGTTTTAACGCGACAGAAGATATAATGGGCGGAACTAACCCTAAAGAAGCTCTAAAAATTCATTTAAAACGTACACGGGACGAAATCATCAAAGATGCAAAGAGAAAAATGCGTGGTGGCGGAAAGAAGAGATTTGCCAGGAAGAAGGGGTTACCATCACGTGGCGATAAACGTAAAAGGAAATCAAAAAAGAAGTGCTGTAAGCGTATGAAACCTATGGCTGATCATTTTTTTAACTGATATAAGCTGAGGACACTACTCTCACGAATCATAGGCTGACTAATACTTGTCGAGGTAGGTGGCACTATTTCTGACTCGTCATGGCGCGTTTCATCCATCCGTGCAGTTCACAATGCTGTAAATCGGAACTGTCCCTCTTTGATATGCCTCCACTTAGGTCTCTATTGAGCATAGCGACTTTATTACAATTAACCCATTAAACACAATTAGTTCGCCGAGTGCCCCTATAGAATTCGTGATACCCAGCTCAGGCCCTTACTTTTTTGACCCGAGCTTCATGCACATGTACGCTAAACTGCGTATAGCCCATTCTGAATTAACGGACTGCGACGACAGTTACTCTGCCTACCCTGAAACCAACTTTTTACACTCCATATTCAGCCAGTGTGAGGTGTATTTAAACCAGGTTAACATCTCGGCAGGTACGGAGTACTACCACCTACGAGCCTATCTGGAAAATGTCCTCAACTTTTCAAAAGAAGCGAAGGACACCTTTTTAACCACCGAGGGATATTGCCATACTAAAGATGAAAATGGTATAAAGGATAAATTTAAAAATTCTGAAAAAAAGATATACGAATGTTTCGGACGTCTTCATACAGATTTCAAATTCCAGGCGAAACTGCTTATGAATGGGTTGGATATGAAGTTGAAGCTTACCGGCACGATTCCTGAGATCTGCATAAATCTGGGGTCTGATCAAGAAGAGGGCGCGAAACCCGTTGTGATTCACATCATGGGAACATATTTGCTTATACGCCGAGTGAAATTACGTTCGCCAAAACAAATAGAAATTGAGAAAGACTTAATACACGCCACAGTAAAATACCAAATTAACAGGATACAGATGAAACTATACACGGTGCCCGCCGGGTTGGCCTCGAAGCAACTAGAAAACGTGGCCCTTGAAGTCCTACCTAAAAGGATGTTAATTGGAATGCAGGACCACGCCTCGACGAATGGAAAATATAAAAAGTTGCCTTTAAATTCGAGAATTTCGGCCTTAAAAATATTACTCTATACGTAAATGGCGTCGCTTTGGGAGGGACCATGATTACGGACTACTCATCAGACGCTGTGTTCCCGCTCTACGCGAGAGCATATAGTAGTGTGTCTCATAATACCGGCGCCTGTGGCGAACTTGGGTTTGGTGTAACGCAGAAAAAATTTGTCGAAGAATTTAACATTTATTCATTTGATATTACGCCTGACTTGTCTGCTGGTGCAAATATGCATTTAAGTCCACAGCAGAGTGGGAATATCTCAGTCATGTTGGAATTTGCCAAGCCTATAGACGCGTCTATTAGTTTACTCGTGTACCTCGAATCACAGGCACTATTAGAAGTTGATCGTTTCAGGAACGTGGTCACAGACTTTTAAAATGGATGCGAATACCTTCCACAGAGTAATGAAAAGTAACCGTTTCACACGCTCCAAATTTATCGGTGTGTTTGCAAAGAATGAAATATTGAAGTTGCCAAGTACTAGAGATTGGTATAGCTTTATCGTTAACACCGACATTGTGGGGGGTGAGGGGATACATTGGTTTGCAATCTATTTTAAAAATAGGGAAAGAATGTACTATTTTGATTCACTCGGCTCTCAGCCCTGGAATGATCCTGTTCTAGTAAAATCAATCGAGCAGATACATGTACCTGAGATTGTATGGAACCCAAACCGTTTTCAAGGAGATTATAACGAAACGTGCTGCTTGTATTGCATTTCATTTCTCCTGCACATGTCACGTGGGAAGGGATTTATAAATTTGTTAAAATTATTCGATTTGTGCGACACAGAGATGAATGCTAAAAGTGTATGCAGACAGATAAAAATAAGGTTCCCATATGTTAGCACCCGCTGTATCCGCAGACAAATCTTAATAGTTTTGAATATTTCTAAAATCCTACCTGTAAAAGAGATGTACAAATAAAAACACACATATATATATATATATATATATATATGCCGAAATAACCCGAAGGAAACAGAATAATTAAAAATATTTTTCTAAACGCGTTTATTGCTGCCTTTTACGGTCAGGTTATATTGTTGTAAACGAGAAAGAGTCCTGGCCGATATATATATATTATGTCCTGGTTAGGTTATATTATTATAAACGAGAAAGAGTCCTGGCCGATATGTATATATATTATGTCCCGATTAGGTTATATTATTATAAACGAGAAAGAGTCCTGGGATTAAGTTTTCTTTGTAGGAAAACTCAGAATAAAGCTAGGTTAGGCATTTATAAGTTAACACTGAATGAGCCGCAGAATATAGTTACTTACATTTTAATATCGTCTTCATTGAACGTTTCTTGCATTTCGTCACAATTTTCCGTAACAATCTGGGTAAATAAAAGTTCATCCCGATCTGCAGCGCTGAAAATTAGACGCGTTGCGTGAGCATAAAAATCTTGAGCTTCAAACAGATCAGGGGAGTCTTACAGCTGGCTCATGGGTGGTATTTGAAAAACACTAAACAAGAAAAATCAATGAACTGAGGCTCTGAGATGAATGTGCTCTCTTTTATAAAGGGGGCTTGTAACCAACCCACAACATACAAACGCCAGCTTCCTATTGGCTACCAGTGAATTTTGGGCCGGGCTTGACGCGTAGGCCTGCATAGTGGCCAAACAGAAGTCCTGGGCTCCGCCCACAGGGCTGTGATTGGCTGCCTGTGAAATCTGGGGCGTGTGGATAGAATCCAATCTTCTACGTTTTTAAATGTTTCTGTAACAATACGCTGTATTAGAATTCGAATCCTCAAGGCTGTGTTTAATTCGTGAATTGCACTGAAGAAAATTTAATTTAATGTGTCCCAAAAGCTGGTTTAAAATTACAATACATATAATGCAGTAAATCATGTTAAATCCAATTATTGAATTGTAGAAGGTGCAATTAT
Organism: Bathynomus jamesi; assembly: GCA_023014485.1. Lineage (NCBI taxonomy): Eukaryota > Metazoa > Arthropoda > Malacostraca > Isopoda > Cirolanidae > Bathynomus > Bathynomus jamesi. Next base: position 569,740 of record JAJOZX010000770.1, on the reverse strand, counting down.
ATGAGTTATGCCATAATTTCAATTTTTTTATAAATACGTTTAGAAAACAATATTTATGGAGTTAAGCCAGCTAAAACTTAAAATCTAGTTATATTATTGTTTTCTTGCATCAAAGTTTAAGATACTTCGAATAGTCTTTACCTTTTAAAATAATTTTGCCTTTCAGAATATCTTCAACAGTAAGATTTAATATGATCGTGAATGCTGGTTTTAATTATATTAAAAAATAATGCAGCAGTGTCGCGGTAGGGCTGCAAGTAAATGAGGAAAAATTAATAAGTGACCGTGAGACAGAATCTATTTTGTTTTTAAAATCATATTAATATTTTTTGTAATAAGGCTTAAAGATATATTGGTGTCTTAAAGATAAATTTATATTGAAACAAAATAATTGGCCAAAAGAGGAAAAATGAATAAGTTACCCCGAAATAGAAGCTATTTTGTTTTATAAATCATATTAATGCTCTTTATGTTATAGTTTAAGGATGAAATTGTCTTAAAGATAAATTTATATTGAAACAAAATAATTGGCCAGAAGAAGAAAAATGAATAAGTTACCCCTAATTTAATTTCTATTTTGTTTTAAAATCATATCAATGCTTTTTATGTTATAGTTTAAGAATAAAATTGTCTTAAAGATAAATTTATATTGAAACACAATAATTGGCTAAAAGAGGAAAAATGAATAAGTTACCCTGAAGTAGAATCTATTTTCTTTTAAAAATCATATTAATATTTTTTGTAATAAGGTTTAAGGATAAAATTGGTCTTAAAGATAAATTTATATTGAAACACAATAATTGCCTAAAAGAGAAAAAATTAATAAGTTACCCCTAATTTAATTTTTATTTTGTTTTAAAAATCATATTAATGTTTTTCATGTTATAGTTTAAGGATAAAATTGCGTATTATGATAAAAATTTGTATTTGTATTAAACTTAGTTTATCTTATTCGACTTTTTGTTTAAAAGATTGCCCCACCAAATGTTAAATAGGCCTCGTTAAACCACGAGAAGCTCAAAAGAAAAACTATTGGTGTTGCCATTTTTTTGACTTGGCTCCATAAACGTATTTGTATGTATTTAATAGCTCTGTCTATTTGGTCGTATTTAGAGACCTTGTCGGTCTACCAGGAGTTGGTAAGTAAGGCGATGGTGGAGATGGTTGGTGGGTTGTTGTGTAATAGTTTCATCACCAATCGTCTAAGTTTCGATGATTGGTTGTAGCCCTCATACCGGTTACGTAGTGTTGATGGGATGAGCTCCTAAGAGTCGTATCCCTCATCTCAACATGTGCTGTTGATGGGATGAGCTCCTAAGAGTCGTATCCCTCATCTCAACATGTGCTGTTGATGGGATGAGCTCCTAAGAGTCGTATCCCTCATCTCAACATGTGCTGTTGATGGGATGAGCTCATAAATGTCTATATTAGACGATTGTTGGTGATGTGATGCTTTTTTTGAGGAGCTGGTAAGTAAAGTGGTGGTTGTGGTGCTTCACCACCAATCGTCTAAGTTTCGACGCTTGGTTGTAGCCCTCATATCGGTACGTGGTGTTGATGGGATGAGCTCCTAAAAGTTGTAGCCCTCATATCACCATGTGCTGTTGATGGGATGACCTCCTAAAAGTCTATACTTAGACGATTGTTGGTGATGTGATGCTTTTTTGTGTGGTGGTTGTGCTCGTATATATTTTGTTATTGTGGCTTTGCATACATCAATCAGTTTATATATATATACACTAGGGTGTCCCAATTTTTTGTCTTAACAAGACCTGACCACTCGTGTCATGCCCGGATGTGGTTTGGGCTAAAGCATTGGCTTTGTGATTTTCAACTCGATCAGATGATATTTAGAGGTCCCGACGTTTGATGACTTTTTTTTGGTTTTCAGAATTGATCATTATGGCGTTGACAAGATCAAACATCAAGTTGTGGCTTCTTGAGAGGTCTCCGATAGCAGAGCTGGCTAAATCTCGATTACCAAGTAATATGGACGTGTTGCTCCTTTTCTTCTACCATCACCGCGACCAAAAGAAGACAGATTCCAACAGTGTCAAGGCTGTAATATCGGCTGTATTAGAAATCTGGGCTAGAGCCAACTCGAATCTGGCAACAACCTCCGTTCATGCCTCGACTAAACTGAAAGCTTTGGTTCAGAGGTATCGAAATTTGCATAAAAAAGAACAAGACTGGAATGACTTACAATATGCAGCGGGACGTATTCTTGGCAGATATGGAGGATATTTTTTATGTCGCCCGCTCAGACGTTCTGGATCGGGGAGATATCCCTCTTGAAGACAAGGAATTCCTCATTTCCCAAAGGGAAGATCGACATACGAGTTATATGGGAGGTGAAGATAGAAAATATAATGCAGCCACAATGAAAAGACAGGAAAGGGAAAGAGCTCTTGAGCGGGCACACCGGCGTCAAACGGAGGAAGCTCTAGCTGTAGGAGTCACAGAAGAGGCTACCGACAGCAGTTCTAGCACATCGTCAGCTGACAGTGGAAACGAAGCCGTCACTTGTGGTCTTAAACCTTCGAAAGCTCCCAAACATGACAGACTAAAAGAAAGTCTGAGTGATCTTGACCTGGCAGCAACTTGTGATCGCGAGGGCCTTTCTGTTCGACAGGCAACATCAGCGTTTGCTGCGACTGCAAAATCCCTAGCTCTCGGTCCTGACAGTGTTCCATCAAAGAGCACGGTTCACCGCTTCCGACAAAAGGCCCGTACAATGATAGGGACCAATGTTATTGGCCACCTCGAACAGCTTCCACCTCGACTGCAGATCCACTGGGACACAAAGATACTCACTGACATCGAAGAGGAGGGTAAGTCAGTCGATCGGATTGCTGTTGTGGTGACTGGGGATGGTGTGGAAGAGCTATTAGGAGCACTGAAAATAATAGACGGCACAGGACAGCAAATGGCAAGCGCAGTCCATCAAGCGCTCACCCTAGTCGGAATTGAGGACAAGATCATAGGTATGGTGTTTGACACGACGGCATCAAACACAGGGATAGGAGATTCAAGGAGGCCTGGCCATCAATGAACCACTGTCAGTTGGATGCATTTGACAAGGACGAGGTGGCTAAAGCCTTCATAAATGACAATGCTTGCCTTTCACAAATGCGACTTGAGGTAATAGACTATCTCCGCGATGCCCTAAGAAGTGGTAATCATCCTCGAGAGGATTATGAAGAACTTCTTCGACTGAGCCTCTTGTACCTCGGAGACGACGTAGGACGTTACAAGCTTCGGCCTCCAGGGGCTTACCATCAGGCCAGATGGATGGCCAAAGCTATTTACTGCCTGAAAATAGCATTACTGCAGTTCCAGTTCTCCGAACTTCGTCTCCAAGAACTGCAAGGGGTTCGCCGTATGGCTCTCTTCGTGAGCCTTGTATACGTGCGTCACTGGCACGAGGCTCCCATCGCCATCAAATCTCCCAAAAATGACGTTAGGCTGTGCAATCTTCTTGTAGGTTACCCTGACAAGGACGTTGGAAACACAGCTTACCGGGCTGTGCTCCGTCATCTGTGGTATATATCGGAGGACTTAATCTGTCTTGCACTGTTTGATGACAGAGTTGACGACAATGAAAAGCGTAACATGACGGCTAACCTGAAAAAGCGCCCTGGGAAAGGACTCAAACGGGTCCAAGGAAAGGCACTGCAAGTGGATGGCCGTTTAAGTCCGTGGGTGACGAATCGATCCACCACACTCTTCCAGTTTCTCCAAGTTGAGCCCACGTTCCTCACCAAAGACCCTGAAACATGGCCTACTGACGAAAACTAACGTCTGGCAAAGAGCCGAGCTGCAGAACTGATGGTGGTCAATGATGCAGCAGAGCGAGGCATCGCCCTCATTGAGAAATACACAAGCAAACCTCTGTGCCGTGATGAAGAAGACCTCCAGTTCCTCCTTCGACTGTCCCTCACACCGACGGAATGTGAACCGGAAGGGAACAAAAACGGATCTCATGAAACACGTGTTTAGTTAAAATGCATAAATGTGATGCTTTGAAATTGTTGTTTGTGTGTTAAGATTAAAATACATGTTTATTTTGTATAATCATCTTTGTGATGGAACTTTTGAGAGAAATATTTCAGTTAATTTGCCTTTCAGTTAAGAGGAGAAATAAAGTGTTCAAAGTTCGGGACCTTTAAATTTCCTTCGATCTCTCTGAAATTTTACAGGAAGACTTCTAATGGGAAACATCAAAAGAGCGCAACACGAGCGGATTTGTATCCCGAAAAAACATTTGGCCCCCTATGAGTTTGGGACACCCTAATATACACATATATATATATATATATATATACATGTGTGTGTGTGTGTGTGTGTGCGTGCGATAATAGGGGCTTTATAGGCGTACAGTCGGTGAGTGTATGTGCGTTTCTGTGCGCTTTTAATTTGTTCGAAGGTTATTAATATATACAGGCCATCTGTGCCTTCTAAGAAGACTTCTCAGCCAACTGGCGGATTAAACCAGAATATATGCTTTAATTAAATAAATAAACGCAATCTGGCAACTCAGCCAGATAAGCCAACTGGTGGATTAAGCCAGAATATATGCTTTAATTAAATAAATAGCGCAATCTGGCAACTCAGCCAGACAATCTAACTGGCTGATTAAGCCAGCTGGCTGATTTGGGGCCCTATAAGATAACGGCCGCTCGGCTGAAGTCTTAATATGCGCTTGGCTCCTGCCAGGCGAACACTTCTCCTCCCTCTCTCTCTCCTTCTCCTCTCTCTTTCTCTTGGGGGATAACTCCGCCTCCAAGTTGCATTACCCCTTGTTGCTCTTGCAACATTCCCCTCCCCTTTGTTGCATAACATGTTGCAACATCCCATTGTTGCATAGCAAATTGCAACATCCCCCTCCCCTTTTTTGCATAACCTTATGCAACATTTATCGACATTTGCAATTGCATTGCACTCTCCCATTTTGTCCCATACTACTCTCATATATAATATATATATATACACACTCCCATACAGAATTAAAATAAAAGATAAAAGAGTAAGTATCGAAAACAAATTACTTATTAAAAACCATAAAAATAACGATATAAATCCTCAAGTATATTATTATTCTTATTTGCAAGTACCCACCCCTATTCCCAGAAAAAAAATGCAGTCTTCTCGCAAATTTTACTGTACAAGTTTTTCTTTGCATTCCGTTAAAAAATAAATTCTCAATTTGGTGTCTTGAACTTCGAGCAAGACTCAACCTCACGAATCTTTTAAATAAGGTAACGATGGCCCTCGAAAGGGAAGCAGAAACGTGTGGTGTTTGCAGGAAATGGTTGTAAAGAATTATCGTATTTATAGTTATGCATAGCATGGCTATTATGTAGTTGTTTTGGGAAAACATACAAAAAAGCAAGAGAGAGAGAGAGAGAGAGAGAGAGAGAGAGAGAGAGAGAGAGAGAGAGAGAGAGTACAATTATTGTTAAAAGACCATGTGAAAAAATAGCAAAAAAATTTTAATTTGTAATTTTCAGTGTTAAATTTACTCATACTTTCCAGTCAATGTTTTCTAGTGAATCGATACCTAAATGGGTTGAGTTCTTTGCTACTGCTGAAAGGGAAAGTAACCTGGAAATACCTCAGCAGCGTAGCAGACCAGACTCGAAACACTTTTTACTTAATTTAAACAAAATATTTATTTCGATTTTAGACTTTCAAAGTGCTGTGTTAGAAGTTATCGTACCCAGTTTTGTTAAAATTTAACTAAGTAAATGATGTTACTTCAAAACGAATTTGGTTTAGATTAAATAAATAGATTGTCTTTGTCTCTCATCTGGTACTTTTCTTCCTGCTGGAAGTTTGCCTTCATTCAGCCTGTCCCAAAGAAGGGTGACGGCTCTCAACCCTCCAACTATCGTCCAATTGCTTTTATTTCTTGTCTTTCTAAAGTTTTTGAATCTATCCTCAATAGGAAGATTCTTAAACACCTCTCTTCTCACACTCTTCTTTTAGATCGTCAGTATGGGTTTCGCAAGGGACGCTCTACTGGCGATCTTCTTGCATAGCTCTCTCACTCTTGGTCTTCCTCCTTTCGGAATTTCGGTGAAACTTCTGCTATTCCGCTAGACATATCGAAGGCTTCTGATAAAGTCTGGCACAAATCTTTAATTTCGAAACTGCCCTCCTTCGGTTTCGATTCTTCTATCTGTGCCTTCATGTCTAATTTCCTTTCTGGCTGATCTATAGCTGCGGTTGTGGACACTGTTATTCTCCTAAAGCTCTCAACAGTGGTGTTCCTCAGTGTTCTCTCCTGTCACCCACTCTTTTCCTTTTATTTATTAATGATCTTTTAATTCGCACTTCCTGTTCTATGAATTCCTATACCGATGATGTCACTCTTCACTTCTCCATCCGCTTCCCAAAGCGTCCCTTACAGCAGTCACTTCATGATTCGCGTAGGACGGCTATGGGACACCTGACGTCTAATCTTTCTGCTCTATCTGATTTGGGGCAGAGAAAACCTTGTGGTTTTCAATGTCTCAAAAACTCAGTTCCTCCATCTGTGTACTCGTTACAATCTTCCACACGACTATCCCCTTACCTTCAAAACACACAACTCAATCCTTCCTCTTCTCTTAACATTCTTGGCGTTTCCTTTTCTCGTGATCTTTCCTGGAGATCGCATATACTCTCTTTCTGAAACAGCTTCTAAGGGGTTAGGTGTGCTGTGCCACCTCCGCGGTTTCTTCACCCCTACTCAGTTGTTGTCTCTGTACATGGGTCTTGCTCGCCCTTGTTAACATTCTTGGCGTTTCCTTTTCTCGTGATCTTTCCTGGAGAGATCACATATACTCTCTTTCTGAAACAGCTTCTAAGGGGTTAGGTGTGCTGTGCCAACTCTGCGGTTTCTTCACCCCTACTCAGTTGCTGTCTCTGTACAGTGGTCTTGCTCGCCCTTGTATGGAGTATGTTTCTCATGTGTCGGGTGGTTCAACCCCTACAGCCGTACTTGACCGGGTGGAATCAAAGGCTTTTCGTCTCATCAATTCCCTGCCTCTTACTGATTGTCTTCAATCTCTCTCTCTCTACGACGAATGTTGCCTCACTCTCTCTTTACTATCGCTATTATAACGGACATTGCTCTTCTGAACTCTCTAACTGCATACCTGCTCCTTTAAGGAGAGCACGCAGCACCAGACTTTCTACACTTTCTCATTCCTTTTCTGTCCAACTATCTAACGCAAGTTAATCAGTATTTTCAGTCTTTCATCTACTCAACCGGTGAACTCTGGAACAATCTTTCTTCCTCACTCCATCTTTTCTCCTGTCTATGACCTCCCATCTTTCAAACGCAGAGTGTCTAGCTAATGCAATGTTGATCAATGTTGCAAGGTGCCAACCCTTTCCCCCATTTGGGTGAAGGTGCCATTGCCTCCAAAAAAAAAGTGAAGAGGGTATGCAAGCAAGGGGGAGCGGTTCATCCCCCAAGCTGCCACCGAAACCTAACCTAAGACAGGAGAGGAGGAAAGAGGAGAAAGAGTATCTTTTCGTTTGGAAATCCAGGGGCATAATGATCGCTCTTGACCTCACAGTTGCCTTAGAAGGTGTAATCCGTCAGTTGGCTTAGAAGGCTTAAGCAGCCAGTTGGGTTAGAAGGCTTAATCTGGCTTAAAAGGCGTAACCAGCCATTAACCAGCGTAACCTCTCCATTAAATATATACAAATTAATAAATAGCGCAATCTGGCAACAAATCTTGTAGAATGCCTAGCTATATATATATATATATATATATATATATATATTATATATACTGCCATCTAAACACTATATCATTACATTACTGTGGAAAATATTTTAACGGTATGCGTTAGCTGTTTCAAATTTACTATTTTTTAGAATACGATTAAAAATAAAATTGCATATATTATGCCAGAAACGTGCTTTAAATATAGTCGGGAGAGAAGGCGAAAAAATGAAATAGTTATACCTAAACTTAAACCCAGTTTTGTTTAAAAATTATATTAATATTTGTTATACTATAGTTTAAAGATATATTTGGTTCTTAAGACGAAAAATTTGTTTTTGTATTAAATTTGGTTTATCACATTCGATTTTTTGTTTTAAAGATTGCCCACCAAGCATCACATTGGCCTCGTGGTGGTTTTCTGCCACGAGAAGCTTAATAGATGAAATTATTGGCGTTGCCATTTTTTTAGACCTAGTCGGTCTACACTGGTCCCATAAATGTATTTGTTTATGCTTAATAGCTTTGTCTATTAATTGGGCCATTTTTAGAGACCTTGTCGGTTTATTGGTGGTGGTGGTGCTGTGCTGATGGTGGTGGGGAGGTATTCTAAGGATGGCTTTTGTGTGGTGTTATTCTGAGGAAGGCATGTTCGTATATATTCTGCTATTGGGATAGAACAATTCTTCTTTACATGTATCTCTTTGTATACGATGTGTGTGTGTGTGTGGTTTTTAATTCAATAATTTTTTGTGGGCCCAGCATGAGTATACGTATATTTTCTCTCTCCATTAATATATATATATATATATATATGTATACACTAAGCCAACTGGCTGCTTAGGCCTTCTAAGCCAACTGGCGGATTGCGCCTAAGCCAACTGTGAGGTCAAGAGCTATCATTATGCGCCTGGATTTCCAGGCGAAAAGATGCTCTCTCTCTCTCTCTCTCTCCTCTCTCAGGTTAGGTGTGGGTGGCAACTTCGGGGATAAACCACTCCCCCTTGCTTGCATACCTTTTTCCCTTTTTTGTGGCACTGGCACTATGGGGGGAGGGGGTTGGCACTTTGCAACATTGATCAACATTGCAATTGCATATGCACTCGAACATTTTGCGGTCATACTACTAGTGAAACAGGTGAAATCATGTAAATAATCAAATATTGAAGTGAAATCTAATCACTGGTACTGAGATCTAATAAAAAAGCGTTTTCTAACTTTTATGGCAGCAAAGGAATCAATGTCATCAAATCAATCTTTCTTGACAACTCGTTTTCAACGCTTAAAATGGTTAAATCAGCCAATTTCTCCTGGCACATGGTGCTTCTCAAGTGATTTTTGATAAACTTTAGCTTACTGAAAGACCTTTCAGCCGAAGTAATAGTTACTGACCATGTCAAAAAAAACGTAAAGCAATGGAAATGTTAGGAAAGATTCTCTCTAACTTCACTTTTATGATTTTGTTAAGAAGGCTACGAGTCAATAGTGACTCATCACCCAGATTTGCTCGATGAATTGTCTTCAGATGCAGAACTTCATTTTGCAGCTCTTCTCCACAAACGCCATATGACTCATATCTATACTCGGCAGCAAATTTGGTGCGATCATTAGTTTTGTTAAGGTAAGGCATAGAAATTCAAACATTTTGTAGATCTGAAAAGCAGCCATATATCGTCGATTGAGGCCTTCACTTACGTTGTCAATGATCTTGTAAAAAACTTCCTTGAACCTAGTTTCTGCCGTTGTATTTGCACTTTCTGCATCAGTGGCTGACTCACTTTCATCAAAGAATCTCTTCCTTTTCCTTTGACAAGTTTGGGGCAGGGATGGATCAGTGCCCATTGCACTGGTAACAGTATTCGCTTCTTTATAAATTGAGAGGCCACCTGTTTCTCAAACTCTTCAGATCAACCAGGATAGCCTCCATATTTCTTACTTCGACATCTATGGTCGCATTCCAAGCCTGTATAATCTGATTGCATTGGTTAATAGCATTCAAAACTTTAAACCAGAAGGCTGCCATCAACATACACTGGAAAGATGAAACATAATTGATGGCATCGTTCACTTCAGTCTTGATCTTTTCTGGCAAACTCTTCAGTTCTGAAATTTTTTTGAGGGCGAATTGGATGCCTGGCAAATAACGGGCAAAGGACCGAATACTGGCCACCCTCTCCGTCCATCGAGTCCCTGACAAACCATGAAGAGACACATTGATGCGATGCTTGAGGATTTCCCACCTTTTTGTGGTGGAGGAGAATATGGATATTTTGCACCATTACCACACAAATTAAGGGAATGACAACCACATGCGGGAAAGATCCTTTCTCTTGAGGTGGCTCTGAATGCCACTGTAGGGTCCTGACATGTTGCTGGCGTTATCATAACCCTGACCTCTACAATCTTCGAAAGTTATGTCGTTTTCAGTGGAAATTTTTAGAATCATAATCGAAATCTCCTTACCAATCTTACGACTGTAATCGACGAGAGAATAAAGCCACTCTTTGATTTTAGATTCATCGAATTCATCGAATTCTCAATATGAATGTACTTGCTCAGCGTGTGATGCATCTGGGGTAGCGTCAATCATGATTGAAAAATATGCAACTTTTTTCACATTCATTTAAGATGAAAGGTCGAAGTTTTTTGGAACAGAGATGAATAAATTCATTTTGTGAATCATAAGACAAGTAGTGCTCCTGAAGACGTTTTCCTCGCTTCTGAGCTTCTTCCACTTTAGTCACATGTTCACAAAAGACTGACTCATGACGAGACACAAGCTCTATTATCCCAAGAAAATTACTGTTATGAACATCACCTATTTTGTCTGAATCACTCTGAAAAAAGTTTTCTTTCTCCCATAGTAATGATGACGTCGATGATTCTCTTCAGTACTCTCCATTTCGTTGCTTCAGTCTGAATGTTTTGCGTTAAGTAATCGTTAATACCAGACTTGTGTGTCATACTTTTTTCCAGCTGACGTCATTCAAAGTAATACTTTTTATGATAAAAGCTCTTTTCATGCTCTGCAATTTCTCTATGTAACATCTTTACCAAACCAACAAAATGTCAAGTAACATGAGTTGGATGTCTGAGCAACTTTCGCAGCGAACAATCAGTAGGTGAAGTAAAACAGCACACATTTATAACGACTAAAAACAAGCCAATCCCTCTTCTAAACCTCGCCGTTAGCACTTTTCACTTAAAAAACTGAAAAAGGAAATGATCGACCTGTACCATCTGAAGGAATCTGATTAGGTAGTAGTCCGGTTGCACGGGGTAGGAACCCTGCATTGTTTGTTATAAAGCAAATCTTGACATATTTTGAAAGCATATACCACCCCATTCAGCTTGGCTTTTTCAATATGGCCGCCATTTTCCAAGATGGCCGGCGAAACTGAAAAATCCCATATCCTGGTCAATACTTGATGGATTTTGATCTTGGTGTCATTTCTAAGGGTTTTTAGGATGATGAGTCGATCTGGAGGGGTTGCAGATACTTTGGGAGTCGTTTTGACCCACATTCGTCAATACTCAAGTCAGCCATGGTATTGATACGCTCACCATACTTCAAGAATACAGGTCTGAGAGCTTCTTCAGTCAGCATGCGAAGTGCACTGGCACTTTGAGGGTATTTTTTTCCTTCTAGCATTTTATCCACTGATCCGAATGTGCCACAGAGAACTTCTTTCATGCCACTTCCCGCTGCTAGACTGCCAATCGCACCTACAGTATGAAGTCCATCACCAAGTGCATTCCACCAAGGATGGCAATCACATCAGTCAGAAGACTTCGTGTATGGAACAGGATGTCCACTATAACCTTGTAGATCTGTTGATCTGCTGTGATGACCAAAACACTTTGGTTGGACTCCCTCGTCACTTTAATGCTATTGTTGATTGCAGTGTTGACAGTGTTGTGGTCCGCTGGCTTCATATTAATGAGTGGCATATACTTGATGGCCGACTTCTTAGCTGGCATCATTCCTGCCTCTCTACAATGGTGGGTGTTGAAGCCATTGTACTCAGGGGTGCCAGCGACAAACAGTATCCGTCTGAAGAACTCCAGATCTAGCTCTTCTGCACGGTGAAGTGACACTTCGGTTGCTCTTGTAAGCTTCTCAGAAGGCTCAAATGAGCAGGTTGCCTCCATGGGCATAGGAGGTTTTGTCGGACCAGTGTATGGCACAACTTCCAGCTCACAATTTATGGGAACTGACATTACTTGTTTTGATAATCTAGGAATGACCTTCGCACTGTCGTTTTCAAGTGATCTGGGCTGTATTACAATAGCTGCAAGGTTGTGACAGTTTAATCTACAATTTTGGGAGTGAATAACTGCATCAAAGTTGTCAATTATAACTTGCACAAGACCAGCAAGTGCAGCATCATTCAAACCCGACCACACAGCATCTCTTGCTGCAACAACAGCAGCTGAACGCATAAAACGCCGCACTTCATCATAAGAACAAGTTACATTGTACTTGTACAACTCTTTAATGATTTGCTTATGGTCACCTATGAAAACACCCAGTGCTATTTGGAGTGGAGTAGGCTGATTTGTAACAACACTTGCTACAATGTTTCCAACCATTATGGATTGCAGGGAATCAGAGAATTTCGAACTTACACGAGTAAGCAATTGCATAAGAACATCACTCATACATTCGGAAGCAATATGTTTGTCTATGTGAGTACGATAAGAAGTGAATTCTTCCTTTTTCTTTCTGCACTCACTCGCGATTTGCTTGCCCAGCTTCTTCACACACTCATCAATATCAACAGATTCCTCACAATCTTTTGCAATATTCAGGTATGAGGCAGCATAGTTTTTGAAAACTAACAACGTAGCGATACCATCTCCATGCAAGTCTACAATTTCGTCTTTGAAGTAATCTTTAACTTTTACAATGAGCGACCTACATGACAACTTCTCACCACCTAACTCATTGTAAAGCTTCTCTACTTCAATTGAATTCCATGGTTTCATTTTGTCCTTCGACATTTCTACACACGAAGCAATGAAGGGGCGGTCTTCAGGTTCAACCCTTGACTTATTCTGGCAAGCTCTCTCAACCTCAACATGAAAGGTAGACATACAATCTTTATGGTATCGGGCTTCTTCAGCCGGTAAATCTCCTTTCATGCCCAACAACCTACTGAGTACAATTTGTCCCTGCTCATCATTTTTCAGTTTACACTTTTCTATCTACACATCTTTGTAATTTGTTTTTTTATCACCAAGCTTATCGGTCATAAACCTAGATGCTGGAATGCGGTATTGCACCGGAACTTTGATGTCATATTTCTCGGGTAATATGCACTCACTGACTTTCAAACAAAAGAGACAGTGTTTTTTAGGGTCATATACTGGGCCTTCACTGAGAACAGCACTACGTACTCTTTTTGGCTCCACTGTAGGGGTATCACATTCTCTCTTTTTCATGAATGCTGATAAATTCCGCTTGGACACATAAGTGGAAACAGTTCTTGTGACAACAAAGGATTTTTGCTCCATCTTCCAAGAGAGGCTCTAGTCTCGCTCGAACATCTGGGTGCCCTCTGATGTCGCTGCTCTCTATGATTTTCTGAATCCTCCCACACTTTGAAAGACCTTTCTGACCTCCAGGACAGCTACGCAGGAAATCCTTGAAGAAACATTCGTCTGCAGCTTTTGTAGAACCTGAAAAATAAGAATTTTGTTTACCCATTGTTCAGAGTACAAATCGCATTGAAATAATTTATACTCAGCAAATGAAAACTAAACAATGCTCACCTGGTATATACTCCATATTCATCGGTCAAAAAACAATTTTGGAATCAGCACAACCAAGACGTCATCAAACCACCAGGTGGGTAGCACCATCAGCAATAATCTCAACAACCTGAAAAAAATAAGAGGAATAATTAGACATATTGGAATTCAACTTACCATGGGGAAAATAATCCCTGATTTAATTTTAAACCCTATAGAACTACTCAGTCTCGCCCAAAACTATATAAACGACAGTAAGATCACCAAAATATCTCCACGACTGCCCGGAATATGGGATATTCCTTATTTCGGGGGGCGTTTGACCTCCAATGACCTTGAGTATTGACGAATGTGGGTCAAAACGACTGCCAAAGTATCTGCAACCCCTCCAGATCGACTCATCATCCTAAAAAACCCTAGAAATGATACCAAGCTCATCAAAATCCATCAAGTATTGACCAGGATATGGGATTTTTCAGTTTCTCCGGCCATCTTGGAAAATGGCGGCCATATTGAAAAAGCCAAGCGGGGGTCAGGTGTAGTACACCCGACGGATTCTTGAATGGGGTGGTATAAGCTTTCAAAATATGTAAAAACTTGCTTTATAACAAACAATGCAAGGTTCCAGTAAAATCAGGGTCTGTGCTACCGGACTTTGGTGGTTGAGGGCCAATTCGAACTAAATCTTCAATCCGATGAGTCGATGCACTTTCAGGAAGCAAACCTATGTCACGTAAAAGTTCTGAGAATTCTGAGTATATGACGGTCTCTTCCACTTTTGTTTCATTGTTTTCTGAATCTTCGTAACTTTCTACTTTGATATCTAAAGCACTTGAAGATGGAATGATTTCGTTAAGAACTTCGCTGACGATATTTTTGGGATTTTCAGTAAGCTTTTTTATGCCAACCTGAATCAATGTTCTGGTACGCTTCTTTGACGTTGCTTCTCTTGCCTGTTTTTCTTCTCTTTTTTGCGCACCTAATTTGTGATAGTAAAACTGAGACATGGCTACGCCTGAAACGAAAAAAAAAAAAAATTCTAAATAAAGGTAGGACAAATGATAAATAATTTGCCTCTGTATTATTTACCGTTCTCACTATTTTATTAGAGTTTAATAGTAATTAAGATGGTACTTCAAGTTATAATATAGAGATGAATAATGATTAGATGAATAAAGGTAAATCAAATTATAAATAATTTTTTTATATTATTTATTCTCATTATTTTATTAAAAGTTTCCTTAATAATAATTACGATTTAAGAAATAAATATAGAAACGGATAATGAACAAAGATAGGGCAACTTATAAATGTTGGGATTAAAAAATATAGGAATAGTTGCAAAATATTATAATTTTCATGCTCTTTATGATGGTACTAACAATTTTTTGTGGAAATGCAAGATTATAGAAAAAATTACAAGTTACATTTTTATAGTGAATATTTCCTGTTTTGGCTACAATGTACTTTTTTCATAAAATATTTTTCCTGATTGGGCTATTTTTTCGCTACTCTGACTCTGACTTATTAGTTGGTTGGTTTCTGTTCTGTCTATTTTTTTTTCTAATTGGATTCAGTTTGGTCGTGTTTGTGATAGAATTATGACGTGCTGTTCGTGTGGTTTCTGACTTTGAGAACTTGATTCGTCATGTGCCCTAGATGAAGAGAAAGCATTGGATGTTTTTATCAATTACGGCGTTATTCTCTCATCCTTAACTTGCCCGAAATGTGACAGTGACTGCCTAATACGAAAAGATCAGAAGATATTTAGATGAAATAACCAATATTAACCTGTTAGGCCAGCTGAATGCCCGGTTGACCAACTGAATGCCCAGTTAGGCCAACTGAATCCACGGTTAGGTCAACTGTACACTAGGGTGGATCGATTTTACATTTGTTTCGATTTCAATATTCTAATAGAGACAAAAACTTGCGCATGCATGAGAAAATAGCCTCTGCAAAATCTTAGCTTAATAGGTAATCATCTTCTGCCCCCGGCAGAGCGATGAAAATCATATTTTAGTAGTCAAAAACGTATTTTTAAACCCTAGCCTAGAGTCATAAAATTTTGCGTGTGTGTTATTTCATGCCTATGCAACGATATAAATGCTATGGGAAATATATAAATGCATTATTTAAGACAAAGAGCCGATCTGAAATATGTATATTATACATTTTTTCAGATCGGCTCTTTGTCTTAAATAATGCATTTATATATTTCCCTAGCATTTATATCGTTGCTTAGGCATGAAATAACACACACGCAAAATTTTATGACTCTAGGCTAGGGTTTAAAAATACGTTTTTGACTACTAAAATATGATTTTCATCGCTCTGCCGGGGGCAGAAGATGATTACCTATTAAGCTAAGATTTTGCAGAGGCTATTTTCTCATGCATGCGCAAGTTTTTGTCTCTATTAGAATATGGAAATCGAAAACAATGTAAAATCGATCCACTCTACTGTACACTCTTGATGATTGGTTAGGTTAAGTAATGATATTTTCGTTAGTTTAAACGAAAATGACGAAAACAAAATGACATGGCCTGAAGTTGAAATAAAAAATACATTTTTCGGATAATCTCTAGGAGCGTTCCATTTTTCAATATTAAACATACACTCATAAAACATGTACCATTTGAAAGCTCACATTTTTCTGAGTCTAAAAATGTAGTAATCCAAAAGTATCAATAGTAAATGCAAGATTATAGAAAAAATTACAAGTTACATTTTTATAGTGAATATTTCCTGTTTTGGCTATAATGTACTTTTTTTCATAAAATATTTTTCCTGATTGGGCTATTTTTTCGCTACTCTGCGACTTAATTAGTTGGTAGGATTCTGTTCTGTCTATTTTTTTTTTTTAATTGGATTCAGTTTGGTCGTGTTTGTGATAGAATTATGACGTACTGTTCGTGTGGCTTCTGACTTTGAGAACTTGATTCGTTATGTGCCCTAGATGAAGAGAAAGCATTGGATGTTTTTATCTTTTCAATATTAAACATACACTCATAAAACATATATCATTTGAAAGCTCACATTTTACTGAGTCTAAAAATGTAGTAATCCAAAAGTATCAATCGCAAAGAAAAAGTAACTAGGTTTAATTGTTTGACGCGTGACGTAATTAATTACATTATAAAGGTTGGCTAAGTTGTAAATCTTCAGTCTGTGTTGTAAGATGGTATTTTTGGTAATTGTTACGCTAACCTAACCTAACATGAATATGTTATTACATTATCATTTGTATAATTTAGGTCTCGGGGGTACGGGGGCTCCGCCCCCGTAAAGATCACGCATCACAAATTGATCGGTATAGGGTTTTATATTTAAACCTAGTTACTTTTTATGGTAACGGTTCAGAATAGGGGCGCCACCTCAATTTTTGTGCTTTTTCCACCAAAACATGCTAAAACCATTGGTTCCCTGTTGTTTAGGATGAATGTGACCATTGCCATTGCAGTAAATTATTGCTTGAAGTTATTTCACCCCCCTCAAGCCCTCCTACAATCTGGGGGGACCACCGTGGGAACCGGGGGTTTTGGGTGGAGGAACACAGCACAAGCAATAATTCACTGTAATAGCGATGGTCATATTTATCCTAAACAACAGGAAACCAATGGTTTTAGCATGTTTTGGAGGAAAAAACACGTCATGAAACATCAAAAAAACATGAGAAAAACCTAGGTTTCATGGAAAACCTAACCTAACTAACCTAAAAGATATAAAACCCTATACCGATCAATTTGTGATACGTGATCTTTACGGGGGCGGAGCCCTCATACCCCCGAGACCTAAATTATACAAACTGGACACACTACATTTAAAGGGAGAACACCATGCGAGCTCTACTAGCGTCACCTCACATCCGTCACAGACGGAAGACGGAAGCCATTTTCAAACTGAAGTGAATGAACGATACGATAGTAGGGTTGCCAACTCAAAATTTCCTAGATTCATACCCAAAAATGTTTTTCGTAATTTTCTAACTTCGTTCTTTTGACTATGCGGCACATGCAATAAACGCATTTTAATGAGAGAAACAACTTTGTCTCTATGGCATTTTTCGAAATTTTGCTTAATTAAGTGGCGCCCGTATTCTGAACCATTACCCTTTTTATTTGCTATTGATACTTTTGGATTACTACATTTTTAGACTCAAAAAAATGTGGGCTTTCAAATGGTATACGTTTTATGAGTGTATGTTTAATATTGAAAAATGGAGCGCTCCTAGAGATTTACCCATTTTTCTGGTGTATTTTGGTGTGTTCTGTGGTTAGGTTAGGTTAGGGGTATTATTATAGTTTCAACCACAACTCGTTTTGAAAAAATAAAAATTAGGCTTTCCGGTGGTTTCTGATGTGATTCATCCGAAAATGACATTCATTTCCGTCGCAAATTACTCGTTTTTGTGAAATCGGGATTTTTGGGTGGGGAGGATCAAAAACGAGTGATTTGCGACGGAAATGACCCCCTCACCTCAGTTTGTAATAAAAATTATTGCAATGCGTAGAAAATAATAAATAAAACCTTTCCTTTAAGTAAAATTTTTTTCGGTCGACCATATTTATGGGGATATTTGCTTCTGAAATTTTAATTAATCAAATGCGACTTTTTTTCATAAAATATTTTTCCTGATTGGGCTCTTTTTTCGCTACTCTGCGACTTTTAGTTGGTTGGTTTTTGTTCTGGCTATTTTTTTTTCTAATTGGATTCAGTTTGGTCGTGTTTGTGATAGAATTGTGACGTGCTGTTCGTGTGGTTTCGACTTTGAGAACTTGATTCGTCATGTGCCCTAGATGAAGACTAAAAAAGTGCATAACTTAACATGTTATTACATTATCATTTGTATAATTTAGGTCTCGGGGGTACGGGGGCGGAGCCCCCGTAAAGAACACGCATCACAAATTGATTGGTATAAGGTTCCTAGGTTCCGTTGGTTTCTGATGTGATTCATCTGAAAATGACATTTATTTCCGTCTCAAGTCACTCGTTTTTGATCCCCCACACCCAAAAACCCCGATTTCCCACGCATTCCCCCATATTGTAGGGGGGGGGAATCACCAAAACGAGTGATTTGCGACGGAAATGAATGTCATTTTTGGATGAATCACATCAGAAACCACCGGAAAACCTAATTTTTATTTTTCAAAACGAGTTGTGGTTGAAACTATAAATTTACCAGGTTAGGTTGGTTAGGTTAGTTAATTTAGTTAGGTTAGCTAGTTTTTTATCAGAATTACATTTTCCTGGTGTAGTTTTCTCTGCTTTGTTGGAATTTGACACACATTTCTTGTGCAAATGAGTAGAAATACTCCGTATTTTGGAATGGAAAAAAAATAGTTTCTATTCATTTGCACAAGAAATGGGTATCAGATTCGAACAAAGCAGAGAAAACTACACTAGAAAAATGTAATTTTGATAAAAAATGCAGCCCCTGTGTCCAGCCAAACATTTACCAAATTAGGATTACTCCCCATCACGAAAAACGGCAAAAGATGATCTGAAGAATAGTTTATTTAATAAAACTGACTGTAACTTGAAACTGAATCCTGGAAAAAGGTAGAATTACCCTTCGGGGGGTAATTACTTCCTGGCTAAGAACCACTGGTCTGAAATAAATATAAAAATAATTTAATACTGAAATATGTCCGATAGGTTAGTTACATAAGGTAAAACTTTTAGGGATTTGTAAAACTCATAAAATAATGTATTTAAAGAGTTTTGTAAGTTCCAGGATGGTGAAAAAGAAAGCCTCCAAAATATTCTGGCTGGAGGCGCAATCACAACTGGGAAACCACAAACGGAACGAAACAGGAGAGTGTGCAAGAAGACTGGAGAGTAATCGAGGACAGTCCACCAGGGTTGCCAGATCTTTTCAGGTCCTTGTAGCAATTTTGTGATAAAAATTAGCATTTTTTTAGTAATATATATATATATACAGTATATATATATATATATATATATGTGTGTGTAAAGAACGACGCTTGTGTAGAAGAACGTTCCGCACAAGATGAGGAGGGAGAACGAACAAATGAAAAATGAGGTAACCACCCTGGAATCGAACCCGGGATCTTCCGATTGCCGGTCAGATATGCTATCCACTACACCATGGGCCTCGATTAATCAGAAGTCGTAATTCTCCTACATACGAGCAGAAACCAATGCCCTGAGGGGGCACCTTCGCATGCCGCACATATATACATTTTAACTGCAAACAACAGACAGTATAATTAATGTAAAGAACGGCGCTTGTGTAGAAGAACGTTCCGCACATATATATGTGCGGCATGCGAAGGTGCCCCCTCAGGGCATTGGTTTCTACTCGTATGTAGGAGAATTACGACTTCTGATTAATCGAGGCCATGGTGTAGTGGATAGCATATCTGACCGACAATCGGAAGATCCCGGGTTCGATTCTCGGGTGGTTACCTCATTTTTCATTTGTTCGTTCTCCCTCCTCATCTTGTGCGGAACGTTCTTCTACACAAACGTCGTTCTTTACATTAATTATACTGTGTGTTGTATGCAGTTAAAATGTGTATATATATATATATATATATATATATATATATATATATATATTAGTTTATTTATATTATATATAAACTGAGCAAATGTATTAGGAAAAGCAAATGTAAGAATATTCATGCTAGGCCACTTCTTCAATGACAATAAGACATGAGAATAATGAGGGCAACATATAGACTGCTTAGTGCAAAAAGAAAATTCTTAATTTTATTCTAAACATTCTAATATTTCATCAAGGTTATCAATGTTTTCACCTTCCTCCGCTTCATTATTTACGTACATTAATTTTGAGTTTAATTTATTAAGCATATTTTTTGTTACAACAAAATCTTTACAACACTTATTGTTCAACTTCAAACTTGATCTTATGAATAGAATGCTATTCAAAATTTTTAGTCCGATTTTATTTCTTATTTTTGACTTAACAATGGACACCTGACTGAAAATCCTTTCAACAAAAGCATTGGAAATTGGTAGCCTCAATGGTCTCAAAACTTCTATGACCAGCTCTTTATAGCAACACTCTCCTGAAGCACTTTTAAAGTTAAGAACATTGAACCAAAAATCATTCATATTTTCTAAATTAATGACTCTCTCTTTTCAATCAACAAATCTAATTTCTCTGTACTGATTTTCATTTTTTTGTTTGAGATCATAATTTGGTGGATCACAGAAAAAAAATTGATTTATGATACATAAATTTTCCAGGGAGTCTTTTAGTTACCTGATTAACTGATTCAGTTAAAAAAGCAAGACATCTTTGCATTATATTTTCTTTAGATTCAAAGCTGAGACACGACTTTTCTAATTCAAACAGAAATTTGATTCCAAAATCTATATTATTTATAGGTTTCAAATGATTACCATTTAATTCCATAATTTCATCAATAAATTCAGATTGACATTTTCTACTTTTTAAACTTTTGTAAAACCTTTCTAAGTCATCAGACAATAAATGCTGATCAGTATCAGAAGCTTGGAACTCTGCATTTAGTCTTTCAAATTCTGTGACAAGAGAGCTTGCAAAAACAAAGTAGAGATAGTTACAATCATCATTTAGCATTTCAATAATTAACCTTTTATTATAATTTTGTATGTTTATAGAATTGAAATATGATTTTAATTCATGCTATTGACTTATTATTTCATAAATTATCACATTGTGTTAAAATCTAATGATATATAAACTAAATAAGATTTGTATAACATTAGCATTTTTGTAGCAATGAATATGAAAAATAGCACTTTTTGTAGCATAATTAAAAATGCTAATTTCTTATAGCAACTACTCTTTAAAATTAGCACAAAATGCTAAAATTAGCAGCATCTGGCAACCCTGCAGTCAGAGATGGGCACGATCTTGATCTTCAAGATCAGATCGTGATCTGATCTTGATCTTGAAGATCACTTTTATTATGGTGATCTTGATCTTGATCTAAGATCACTTTATTTCTTGTGATCTTGATCTTGAAGATCACTTTAGACTTCAAGATCACTTTTAATTTCAGATTCTTAAATATGCCGCTATGCGAATGTCATTTGTTTTTTGTCCAAGCGACATCTGGTGGCAACTTTGTTCAACACCGACTGTTTATGTTTTCTGTTAGTTGGGTGACTTGCGTCATGCGTGGGCTCATGGAAGGTGTAGTTGCTGTGGAATTTAGGCTCGTAAAAAGTGTAATTTACTGTGCAATTATGTTAAAAGTGTTCTATTAATATATTATTATATATAGGCATAAAATATAGCCTATAGGTCCGTATTCATAATAAATTAATTCTAAACATATTTTATTTACAGATTGAATTTTTTAATAATGAGTGCAATTTTACAACTTCAACAGGCTCCCAAGGGAACCAAATATTCTAGGTTGTCACCAGAACAGTATTCAATATATTTAGATAACAATGTTGGTAATAAGGATCAATCTGTGCTATTGAACGGAAAATATTTTCAAATTGTCGAAAAAACTGGAAACAGTATCAAAGTTATTTGTAGGCAGTGTACAAAGAAAACTACAATTCTGTCTGCTGGCCTCGACTCAACAAGCAATCTTCTGAGGCACCTCAGGGTTAGTACTACTTAGTAACTAAGTAGTAAGTAGCAACATTAACATAATGGTTCAAGTCATATTTTAAGTGACTGGTGCCATACAAGACTAATACTACATTTACATAGACGTCCATTTGAATATATTGTGCACTTCAGATATTAATAGATTATGGACTAGTAACTACATTAAAAACTGCCGATATCCAACTATAATAAAACGCCAGGTGTATCTGTCTTTCTCTCTGTCTGATCCATGTCTGTAATTTCTCCTATTTAGTTACTGAAGGACGAAATTCGGCTTTCAATTTAACATAGGATAAAAATGCACTGATCATGGTGAAAATAATTTTAGTTAAAGATAACAAAATTTTAGAATCTTGTTAAGTATTAATTTCAACTAGAAGTTTGATACTCTGATAAATATTATACAGGGTGTTCAAGAAGTCTCTCCGCATGATAATAATTTATTTTCTGTGCAGAAACTACATTCGGATCTTTTGGGTGAATATGAATCGGAGAAGAAATCTCGCAAGCGTCCAGCTAAAGAAGAAGATGCCAGCGGCAGCAATGCTGGCCCTGCCAAATTGCCAAGCAGTCAACACTAAGCATGTTCCACATTTCCAAGCAAAAACCAGGACCACCAATATGCAAGGATATCCTTGAAAAGAAGATTCTCTCGCTTGTGGCTAATGGGCTCCTACCATTGAGCCTAGTTGAACTACATGAATTTAAGGATCTTCTTTCATGTTAGTATAACTCAAATATTTTGCTATTTTTTCCATAGCTAATATCTGATTAAAATAATTAATCATATTATTTGTATGAACATTAGACTATCGCTAGCCTAGCTAAATATTTTGATATTTTTTCCATAGCTAATCTATTGTATTTGTTTTAATTTTTAAATATTTTTTTCAGACGTCAACCCGGCTGTTCAGGTGCCATCTAGACGCACCCTGGCTAGATCTCTTGCAACAACAACCAGTACAATGAAGGAAGACATACAAGCAAAACTGGCAGCAGTTGACCATGTGTGTGTTACATGCGACATATGGTCAACTAATCATCGCAGTTTCATGGGAGTCACTGCGCATTGGGTATGCTATTGATTTAGTGTATTATTTTTATATAATTGATAAATTGACCATTGGTGATAGACTGATAGTCTGATAGACAGAGCTGGGCAGTATTTAAATACATTTGTATTTAAATACGTATTTAAATACATTTGTGTATTTAGAACTTTATTTATAAATACATTGTTTTTCATGTATTTAAATACAGTATTTAAATACAATGTATTTAAATACTCAAAATATAAAAATGTAAATACTTTTACTGGTTTAATACACGTTCTGTACTAGCACAGTACGACGCGTCGACAGTGTAGTACAGCATGGTTCATGTTTCAACGTGTCAGTTCAATCAGTTGTGTGCCACTCTTAGTCGAAAGCGGTTGATTTCTTTATCGTGTGCGTGTCATGGCTTAGTGAATTAGTGAATGCATATGTTAAAATTTGTATGTATTTAAAATGTATTTACAAATGTATTTAAATACAATTGATGTATTTTGTATTAGTATCTAAATACATTCGTAAAATGTATTTAGTATTTAGTATTTAAATACATTTCTCCCATGTATTTAGTATTTAGTATTTAAATACATTCAATGTATTTATTGCCCAGCTCTGCTGATAGACTTATAGTATAATCTTTTCAATTATTCGACATGTGTTCCTCATTCATTAATTTGGTGAGTCTTCATTTTGCTGTGATTCACAGTAATTTCACACTAATTCACTGATTCTGTCATATGTCATTGTGTCTGATTCACAGCAAAATGTGGAAGAGTCCATATTCACAGGCTGTGAATATGGACTCTTCCACATTTTGCTCTTATGGGATGGGTCACTGATGTGGTGGTATGGTAGGCGACTCATCGCTGAATTGCCTCCTTTATATCACATAGTTCTTCTCTTCAATGTTTGGTGGCGCAGTTTAGCTGGTGCGTGTCTAACCAATATTATTAAATTAAGCTTAAAAAAATGTTCATACAAACATTGATTTTATATTCTTACATTACAGATCAATGATGACTTGTCGCGAGGATCAGCTGCACTGGCATGCCGAAGATTTCGTGGAACACATAGCTTTGATAAAATTGCTGGAATATTGGACAGGATCAACTCGGAGCATGGTTTATCTTATAGAAAAGTTGTATCTACAGTCACCGACAATGCATCGAACATGGTGAAATGCTTTAAAGAGTTCGGTGTTCGTGTTCAGAATCGTACTGACGACATTGATGAAGATGATGCAGATGAAGATGATGATGAAAAAGATTCAGATGAAGAGGTTATCATCAGCAACTTTCCTGAACATTCAGGAGAGCATGGAGAGGAGTCAGTGAAACTATCATCCCATATTCGATGTGCCTCCCACACATTGAACTTGGTAGCAACAACTGATGCAGATAAAGGACTGAATTCACCTGGACTAAAGAAGATAAAGCATTCTGCAATGGGAAAATGTTCGGCGCTGTGGAATGCTGCTGGTAAACCCAAGTCAGCAGAAAAAATACAGGAAATAACTGGCGTCCAATTTAGGAATTGGAATTTATTTCAGAATATTTGTCTGTTCTAAAACCAATTGCAGCAGCCCTCAACAAATTACAGGCAGAGAAAGAATGCTACTACGGTTGTCTTCTTCCAACAGTCCTAGTGACTCAAGATGCCCTCGCAAGATTGGAGCCTATCCAACCAAAGACCTGCGCTTGAGACACTGCATGCCATTACTGGCAGCAGTCGTCTCTGGCTTCAATGCCAGATTTGGTCATTTTTTGTCGTTGAGCCCCGAGGTAACTGATGCCGTTTTGGCCTCAGTATCTCATCCGTATTTCAAACTTAGATGGATATCATTGTTGCAAGGGCCTAATTTCGGCGATCATGAAGCAATCAAGTCTCAAGTAAAAGACAAGCTGCAAATGGCTGTAAGAAATTGTAATTCTGACAGCAGTGGTAATAGTTCGGTGAACTCAGACTCATCATCTGAAGACGATTTCTTCAGAACTATGGACGGCTCATTCTCTGCTCCCAACAACAAGGAAGACTTGGAAGTCCTCAATTATTTGCAGGACACCAGTAAGGCACTCGACTCTTTAGATAGGTATCCTGCTATAAAGAAGATCTTCAAGAGGTATAACACCACGCTACCTTCCTCTGCACCAGTGGAACGGTTGTTTTCGTTTGCTGGCATGGTTCATAGCCCCAAACGAAGTCGTCTCTCGGATGGTAACTTTGAACAATTGGTTTTGCTGAAAGCAAATGTTTACAGCGGTTGAACATTAAATTAACACTCTTAACTTGCGTTTTTTACCCTTATATTGTCAGTAATTGCGTACTGCAGTAAAACTGTAAAATTAAATTCTATGTAAAAATGTTTACTTATATATGCTGACCATTCATTGATATGGGTTATGGACCTGGTGAAATGAGAATTGAGAAAAATAGAACTAAAAACTATATGTAGGTCATTTAATAGTTTTTTCTTTGCTGATAAGTTATGATAATACTAAGTTTTAAGTTTACCACCTGAAAAACTGAAAGGGGAATCGTCAATCCCCGTGGTTTAGATCAGGTGACATGGGTAGGATGCGATGCTTGTATTGCCTCAGCCCTCAGGGGAGTATTAGGAGTGATACTTTTCAGGAGTGATTAACAAAATAATTTGTTTTTGTTTACTCTACAAGAGTACAACTTTTTTCAATTCATATAAAAGTGATCTTAAAAAGTGATCTTGAAAAGTGATCTTCAAGATCACGATCTTGATCTGGATCTTCAAGATCACGATCTTGATCTGGATCTTCAAGATCACGATCTTGATCTGGATCTTCAAGATCACGATCTTGATCTGGATCTTCAAGATCACATTTTTCTGGTGATCTGATCTTGATCTTCAAGATCACCAAAGTTGGTGATCTTGCCCATCTCTGCCTGCAGTCCACCAGAGAGAAAGAGCTGTGACAGTGAGTCAGACGAAAATATTTTATTTGCTCTCCTTGTTTTTTTTTTTTTTAATTTAATATCTCCACCCACGTCGCGTCGTGGGTCAATAGGGCCTACTTTGAATATGAACTTCGGCCAGTAAATTCAATATAATTTTCGCTAGTGAATTCGAAAGGCAATCCTTTCAGTCCCTAGGCTCTTTGTCCTTGTCCAGCTGTAGGCCATACCCCAATTTCGTTAGGCTTATTTCATTTCCGAATGAGACCTATTCCCCTTTATTAATTATATAACGTAAGCATAATTTAATCTGTGAATGAAGTTAAGATTAAAAGTTAAAATGTTTTTTGTTTCATAAAATGGTCGAAGGTACTGTATATTTTAAAAAAATAATGGTAAACAATGCGAGTGTTACTTAGTTGAGGTTTGAGTGAAAAATAATACGAAGAAAAACACCATAACTGGTGTTACGCTACCACATAAATTATAACATCCTTGTATAAAATTGGTCACGCTACCAAATTAAAGACGCGCATTAATATGTTTGTGAACTTTGTTTTGGTGGCAATACAATTTGTTCGTGAAAAATATTACATGTTTGTTGATAATGATTATTACAAGTTATAAGTTGCCACCCACCCACGAATGGAACAGCCACCACCGACCCGAACAACATTCGGGGTCACCGGGGGGGAAGGAACGTCACCCCGGCAGAAACCCGACACCTAATATATATAACGTAATCCTAATAAATTACGTTATAGTAAAATATGTTAAAAGATAAAACATTTTTAAAGAAAGGAATGATAATGAACGAAATATATTAAAATATTTAGATTTCAAGAATTAAATTAAACTTGCGATCGTAGAATATGTACTGGTGTTTTAAAGAGCAAAACATTATTGAATGTCAACTTTATGACGAAAAGTACATAACTCACCATGGGGACTTTCGAGAGCTCATCATACGTTTGCCAGAAATATACTGCTAGATTTATTTTAAACATTTTGTTCTTTCATTTTTATATTTAATTAACAGTTAATTAATATTTAAACTATTTAATTAATTATTTGTCTTGAATTTAATATGTTGTCTCAAACTGACGAAAGCAAATGAATTATTATTATAATACTAAAATAATGTGGACATCAATTAATTTTCAAAAAAGTTTTGACATAGATGCATTCTTTGAAGAGAAATTGCAAGGAGGAATACCGATCATCTTGAAACGAAAAAAACATTGTCCCTATATATAAAGGAGGGGATAGATCTCAAGCAAAAGAACTATAGACCAGTGTCATTGACGTCCCACCTCACCAAAGTATTTGAAAGAATAGTTAGAGAAAATCTATGATTTCTTGGAGACACTGGAAAGATTCAACGAAAATCATCACAGATTCCGATGAGGAAGATCATGCCTATCCTAGATCCATTGGAAGGCAATGACAACTACGATGTCATATACACGGATTTTGCTAAAGCTTTCGACAAATGTGATTATGGTATTATAATAGCACATAAAATGATATATATGAGAATAACAGGCAAAGTGGAAAAACGGATCTACAACTTCCTCAGAGAACGTCTACAGGTTGTCAAAATTCAAGGTATATATCAGAATCAGAAGTACGCAGCTCAGTACCACAAGGTACAGTACTGGCCCCAATCCTGTTCATTATCATGCTAAAAGACATAGACAGTGGAGTAAACAGCAACAGTATAGTAACATCTTTTGAGAACGATACAAAAATCAGCAGAAAAATAAGCGATGCAAATGAAGTGGAGGCCTTGCAGAGGGACACGAACAGAATATAAAAATGGTCAGAAGACAACAACATGACATTTAACACCGAGAAATTTCAGCTCTTGAGATATGGTAGAAATTAGGAACTTAAACAGACTGCATATTATGCCCCAAATAGACAGGAAATTCAGAGAAGCACAAAAGTGATCGATTTGAAGGTAATAATGACCGATTATGCGAAATTCGAAACACAAAATCAAATAGCGATAAACATAGCAAAAGGAGTCCCGGGACAGGTACTAAGAACATTCAAAAGAAAGGACAGGACAGAAATGATTCCCCTGCTAAAAACACTGATTATACCAAAACTTGAATACTGCTCAGTCTTGAATTCTCTATAAAGGAAGAAACTAATAGACTAGAAGAAACTCAGACATTTTACAGCCAAGACTGATGGCTGTAAAGAACTCGACTACTGGGAAAGACTACGTAAACTGTATTTCCTGGAAAGAAGAAGAGAGAGAGAGAGATACACCGTAATCTAAATATGGAAAATGATTGAAAAACTGGTACCAAACCTCTTGGTTGTCATGGGGCCAAGATTTTTTAACTAGCTTCCAAAGGACCTCAGAAACGTTACAGGAGTCAAAGTTGAAGTCTTCAAAAGAAGACTAGATGCCTGGCTCAGGGCGGTACCAGATGAGCCGGTTGTACCTGGCTATGTGAGGTGGAGAGCGCAAGAAAGCAACTCACTCCTCCACCAAGCCAGGCCTAGAAGTGGGGCCACCAGCTTAATCTTCGTGTGAAGAGAGACCAACGAGGTAATAAATGAAAAGAAAAAATAAATTTGATAAAATATTCATGATTTAATCTTTTTTCTGTAAAAATGAACCAGTCCCAGGGTCCCGGGTCCTAGTGCTTTGACACCTTTTGCACCCCCTCCCTCCTGGGCAGTACGTACATATAAGTCCGAGTATTTAAATTTTTTCCTGCCCATGTACAATTTTGAAGAGCATATTTTTCACTGTGAAAAACTATATAGTACTATACTTTCTACTAATTATCTGAATTTGATGTAAACAACTTGGCGCCATCACAAAAGAATCGTTCTACATCTGACAGCCGGAATAATCTAGAAATTTTAGTTTTACAAAGTTATTTTACATTTAATTACTTCGAATAGCTTCTTTCGATACCATGAAAGAAAAAGATATTTGAAGCAGTGTAACTTGGTTACCTGTCTTTGCGAGTGTTGAGTCGGTCAGTTAGTTTCACATTCTTAAAATTTGCATCGAAACACTTCAAGTTTACTAGTTTTGAAAGCATTTGTAAATAAAATTAGTTTTGTGTGTATTATAAAAGTATTAGTATAAATTTAATTGGCATATACCGGCCCACGATGAAATTTATGAGAAATTATTGGCCTCAGACAACAAAAAGTTTAGAAACACTGCTTTTGAGTGTCTACTCACCTGATTCAACTGAGAATCTGTGGATATATTGGAATTTTCTAAACGAAAGAGTAACCCACTATCATCAACACTCAAGGCGATGGATGCTGCACTGCTGGAGAAATGAGGTAAAATGAACTTGTCTGCTCTCCAGCATATGGTAGAATCCATAGAATCATGTTGAGCACGGGATGACTCAACATGATACTTAGGTGAGGTTTTTAATGTAATGTTGGAGTTGTTAAGCTTCCTTCGCAACATCTAAGGTCGTATGACGGAGGAGACCTACAGCTTTATAGTAGGGCAGCTAAACAAGTTGAAGTGGACAATCCGGACAAAAGCACCAAACTTTCCCTACTTGTATATTTTGGACCAACAATTAAAAATATCCCCGGAACCACCTTCAGAGACCATTACTTGGCCGCCATATTGGATTTCAAGATGGCCGCCATAGACAAAATGGAATTTCTGATATAAGTTTCAATAGAGAATTCCCTTGGCATGTTTGGCATCAAACTATATGTTTTTTGGCATGATCAGATCAATAAAACAACTTTTAAGCTGATCAGAAGTATGTTTACTGCAGAAATCACACTTCGTACAACATATACAGTGAAAATCGTGAATATTTTAACACAAAAACCATGTTCAAGAAAACCATGTTTAAGAAAAATCAACGAAACTATAACAATTGAAGATTTCACCCACCAAAAAGTAGACCTTTAGCTCTATAACTGAATGTGGGAGAGGAAAATTGGCAAAATATGTGCATTTTAAAAAATGAAATTCTACAAAGGTCAAAATGCTACCCTTTCATATTTGCACAATTTTCATGCATTATTCGTGGTTCTATAGAAAACTTGTATTAACAACATTTGTAGAGTAAGGGCAGGGCTATTAAATGGGCACCATAAAATGGAAATATCTTGGCATTTAGCATTGCAATGCCTACTGTCCCAACTCACCCCCTGTCCCGAACTGTCCCAACTCACCCCGCTCGACGCTATATGTTAAACTGCACAGTTGCAGCTACACAGTTCTGTACACTTCCACCTGGCCTTCTTGCAAGCACACCTGGTGCCACATCCACTCTTGCTCTTGCAGCCGCATTTGACCAATTCGCTGCAAGCTTTAGATGCTACTGGTCTTGTGGTCCAAACTGGTGTCCATGACTGGGACTCTTCGCTAAAGGTCCATCCCCATCCTTCAGGAGTTGGAAGATTCTGTTCACTTCTCTCACAGGTCGACCATATTCCTCCCTGGTATGTGACCCTCCTGGTGTGTTGGAGAAGAGCATCCTGAGTTGGTGGGATAGTCTCCATAGCTTTTCCCTTCTGACAGAACATGACCTTTCTTGCCTCATCTACACGTTCAATGTCACTGGTGTTGTCATAGAGGACAACTGTGTACCGTTCAAGAAGCTTGAAGTGGGGAGTTTCGGCGTCAACATCTGCAAATGGATTTCGTGCCATGAATGTGAATGCTTGTGTTACCTCAGGGTAATGGTGCCATGCTGCCCATGCCGTATTCTTGCCCCTTCCGTAAAAGGATGATGTTGTATCACATCCCGTGAAGCAGTGAAACAGTGGTAGGGATGTGCATCTCTCTTCACCCAAAGAGGCACAGATTGTGTTAATATGATGGTAAGTGAAGTTTTTCCCAGTGCCAAAACCAACCCAAATATTTACTTCAGATCTTATGGACGTCAAGTGATGGAATTTTCCTATTAGAATGACAATAACATCCGTGTCTACAGTTCTGATCATGCAGTTAATGTGCCCTTCCTTTATTGCATCTTGAAGATGAATGAACAGTCTAGTGTCTGCCTCCTCATGGTCGCATCTTGGCATTGTGCGGTCGGCCCCATTGATGATGACTTCAGGTCCTGATGTAATAACAACTTCTTTGTTGTTAGGAACTTCCATTGCAGCAACCTTGTCTGATAGGAAAGCGAACAGTTCTTGCTTGTTTCTAGAGTCTCGAAGGAAGTCATGCCAATTTAGGGGTAATTTGGTTTTTCCTTCAACCTTTCTTCTGATTCCTTTTCCCCGTTTTTCTCTGGTAGTCTCTTTTAAGGTGCTTGCAGTGTAGGTATCCCAGACGATGTCAATTCGCTGGCAAGTTTCTAACTGTTTGATGAGATAAGGGACGAATACACGATCTGCATACTCTTCAAAGTTGGTAACACCTGCAGTAGACAGCAAATGGACGATGGCAGCTCCATCAAGAAGTTTCACATCAAAAGGATCTGGAGGGTTGTCCTTGTTTTCAAATGTAATGATTTTCAGTAGGTCAGACTTTTTCCCAAACCGCAATTTCCCACCATCAGATAGGGAAGAAGGAAAGGGGTGATTCTCGTGTTGGAAGAATGCATCCATGTCACTATGCCGATGTTGCATAACAATATACAGATGAGAGAATAGAGCAACATCGTTCTTCAGTAGTTGGATTCCCCCAACATTCCGTACCTGAGATTTCGGCCGAGGACATCTGAAGAGGGC
This sequence comes from Bathynomus jamesi, assembly GCA_023014485.1. Classification (NCBI taxonomy): domain Eukaryota; kingdom Metazoa; phylum Arthropoda; class Malacostraca; order Isopoda; family Cirolanidae; genus Bathynomus; species Bathynomus jamesi. The sequence goes on along the minus strand of JAJOZX010000770.1, from coordinate 537,986 downwards.
AAGCGAGTTCTTCTTGATCGGTGTATGAATTGACCTTGTATAATCTGTGACAACTTCTTTGTAGTATCGGCTATATTGCTCCTTACCCAAATCCTTTACAGTTCTCACTGTATGGACCACAGATTCATCCATGACATTCCTTGTGTCTAAGGCCAGTAACTCATTCCCATTATCACAAAATGGATTTCCCATATCACGGAAGACTTCAACGAGATTAGAAACATGATCCTTGAATCTTCTCTGTGTAGATAGTCCTTCTTCGTGGTTGAAGTTGTTGTCTTCAGTTTCTGGAAGGTTTTCGTCTTCATATTCAGTAATCATCTGCTTGTTCTGGCCCTGCTACCATCCACTTCTTGAATGCCACTGGATTCTCAGTCAGACCCACCGCGCCTCCTGAACCTTTGACTTTCTCATTGTTTTGTTCATGCGCTTGGTCTAAAGGCATGGCTGAGAACCTCTTCTTGGTCTTGTGTACTACCCAGTGTCCATTTCGTGAAAACTCATTCATAACTGGCTGAGGGAGATTCTTCATGTCCCGGATGTGGAGTGGAAGCCAACGTGCGTAATTCTGGTGGTCAAGAGCAAAGAACCAGGGAACTACTTTCTTCAAGCTTTCTACATACAATGGAAAGTCTCCTGCACGATGTGATCGTATGAATATGAGGCCGTCTATCTCCATCTGAAGAATTATCTCCCAGTATTGGAATGTTGGACTGACCTGAACCATCTTCTTCTTCCACTCTTCCTTTGTCTTGTCATCATAGGGACCAACAGTTTCCATAAAGGCTTCATGCTGCAGCTTTGCCAATGTCAAAGCTGTTACCTGGTGAGCATGTCTGGTTCTTGTAAGATGAGAGGCTTTAAGAAATGAGTCAACAGTTCCTGCCGAAGCAATGCCTGCTTGTGTCAAGGCATTTGTCCACCCAGATCCCTCTAGATAATCTCCATACGTTCTCCACATGGCCATCTCTGTATGTAGACCTCCAAACATGACGATGACCTTGTCTTCTCCGTGGGTGTCTGGCCACTTCCACTGAATGAATTTACCAAGGGCATATAGGGGTGCATCGAATGCAACAACTGGTATTTGCCCGGGGTTAAGGAATTCAGTAGCAGACCGAACAACATTCATTCCATGGTTGATCATCGCTGGAGTAGCGGCCTTTTCATGGAATAAGGGAAGGAGGTAGGAAAGGGTTTTCATTTGATCTTCATCTTGTTCTTGCCTTGTAGCGTGGTATGCTGACCATGATATAACATCACCCTTCCCTATCGTGTCTTTCTCCAAGATCCTGAACGCTTCTTTCATCCACTCCTTTTCCTGGAAACATGCTTCATGGTAGTGTCCCTCAATAGGGTCAGACACATTAGACAACTTCAGGACTTCTACCTTGGTTTTGTCCATTGCAACAGCTGGTACAATTGAGTAGGACATGAGTAACTCCAAGTCCTTTGAACCTAGAGAAGGTAGCATAAGATCACCTTGTTTGGTTCCACAGTTTGAGACAGTTGGGAACTGAAACAGACTAATCCCTGTACCATGAAATGATCCAACGGCAGTTGTACTAGATGGGTTGTAATCCAGATTGTCAAGTGCCCCAACAATAAATGGTCCATGACGAAACTGAGCTGGTACAACCACTCCTTTGGTCTTGAAGTTCTGGCACACTGCTGTTGCAAGTTGGCTTTCGACTTGAAGAATTCGGTCATAACTCACACTGAGACCCAATTCATATAGTTGTGTAATTAATGATTTTGACCGAATTTCAGTATGAATTTTCAGACCAAGATACAGAGGCAATGGTGGTTCTCTTTCCAAAGAATGGCGAACCTTAGATGATGATGTATGCTTGTTCCTAAAATTAAAAAGGATAAGTTGCGAGACAGTGAGAGTTGCAGGGGAGTCTTCTGGTGTTTGGTCCTTCACGTCAGCACCATTTGTGATCATAGATATAAGGGTTTTCAAGGTGTAGGTACCGATTCCTGTTGACAACCAGATGGAAAGGCACCTGCAAACTTGAATCCAGTAAAGTTGACGATTTCCTTGCGTATGATTCTAGCAGCTTTTGCAAGAATCATAGTATCTCCTTCAAAATTCTGTCTATTTGTCTCTCTGAGCATTTCCTGAATTCCCTGCTGAAAAACTAAGATTTTGTTCTTGCCATCACTCACTTCCTGGGCATATGGGAAATACTCCAGAATCTTCTCTCTGAATCGTCCTCTGTTCATTTCCTTATTAATACCTAAGTCCCGAAGTCTTTTTTGATACAGATCAAATAGCACAGAAAACTTCATTTGAAAGATTCCTTCTTCCACGCAATTTTCTACATGATTAACGACCTCAACTATTGCCTTTGCTTTCATCAAGTTTTCTTCATAGCCTTCTTCCTTGCTCTGTTTTTGTCTCAAAAGTGAGCGGTAACGGTTCCGATAAAATGTCAAGCATTGCAGATGATACTTGGCTTCAATGGCCATGAGATCACCACCTCCTATTCTAGACATTAGTTCTGTGTCACTGAGTTCTGTAGCCATCATTCGTAAATTGACGTCAGCGCCAAATGTACTGAATTCGTGAAGATGCCCATGTGTTTGTTGACAAAACACACAAGTTGCTTTGTCCATAGGATGCCGCTGAACCCGCTTCCCCGTAGATGAACTGGTTTCACCTTCATCCGCCCTTTCTCTCTTTTTTGTAGCCCTTTCAAGCTTTTCTTTACTAAATTTAACATGGCATGACTTGTGCCACACAGCTTTATTCTGAACCAGATCTTCAACAGTCACCTCTTCATTGAAAAGAAGAGGAACTGGTAGTCTTCCAAGATTCTTGAATGCGTTGACATTCTCCATAAATGTTGCATATGCTTGTTTTTTTACCACTCACAGCATTGAGTGGACATTTAAGAGTCTCACCTTTGCTCTCTTGACAAACCATGCATTTGCTCCAATCCATGTTCACAAATCACCTGCAAAACAGAAAAGCACATATTATATAGTTATATTATTAAATATTTTACATTAAATAAACATTTAAGGGTAATTCTGATTATTTTACAGCAATCCTGGCATCGAAATATGTAGGTTTAGGGACTATTTATTTACAATTACTCCTCACAATAGTTTGTTGATTTCTAGCTGGCAGCCATCTTGGATTTCCAAAATGGCAGCCAAGATAGGGTTGTGCGTCTTGGTTCCGGGGAAAAATTGGTAGCTAAGGTCCTGAACAACATTTGAGCCAAGTTTGGTGCTTTTGTCCAGAATGTCCACTTACTTCAAAAATCAGGGTCTAAGCTACTGCACTATTACGTGTGATCCAAACCAAAGGGCACTACATAATGTGGATGCAGAGGACGGTTTCCCATACAACTACGCTCCAGACATAATGTCGCTTAACTTTGCTGTTCAACAGTAAACGGTGTTACGACATTCACAACGACGTAGCCCGCGAGATTTTTAATTTTCTGAAATTATATATATATATATATATATATATATATATATATATAAATATATAAACATTTTGAAAACACTGTGACCCCATAACTTCTTTTGTTTTGGTGTTGGTTTTTTTATTGTTGTTGTTTGGTGTTGTCTGAAGCTCCAAAACAACAAATCATCGTTGAAGAAATCCAACTCGGTTTTTGCCGTCGATGTCGTAATAAATTTATCATTTGATTCTCAGAACAGAGATAAATCTATCTTGATTCTCCTCAGATATATATACAGTATATCCCTTTCATACCTGAAGTATACTTAAAGGTTTGAAAAATGTGGTACAAAAATCATCTCTAAATTACTATTTCATAGGGGCGAAGATACCATGGGCGTTAATGTTCACATATGTTACCATACGGTATGAAAGGGTTATATAATATATATATATATATATATATATATATATATATATATATATATATATATGACCACCTTGGTAGTGTTGTGGTTAGTTTCACTAACTGCAGATCCATCTGCCTGGGTTCGATTACCAGCGACGCAGGTAGAGTCCTCCTCTGTGTTTTACGTTATACTTCAATTTCTGTATAAAATCATTGTACGATTATTTTAGTTTTCTATACATATGGTGAGCCGAAAGTCCTGCGCTATTTGGAATATTTACTAATTCCGTTGTTAAGTTTCAAACTATAACATGCGGTATAATTATTTATAGTTTTACCTCCTTTGTCACAGCACGGGATATATGACTGAGGGAGCCTACGGCGTTACGTGGGGTCCGGGCCACGAGCTGCTACATCATCTGGTCGCAGAGGACGGTCACCCATCCAATTACCTACCCAGACCCAATGTAGATTAACTTCGCTGATCGACGTAACGCGGTGTTGCGACAATGGTCACGACGCAGCTTCTTCTGGTATATAGTCAACCATTTTTCCATAGGGTTACCTCAAGTTCATCTGGAAGGAAGTAGATCAGTGTATTAGTAAATGCCAATGGGAACAGACTTGTGGTTTGCCTTTCATATATATATATATATATATATATATATATATATATATATATGTATATATATATATATTATTATGTATATATATATATATATTATATATTGTGCAGGAAGGAGGGGCCAAGGGCGAATGCCCTCAAGAACCCCCCTCCCATTCAGGAAAAACAGAGCCAAACTTAAGGTCCAAGGTTTTCGAAATGTCTGAATACTGCGTTTGAAAGCTTGGGGTTCATAGACAGGGGAAAAAATGGATTGAGGAAGATAGTTCCAGAGTTGACTAGTTGAGTAGATGAAAAATTTAAAATACCAATTAACCCTTGCGTTAGAGAGTAGGAAAGAAAAGTAAGGGTACTGTGTGCTCTCCTTAAAGGAGGAGGCATGCAGTTAGAGCGTTCAAAAGTTTAGTGTCCGTTATAATATGATAGCAATAGTAAAGAGAGAGTGAGGTAACATTGCGGCGAAGAAAGACGGATTAAAGACAGTCAGTAAGAGGCGGGAATTGATGAGAAGAAAAGCCTTTGATTCCACACGATTAAGTAGGGTTGTGTGGGTTGAACCACCAAACACATGAGAAGCGTACTCCATACAGGAGCGGAGAAGACCTCTGTACAGAGATAGCAAATGAATAGGACTGAAGAAATGCAGAACGGGTACAGCACACCCATCCTCTAAGAAGCTGTTTTAGAAATAGAGTATATGTGATCTTTCGAGGAAAGATCATGAGAAAAGGAAACGCCCAGAGAGTTAAAAGAAGAGGAGGGATTGAACTGTATATTGTTGAAGGTAAGGGGATAGTCGTGTGGGGGACTAAGCACCGAGTGTCTATTGAGAGGGACGCTTCGTGAATCGGATGGGGAAGTGAAGAGTGGAAGGCACCCCCCATCCCCCTTTGTTGCCAACCCCAAAATGGGGTTGCAAGGGGTATGCAACTTGGAGTTATCCCCAAAGCTGAACCCCCCAAAGGGGCATACCTAACCTAAGGGGGCCTCTTTGGGGGAGAACGGCCTCACCCCACAAAGGGGCAGAAGAGGGGGACCCTCTTTGGGGGAGAAGTTGGGACGGCCTCACCCCCAAAGGGGCAGAAGGAGAGAGAGAGAGAGGAAGGTGGAGAGCATCCAGAGGAAGGTTCTTTGCTTGGCGACCGCCAAGCCCATATGAAGTCTTCAGCCAAGCCGCAGCTCTCTTATACGCCCCTAATCAGCCAGTTGGCTTAGAAGGCTGAGTTGCCAGTTTGCGCCATGTATTTAATTATTCCATATATTATTCAGCCAGTTGGCTTAGAAGGCTGAGTTGCCAAATAGCAATAAATATTAAATTATTCAATATGTTAATCAGCCAGTTGTCTTAGAAGGCTGAGTTGCCAGATAGCATTAATTATTTATTTAAACCAAATATTAATCAGCCAGAGCCAGTTGGCTTAGAAGGCTGAGGATTGCGCTGTTTATTTGCATATATTCCTCCGTCATCTGGCTTAGAAAGCTGATAGCAATAATTGTTTAATTAAACCGTATATTCTTCCGTCATATGGTTTAGAACGCTGAGTTGCCAGATAGCAATAATTATTTATTTAAACCATATATGAATCAGCCAGAGCCCGTTGGCTTAATCAGTTAGTTGGCTTAGAAGGCTGAGGATTGCACTAATTATTTGCATATATTTCTCCGTCATCCGGCTTAGAAGGTTGATAGCAATAATTATTTAATTATTCCTTATATTAATGTTGGTTTAGAAAGCTGAGTTGCCAGATAGCAATAATTATTATTTAAACCATATATTAATCAGCCAGAGCCAGTTGGTTTAGAAGGCTGAGGATTGCGCTGTTTATTTGCATATATTAATCAGACAGTTGGCTTAGAAGGCTGAGCTGCCAGATTCGTTATTTATTTATTTATTTAAACCATATATTGATCAACCAGGTGGCTTAGAAGGCTGAGTTGTCAGTTTGCGCTATTTATTTAATTAAAGCACATATTCTGTCTTAATCAGCCAGGTGACTTAATCAGCCAGAGCCAGAGGGAGCCATCAGCTAGTTGGCTTAGAAGGCTGAGGATTGCGCTGTTTATTTAATTAAAGCAGTCAGTTATTGGCTTTAATTTATTCAGTCAGTTGGCTTAGAAGGCTGAGGATTGCGCCATGCATTAAATTATTCCCTATATTAATCAGCCGGTTGGCTAAGAAGGCTGGAAGGCTGAGTTGCCAGTTTGCGCCATGTATTTAATTATTTGCATATATTAATCAGTCAGTTGGCTTAGAAGGCTGAGGATTGCGCTGTTTATTTAATTAAGCATATATTAATCAGCCAGAGACAGCGGGCTCATCAATCAGATGGCTTAGAAGGCTGAATTGCCAGTTTGCGCTGTTTATTTGCATATATTAATCAACCAGTTGGCTTAGAAGGCTGAGTTGCCAGTTTGCGTTTATTTGCATATATTAATCCGCCAATTGGCTTTTCTTAGAAGGCATAATTGGCTGTATATAGAACGAATTAAAAGCAAGCATATACTCATCGACTGAACGCCCCTATTACCACACACACACACACGCACACACACCCGACTGTACGTCCATAAAGCCCCTATTATCACACACTCACACACACACACACAAACACACACACACAAAAACATCACCAACAATCGTATAGACTTTTAGGAGCTCCAACAAGAGATAAGTGAAATGAGGGCTACGACTTTTAAAAGGAGCTCACCCATGAAAAGGCGATGAGGGCTACGACTTTTTAGGAGCTTGCCCCATTAACACAGCGTATCCGATACGAGGGCTACAACCAAGCGTCCAAACGAATGGTGGTGAAGCCAACTCCTGGTAGACCGTCCCTAAATACGTCCAATAGACAGACCTATTAAAAGATTATTGCAACGCTCGTTCATGTTGTTTATCTCCCTTTCTCAGTTGGCGTATGAGTTGCCAGTTTGCACTTATTTATTTAACATATATTACGCCTTAGAAATCCGCTTTAAAAACCAATCAGATGATATAATTATGTTCAAGGAATAAATAAAACGCCAATACATCATTATGTTTATTTAAACGAACTAATGAATATAAAATGGAGTGTATGTGTATATATGGTCACATAATAACATCATGAACGGGAAATATATAATCATACCAAACGGTGCATTATCACTATATTAGTACAGGAAAAATATAGATATATTAAATATATTGAAAATATACGAAGCGTATAATCATATTAGTACAGGAAAAATATATACCGTTACATTAAATATATTAAAAATATACGACACATACAATCAAATTAGTGCAGGGAATATATATATATATATATATAATATATATATATATATATTATATTATATATATAAATATATATATATCCTTTATGTTATACGGTGCAAAACGCTAAACTCGCATGTAATAGAATCTACATCCGCATCGTCATTACTTTGTACGACGTGGTAAAACCGTCCAAGCATCACTTCAACGTTTAACTGATACGGAGGTTTATACTCGATATAAATGACTTTCATATTATTCAACATTATTTTTGTGCCCAATTTACACCCGGCGGGCAAGTTATCTTTAAACGAACACAATCAAAAGCACGCACAAAAACGTCATCGTTAACCATAACATTAAATACAAGTTTATAAACATGCCTTTCAAATCGGGGGTTTTTTCTTGCCGTCCCGAGCTTTTCAATCGTGAACTCTTCGTCACTCTGCATAGTTGCATTGGAAATAATCTTCCAAGTCGTAACGATATCTATCCATTATATAGAGGTACATCTCTTCAGGGTGAACAGTGTAGGCGAGCTCAGCTCTGTACCGCTCAAGTGCTTTCTACCAAAGTTCAGGGTATTTCGAAGAATCTAAACCTTTTAACTATGCATCCAGATCTAGACCGTTCTCCCCTTGTTCGTCCTACATTCCATAAATCCGTCGAGCCGAGCGGTGAATGCGTATTCAAGAACCGTGTCAAAATAAATCATATCCGTAACAAGACCGTCTAATATAGGCTTCAGCTTACGGAATCCTACGATTTCAAACATTTTGTCGATGATGAAACGGTTTCGTGTCGGGACAAGCACGTCATTTTCAGCTGTGTTCTTCCACGTCAGTCGTATATCAATGCATGGTTGTTCGTTATTTACACTCAATGTACAGACAATGGTATATTAGGAGGCGCCACTAGTCATCTCTCTTATTGTACCTAAGCCAACAGGTATTCTATAACGGTCCTCTGCCCACCTCTCAACTATCACGAAGATTCTGTTGATCTCCTCAACACTTAAATAAATAACGTTACGTTTACTTGCATGCCTGCAGATCGTTTCAAGCACATAGTTAATGGTGCAGGTTTCACGCCTGAACACGCGCAATGACTTCGTCACGGAGACGTTGTACGAAGCGTTGAGAATGCTTCTCAAAGGGAGTTCCATCGTATTCGCATGTACACCCGGTTCAAACTCTGAGATGACTATGAGCGCAGGAGACAAGATCAGCTCGATGGGAGGAATGAATCACGCGGATGAAACGCGTATGGGTTTGCTCGAACTCGTATGCTCCGCGTGAGTCACAGGAGGGAGGATCGGCTAAACGGGGCGGGGTGAGTCACGCTGATGAAACGTGTATGGGTTTGTTCGAACTCGTATGTCTCGTGAGGTACACGGGTTGGCGGGAACGCGTCACACGGCTAAAGCGTGTAGAGGCTTGTTCGAACACTCTTGGACAAACACATTTTATAACGTTTTTATTTGTTTTATCACTAAACATCTTCACAATCCGTTGCGCTATTATAGAGAAACATATTTTCATATTTATTGTTTTTGTTTAACTGGCGTTACTCGTCTCTAAATTCTGTTAAAAACTCACACAACCCATTAGTCACAACCTCACTACAAACCTCATCATGATATATATTAATGTTGTAAAAATACTTAAGATTGTCCATAATGACAAGATTTACAATTTCAGCTGTAGGGTACGAGTAATCGGTATGGTGTAACATGATATAATACATATTTCAATACATCGTCTGTGCTACGAAAGCCTACAACCCCTCGCCAGAATACCCGTAGATTATTTGAATATCTTGGTCCTTCGCACGGTTCAATACAGCCTCAAAAGAGGCAAAGGAGGAGGGAGTAGGGAGTTTTTCAGGATCCACCACATCTATTCACTTTGGTGAATACCACTTCATAAATGTTGAACACGCAATATTAAAGGTGGCCATTACTATTTTTTCTTCTACGCGAGAGAATACACGGCTGAGCTCAAGGGTACACAGAGGTCAAATGAGCACGCAGGAAACCCCAGGTTCCGGCATGACTCACGTTGCTGGTCTTACAGTGGGCGGGGCTTAACTTTTTACATGTACACACGTACATACGCAAAGTAAAACGCTCGTTGAAACACGATTTATTTAATAAATGAAATATTCAGGGTGTATATATATATTTACAAATACGTGTAATAAATAAGCTAACAATAGACATATCAAAGATTATGATAGCCAAAGGGCACGGTATCATAGGTACCAGGCACGTGGTAGCGTTTCCTATAGGTGTTACGGAACACCTTTGTACCCCTAAGCTCCTTCACGCCCCCCCAGCTTCTGCGCCCCAAAATTGTAGGTGCCTACAGTCAGTTGGGGTGGACGGTCACCCTCATCATCTTCCAAGCACACTAAATCCTTCAACGAATCAAAGTTGACGACCCGCCGATTCGCTTGGTTGAGCTTAAGCGTGAGACCCTTAGCCTTCACGATATACTTCGTATCATCACCTATCCTCACCCGTAGCCCATAGGTTTTGGCCCCGTTGACAAAAAACTTGTTTGCGTATGCGATGTCTCCATACTCATCCTTGATCTCGTCAGTTAGCTCTCCGAGGAACTACCGAATAGCAGGCATGTATTCACCCCTTCTCGCTGTGAATAACACGCTATCTGTATTGGCAAACGAAATCCTCCCCCCAAGAGAATGCAATAAACCCCAAAGTTTGACTCGCGTGTAGGCTGTTGTGAAGCTGGCCACAGGAATGTTTGTAACCCGTGAGGTATCTGTGGCCAATTCGGTATTTTTGTACTTTATTATGTAAGTGTTACCTACATTCACAATCTACATGACCTCTTTATCGGTTGCGTTGGCGTAATCCCAGACTTCACTATAACTTTGTGCCAAATGAACGTTCTCTTTGCCGGTATTCTGTGCAAATTTTTCCCAAAGACCGTTTAGACGCAATTTGCACTAAAGCGCTTGCCAGGGCTCTTTACAATTTGGGAACGGTCAAGCTGTATACTTTCACGGTCACGGTAACGTTGAATATAGGCCGACTTTTCATCTTCGGTTTCAACTCCTCGCGGCTATCCTGACGCTTCAACCTTATCCTTCAAAAAGCATTTATATATGGCGTGAAAAGGTTGGATAGCTTCTGAAACCTCCACACCTCATGTATCTTCAATATGCTGTAGCCATGGCGAACAGCTAGATCCAGCTCTGGGCTTGCATATACACCTCTAAGCTTACGCTGGTGAGTTGTATGGTCACAATCACCATTATTCTCTTCTGCGCACTTCAAGCACAAGGGAAACATGAGCCTGTGATCTATAACTGCGAGTAAGATCGGCATCCATAAATCGCGAGGGGGGAGTACGTCTACGAAAGAAAGGCCGAAATAGTACCTGTTCAAATTTCTTGAGAACTCGTTGATGACGGTAGGTCAGGCCCCACCAGTTTCTCAAGCGCACCTACAGGGTACGGATTGTTCTTCATCACGTAGGGGTATAAAGAATAGAAGTCGTAGTAATGGAGCTTCACGCACTCCGTAGGCGGAAAGTATAGCTTGAAGGGCTTTGTACACCCTCCGAACAAGCTATCACCGCATTTGAGGGGATCCAGCACCATTGAACGCTTGATCGTATTTATTTCTTCACGGTAGTAAATACATTTTTACATTAAAACTAAAACATAACTTCCCATCAATTCATATTTTCAGATCCATTAAACGTTGATAAACACCCACCCACCCAACCCACGCACATTGTGGGGTACACAACAAATGGAGTTGAATGAGCTATATATATATTATAATATATATACAAGGAGAGTCAAAAACTGAAGAACTCACACACACACACACACACACACACACACACACACACATACACACACATTAGTGATTTGAAGTCTCCGCTAAAAATGATAATTATCAGAAAATTCACCCCTCCTCCAGGCCAGTGAATTTTCTGATAATTATAATTTTAAGCGGAGATTTCAAATCACTAATCTGTGTGTGTGTGTGTGTGTGTGTGTGTGTGTGTGTGTGTGTTCTTCTGTTTTTTACTCTCTCTCTGTATGTATATATATATATATATATATATATATATATATAGCTCATTCAACTCCATTTGTTGTGTACCCCACAATGTGCGTGGGTTGGGTGGGTGGGTGTTTATCGTCGTTTAATGGATCTGAAAACATGAATTGATGAGAAGTTATGTTTTAGCTTTAATATAAAAATGTATTTACTCTGCTTTCTATGAAAATGAACAGTCGTTCTCCGTCACACATGATCGCATGGTGTAGGAGGGAAATGCTCTCTCACACTCTCCACCTCACATAGTCATGTACGCCCGGCTCATCTGGTCCAATATGCAGTCTAATTTCTTCATTCTACCATATGTCAAGAGTTGAAATTTCTTGGTGCTAAACTGTTGTCTTGTGTTGTCCTCTCCTCACACTGGGGCCAAGCAGGTGGCCGTCCGTGTTAAGGAGTTGCTTGAGCACGAGTCCTCTGAGATATTTACAGGTGATCCCTTGAAAAGGGCAAAAAACTAATACAGACGCAAGTAAAAGGTGATGTACAGTTTAAAGATACTTTATTATTCGCACCTTGTAAATTAGCAAAGCTACCGAAGGTAATGGGCGAATCTGCTGAAGTTTCAAAAGGATATTTGCCTTATACATTCCTCACTAGCGAAACTTTAAATTACGTAGGACTTCCTCCGCCTAAACATTACTTTAACTATGAATGTATGAGCACAAACGAGCGTGAAGATTTTGACCGATACTACAACAGTTTTAATGAATGTATTAGATGTACATATGCCGTTTCAAATGCGAGCCGGTGCAAATTGCAACCACCATCGCATCATTATGTTTTACGGTGTTCAAGAATAACTTCATGCCTAAAGACACCTTAGCCATTATCCACAGAAACCACCCCCGCAGTTATGGATACAAGGCTATTTACTGGCTCATACACCTAGAGCAGCAGACAGGTGTATACATAAAGCATACTCGCAACACGGGTGAAGTACCCATTAAGGTTAATGTTCGTGTTTTTTGGGTTGATGGTCTAAGTGAAAACCGTGCCACTGGTGAGAAGACTGTGTACTCCTTTAACGGTTGCTGGTGGCACGGGTGCCCCCGTCCTGAGTGTTGGATCGTAAGAGATATCCACGGTAGATCGCCAGCCGACAGTCTTGCATGGACCCGCACTCGCGATCAACTTATAGGATACCAGTTCACTCACAAAGTCTTGTGGGAACATGAGTATGATGCACGGATGGAGACAGAGGGACAGTACCGTGAAGAAATAAACACGATCAAGTGTTCAGTGGTGCTGGATCCCCTCAAATGCGGTGATAGCTTGTTCAGAGGGTGTCCAAAGCCCTTCAAGCTATACTTTCCGCCTACGGAGTGCGTGAAGCTCCATTACTACGACTTCTGTTCTTTATACCCCTACGTGATGAAGAACAATCCGTGCCCCGTAGGTGCGCCTGAGAAACTGGTGGGGCCTGACCTACCCGTCATCAACGAGTTCTCAAGAAATTTGAACGGGTACTATTTCGGCCTTTCTTTCGTAGACGTACTCCCCCCTCGCGATTTATGGATGCCGATCTTACCCGCCGTTATAGATCACAGGCTTATGTTTCCCTTGTGCGTGAAGTGCGCAGTAGAGAATAATGGTGATTGTGACCATACAACCCACCAGCGTAAGCTTAGAGGTGTATATGCAAGCCCAGAGCTGGATCTAGCTGTTCGCCATGGCTACAGCATATTGAAGATACATGAGGTGTGGAGGTTTCAGAAGCTATCCAACCTTTTCACGCCATATACAAATGCTTTTTGAAGGATAAGGTTGAAGCGTCAGGATAGCCGCGAGGAGTTGAAACCGAAGATCAAAAGTCGGCTTATATTCAACGTTATTGTGACGTTGAAGTTGTACAGCTTGACCGTTCCAAAATTGTAAAGGGCCTTGGCAAGCGCTTTAATGCAAAGTTGCGTCTAAACAGTCCTTGGGAAAAATTTGCACAGAATATTGGCAAAGAGAACTTTCATTTGGCACAAATTTTTAGCGAAGTCTGGGATTACGCCAACGCAACAGATAAAGAGGTCATGTAGATTATGAATGTAGGTAATACACAATGAAGTACAAAAATACCGAATTGGCCACAGATACCTCACGGGTTACAAACATTCCTGTGGCCAGCTTCACAACAGCCTACACGCGAGTCAAACTTTGGGGCTTATTGCATTCTCTTGGGCGGAGGGTTTTGTTTGCCAATACAGATAGCGTGTTATTCACAGCGAGGAGGGGTGAATGCATGCCTGCTATTGGGTAGTTCCTCGGAGAGCTAACGGACGAGATCAAGGATGAGTATGGAGACATCGCATACGCAGAATCGTTTGTGTCAACGGGGCCAAAACCTATGGGGTACGGATGAGGATAGGTGATGATACGAAGTATATCGTGAAGGCTAGCGTTATCACGCTTAACCAAGTGAATCGGCGGGTCGTCAACTTTGATTCGTTGAAGGATTTAGTGTGCTTGGAAGATGATGAGGGTGACCGTCCCCCAACTGACTGTAGGCACCCACAATTTTGGGGCGCAGAAGCTGGGGGGCGTGAAGGAGCTGAGGGGTACAAAGGTGTTCCGTAACACCTATAAGAAACGCTACCAGGTGCCTGGTACCTATGATACCGTGCCCTTTGGCTATCGTAATGTTTGATATGTCTATTGTTAGCTTATTTATTACACGTATTTGTAAATATATATACACCCTGAATATTTCGTTTATTAAATAAATCGTGTTTCAACCAGCGCTTTACTTTGCGTGTGTGCGTGTGTACAGTAAAAAGTTAAGCCCCGCCCACTGTAAGACCCGCAACGTGAGTCATGCCGGAACCTGGGCTCTCCTGCGTGCTCAGTTGACTTCTGTATACCCTTGAGCTCAGCCGTGTATTCTCACGCGTAGAAGAAAAAATAGTTATGGCCACCTTTAATATTGTGTGTTGAACATTTATGAAGTGGTATTCAGCAAAGTGAATAGATGTGGTGGATACTGGAAAACTCCCTACTCCCTCCTTTGCCTCGTTTAAGGCTGTATTGAAATGTGCGAAGGACCAAGGTATTCAAATACTCTACGGGTATTCTGGGGAGGGGTTGTAGGCTTTCGTAGCACAGACGATGTATTGAAATATATTATAGAGCTAAGCTTTATAAAGACACATATACCGCGAAGTAGAAGAAGCAGCACGTTCAGAAGATAAACAACAGTTATGGGTAGTGAGTCTTGTGGATGAGTGGTGTGACAAGCTGTATTATATCATGTTACACCATACCGATTACTCGTACCCTACGGCTGAAATTGTAAATCTTGTCATTATGGACAATCTTAAGTATTTTTACCACTACATTAATATAGATCATGATGAGGTTTGTAGTGAGGTTGTTGTTAATGGGTTGTGTGAGTTTTTAACAGACATTAGAGACGAGTATCGCCTGTTAAACAAAAAGGATAAATATGAACATATGTTTCTCTCTAATAGCGCAACGGATTGTGAAGATGTTTAGTTTGTGGAAATGTTGAGTGATAAAACAAATAAAAACGTTATAAAATGTGTTTGTCCAAGAGTGTTCGAACAAGCCTGTACACGCTTTAGCAGTGTGACGCGTTCCCGCCAACCCGTATACCTCACGAGACATACGAGTTCGAACAAACACATACACGTTTCATCAGCGTACTTAACTCACCCCACCCGTTAAGCCGATCCTCCCTCCTGTGACTCACGCGGAGCATACGA
The DNA here is from genome assembly GCA_023014485.1 of Bathynomus jamesi. Classification (NCBI taxonomy): domain Eukaryota; kingdom Metazoa; phylum Arthropoda; class Malacostraca; order Isopoda; family Cirolanidae; genus Bathynomus; species Bathynomus jamesi. The sequence continues at coordinate 522,454 of JAJOZX010000770.1, read as the reverse complement.
GTTCGAACAAACCCATACGCGTTTCATCAGCGTGATTCATTCCTCCCGTCTAGCTGATCTTGTCTCCTGCGGCTCATAGTGATCTCAGAGTTTGAACCGGGTGTACATGCGAATACGATGGAACTCCCTTTGAGAAGCATTCTCAACGTTTCGTACAACGTCTCCGTGACGAAGTCATTGCGCGTGTTCAGGCGTGAAACCTGCACCATTAACTATGTGCTTGAAACGATCTGCAGGCATGCAAGTAAACGTAACGTTATTTATTTAAGTGTTGAGGAGATCAACAGAATCTACGTGATAGTTGAGAGGTGGGCAGAGGACCGTTATAGAATACCTGTTGGCTTAGGTACAATAAGAGAGATGATTAGTGGCGCCTCCTCATATACCATTGTTTGTACTTTGAGTGTAAATAACGAACAACCATGCATTGATATACGACTGATGTGGAAGAACACAGCTGATAATGACGTTCTTGTCCCTCCACGAAACCGTTTCATCATCGACAAAATGTTTGAAATCGTAGGATTCCGTAAGCTGAATCCTATATTAGACGGTCTTGTTACGGATATGATTTATTTTCACACGGTTCTTGAATACGCATTCACCGCTCGGCTCGACGGATTTGTTGAATGTAGGACGAACAAGGGGAGAACGGTATAGATCTGGATGCATATTTAAAAGGTTTAGATTCTTCGAAATACCCTGAACTTTGGTAGAAAGCACTTGAGCGGTACAGAGCTGAGCTCGCCTACACTGTTCACCCTGAAGAGCTGTACCTCTATATAATGGACAGATGGCGTTACGACTTGGAAGATTATTTCCAATGCAGCTATGCAGAGTGACGAAGAGTTCACGATTGAAAAGCTCGGGACGGCAAGAAAAAACCACCGATTAGAAAGGCATGTTTATAAACTTGTATTTAATGTTATGGTTAACGATGACGTTTTTGTGCGTGCTTTTGATTGTGTTCGTTTAAAGATAACTTGCTCGCTGGGTGTAAAGTGGGCACAAAAATAATGTTGAATGATATGAAAGCCATTTATATCGAGTATAGACCTCCGTATCAGTTAAACGTTGAAGTGATGCTTGGACGGTTTTACCACGTCGTACAAAGTAATGACGATGCGGATGTAGATTCTATTACATGCGAGTTTAGCGTTTTGCACCGTATAACATAAAGGATATATATATATATTCCCCGTACTAATATGATTATATGTCGTATATTTTCAATATATTTAATGTAACTGTATATATTTTTCCTCTACTAAAATTATTATACGCTTCGTATATTTTCCTGTACTAATATAGTGATAATGCACAGTTTGGTGTTATTATATATTTCCCGTTCATGATATTATTTGACCAAAGATATTTACTCCATTGTATATCCATTAATTCTTCTAAATAAAGAGAATGATGTATTGGCATTTTATTTATTCCTTGAACACAATTATTTCATCGGATTGGTTTTTAAGGCCGATTCCTAAGGCGTAATATATGTTAAATAAATAAGTGCAAACTGGCAACTCATACGCCAACTGAGAAAGGGAGATAAACAACATGAACGAGCGTTGCAATAATCGTTTAATAGGTCTGTCTATTGGACGTATTTAGGGACGGTCTACCAGGAGTTGGCTTCACCACCATTCGTTTGGACGCTTGGTTGTAGCCCTCGTATCGGATACGCTGTGTTAACGGGGCGAGCTCCTAAAAAGTCGTAGCCCTCATCGCCTTTTGATGGGTGAGCTCCTTTCAAAAGTCGTAGCCCTCATTTCACCATCTCCTGTTGGAACTCTTAAAAGTCTATACGATTGTTGGTGATGCTTTTGTGTGTGTTTGTGTGTGTGTGTGTGTGCGTGGGTGTGTGTGTGGGGGTGTCATAATAGGGGATTTATGGACGTAAAGTCGGGTGTGTGTGTGTGTGAGTGTGTGTGTATGTGTGTGTGGTAATAGGTGTGTACATTCGATGAGTGTATGCATGCTTTTAATTCGTTCTATATACAGCCAATTATGCTTTCTAAGGAAAGCCAATTGGCGGATTAATATATGCAAATAAACGCAAACTGGTAACTCAGCCTTCTAAGCCAACTGGTTGATTAATATGTGCAAATAAACAGCGCAAACTGGCAACTCAGCCTTTTAAGCCATCTGGTTAATGAGCCCGCTGTCTCTGGCTGATTAATATATATGTTTAATTAAATAAACAGCGCAATCCTCATCCTTCTAAGCCAACTGGCTGATTAATATATGCTTAATTAAATAAACAGCGCAATCCTCAGCCTTCTAAGCCAAAAGGCTGATTAATATATGCAAATAATTAAATACATGGCGCAAACTGGCAACTCAGCCTTCTAAGCCAACCGGCTGATTAATATATGGAATAATTTAATACATGGCGCAATCTTCAGCCTTCTAAGCCAACTGAGTGATTAAAACAGAATATATGCTTTAATTAAATAAACAGCGCAATCCTCAGCCTTCTAAGCCAACTAGCTGATGGCGCCCGCTGGCTCTGGCTGATTAAGAAATAATATATGCTTTAATTAAATAAATAGCGCAAACTGACAACTCAGCCTTCTAAGCCACCTGGTTGATTAATATATGGTTTAAATAAATAAATAAATAACGAATCTGGCAACTCAGCCTTCTAAGCCAAATGTATGACTAATATATGCAAATAAACAACGCAATCCTCAGCCTTCTAAGCCAACCGGATGATTAAGGCAACTGGCTCTTCTTGATTAATATATGCTTTAATTAAATGATTATTGCTATCTGGCAACTCAGCCTTCTAAGCCAGATGACGGAAGAATATATGGTTTAATTAAATAATTATTGCTATCAGCCATCTAAGCTAGATGACGGAGGAACATATGCAAATAAACAGCGCAATCCTCCGCCTTCTAAGCCAACTGGCTCTGGCTGATTAATATATGCTTTTATTAAATGATTATTTCTATCTGGCAACTCAGCCTTCTAAGCCAGATGACGGAAGAATATATGGTTTCATTAAATAATTATTGCTATCAACCTTCTAAGCCAGATGACGGAAGAATATATGGTTTAATTAAATAATTGTTGCTATCAGCCTTCTAAGCCAGATGACGGTGGAACATATGCAAATAAATAGCGCAATCCTCAGTCTTATAAGCCAACTGGCTCTGGCTGATTAATATATGTTTTAAATAAATAATTATTGCTATCTGGCAACTCAGCCTTCTAAACCAACAATAATATAAGGAATAATTAAATAATTATTGCTATCAGCCTTCTAAGCCGGATGACGGAGGAATATATGCAAATAAATGCTGCAATTCTCAGCCTTCTAAGCCAACTAGCTGATTAAGCCAACTGACTTTGGCTGATTAATATATTGTTTAAATAAATACTGTAATTATTGCTATCTGGCAACTCAGCCTTCTACACCAGATGACGGAAGAATATATGGTTTCATTAAATATTTACACTGGGTAACAAAATTTGAAAAATGTTCTGTTTATTGTGATTTTTCTGTCGTTTCTTAACGATTTCGGGGCGCTTATTCAAAAAATTATATTGGTTTTCCTCTATCGTCAACCGTTTCAAAAATATAGGTTATCACACTTTTCATATGGCAAAGTATATAAAGAAGGCTAACATAAATATTTTCTGAAAATAAAAACACTATTGGAAATTAATGTTTATTGAGCCAAAATTGTTTGACAAACCCAAAATGGTGCAAAGGATATAATATATATCATGAGGAGAACCGATAAGAGAATAACAAACCTCGTTATGCAGTGTACGTTCCTTAAAAATGCACTGAAGAACGTGACTTCCGCGTGTGAACATTCTTATCCTTTCTGATCAGCGACCATACGTAGTCTCCCATCATGGAAGCATCCCAATGGCCCTGGTCCCTTTCTCCATCGTTTGAATATCTTGATGGAATCTTTCGCCATGTTCTTCACTCACATCGCCCAGGTTATCACGAAAAAAGTCTAGATGTGAATGCAGATAGTGTAATTTTAAAGACATAAGGCAGCCCATTTTGCCATAGCACTTAATCAAGTTTGACACTAACTCCTTATAGTTTGGTGCTTTATGGTTGCCTAAAAACCCAGGAACCACATCACGGAAAGCACACCAAGCCTCTTTTTCGATCGGAGTCATCTTGGCTTCAAGGTTCTTTGAATTCAACAGCGCCTTGACTTGTGGTCCTACAAAGATGCCAGCCTTGACTTTGGCCTCAGAGAGTTTGGGGAACATGACCCGAATCTGTTGGAAAACTTCCCCTCCAAAATCTAACGCAGTTACAAACTGCTTAATTAGACCCAACTTAATATGGAGAGGTGGTAGCAGAACTATGTCAGGCTTCACAAGAGGTTCCCTGAGTACATTGTACTTTCCTGGTTGCAGTCCTTCACGTGGAGGCCACTGAACTGTTTTATAGTGCTCAGTTGAAGCCCTGCTATCCCACAGGCAATGAAAACATGAATATTTAGTAAACCCTCATTGTAAACCTAACAGGAAACCAACCATTTCGAAATCACCACACACGTCCCAGTTATATTGTTCATACATGATTTGAGTGAGCAGTTGTTTGACATTTTCATAGTCCTCTTTCATTTGAACAGAATGTGCAACTGGTATAGATGGATATTTGTTCCCATTGTGGAGTAGAACAGCTTTTAAACTCCGAGTTGAACTGTCAATAAACAGGCGCCACTCTGAGGGTATATGTGTTAAACCAATAGCCGTGAATAGACCATTAACCTCGCTGCAATAACAGAGAGAGCCATTGACATCGTAGAACCTTGCAAACTCTTCATGCCGCTTTCGGTATACAGTGCTCTTGCAGTCTTTTCCAAACAAATTCCACTCCTTGAGTCTGGAGGTCAGAAGCTCAGACCCTGATTTCGTCAGGCCCAAATCTCTAATAAAGTCGTCCAATTCCCTCTGATTTGGAAAGTGAGGGTTTGTACTGAAAGTTACTGTATATTTTTCATCAGGACTGTCCTCACCAGCCGACATTTCAGATGAGCTAGCTGCATCCTCACTTTCAACCTGCAAAGCAAAGAAACAAAATATAGGCATAGCTATATATGTAGAAGATCATCAGCACTAAGAAAAATCGACACATAATGACCCACAGTCTGTAAATACAGAAGGTAAAGTAATGGATAGATACCTGTTCTGGTGGACGTGGTATTGGAAGACCTTCGCCATGTGGTACAGGAGCTATGGACGACGCTGTGCTTGGATACTGAAGCGTCTGCCTTCCTTTAACTTTCCTGTACTTAGAAACATCTACCATGCAGTAGTAGCAATCGTCGTGGTGGCTCTTTGATTCTCTCCATATTCTGGGTACCGCAAAGGGCATTGCCTTGCGTACTCCCCGCAGCCACCATTCAAGTGTGGAGCGGCAGCTTTCACAGATCACATGGGGTGCCCAGGGCTTATCTTGGTCACCCATAGGCATACCAAAATAGAGCCGATACGCGATCCAGAACTTGGTGCCTTTCACAATCTTGTGCGATACTTGCTTGGGGCCTATGTAATACCAAGAAACGTAGCAGAATATATCCGGCGAGTGTTTACAAGCTCTAGTTGCCATTCTCTTTACCAAACTGTACTACATTAATCGTAACCTGCAGATATAGAGAGAAAAGTTATTAAATCTGCAACAGATTACAAATTCCAGAAAAAAGATGTATTCACAACACTGAAATAATGTTCGCAATAAAAATGGATCGATAACACTCAAATCGTCAGCACAGAGAAGCACAGAAACACAGTAACTCAGTGCTGGTAACCATCAGACAAACAACCTGCTTTCTTTGTGTGCTCACACTTACTGACATCTCAGACTTTGCGCTCTTCTTTATATAGCACAGTGGAAGTTTCGGGCAATTTCTAGAGCAAGAAACTCTCAACGAACATCCGGATTGTTCTCAACAATTCCTGATTATTCTCATATTGCTGCGCCCATAATAACATTATCCTGGTAAAACATGAAAAATGGATTATCTCTGAAACCATTGATGATACACACAAACCAAGGCCAGATTTGGAATCAGCGCCCACAAATGCATATAAAAACAAAAAATTCTATATAAACAGAATCAGTGTTACACAGTGTTATTGCTATGAGCCTTCTAAGCCAGATGACGGAGGAATATATGCAAATAAACAGCGCAATCCTCAGCCTTCTAAGCCAACCGGCTGATTAAGCCAACTGCGTCTGGCTGATTAATAGATAGTTTAAATAAATAATGAATGCTATCTGGCAATTCAGCCTTCTAATCCAACTGGCTGATTAATATATGGAATAATTTAATATTTATTGCTATCTGGCAACTCAGCTTTCTAATCCAACTGGCTGAATAATATATGGAATAATTAAATACATGGCGCAAACTAGCAACTCAGCCTTCTAAGCCAACTGGCTGATTAGGGGCCTATAAGAGAGCTGCGGCTTGGCTGAAGACTTCATATGGGCTTGGCGGTCGCCAAGCAAAGATTCTTCCTCTGGGTCCTCTCCACCTTCCTCTCTCTCTCTCTCTCTTTCTGCCCCTTTGGGGGTGAGGCCGTCCCAGCTTATCTCCCAAGGAGGCCCCCTTAGGTTAGGCATGCCCATTTTGGGGGTTCAGCTTCGGGGATAACTCCAAGTTGCATATCCCTTGCAACTCCATTTTGGGGTTGGCAACAAAGGGTTGGCACTCCCCTTTGGGGGGTTCAGCTCGAGGGATAACTTCAAGTTGCATACCCCTTGAAACCCCATTTTGGGGTTGGCAACAAAGGGGGTTGCCACCAAGGGGGCTTTCCATTCTTCATTTTATTAACAGCCTCTTCCATTTCTTCTCTGGTAATAATTACACCAGTACACATTTGAAAACTTGTCGATCGATTTTTGCAAACTAGTCGGTGATTCTATATAATTTGAGTGCGCTGATCTCAAAAATATAGTTAGTTTTCCCTATCACGTATGGTTTTCTTACTACAGGGTGTGTCATAAATCCCCCATTTATTCCCAAATGTGAACCATCTTATCGAGACCAACATTGGATTGCACATGCTAAACCATAAATTTTGTTGTTATAGACTACAGTAACGCTTACACAATAATGTAGGGTAAATATATATAACAACCAGTCCCGTTCCCAGCAAAATACTCTCTCCCCTCCCATCAATGGGTGGTTAACATTTGGGGACAGATGAGGTAGTACAACACCCCTTGTAGCACGAAATCTTTAGGTGATAGAGTAAAACCTAATTAAAGCAGAATTAAATAGCTCCTAGCTCTTGGACAAGCATATTGCTTGTTTATGAAAGAATAAAAAAATAACTGAGAGAAACAAAATGTATTTACCTTCTTTACTTGCAAACATTTCAGGACTTAATCCAAAGACTTACTGTAAGACTACGAAGGTAGATCTGACTAATGACGACTAAACCGGTGCTTCTTTGATGTTTTCTTATGCTGTGCGTTAGGCTGATCTCGTTGCAGACACCAGCAGTAATCCGCCATCATATTTGTATGCCATCTTCCTTGATATCTTCTTTCCATGGTTTTGATGTCCTGGTGAAATCGTTCCCCTTGCTCCTCACTGACATCGAGATTTTCGGGAAAACGGTCAAGATGCGAAAATAAGAAGTGAACTTTCAGGCTCATGTTGCAGCCTAAGGCGCAAAACTTTTTAAGCATATTTTCCACCAGTCTTTCATAATTTTGGCTTTTGTAGTTTCCCAAGAAGTTTTCAACAACATCTTTGAAACCAAGCCACGCTTCTTTTTCGTTATTGGTCATTGTGTTCAGGAAATGATCGTTTGTCAAGTTTCTAATCTGAGGACCTATAAAAACACCTTCCTTTATTTTCTCGTAGCTAATCTTTGGATATTTTGAACAAATGTACTTGAAACACTCACCTTCTCTATTCAATGCTTTGACATACTGCTTCATCAAGCCTAACTTAATGTGCAAGGGTGATAGGAGGATTTTATTTGGTTCAACTAGTTGTTCATGTAAAATGTTCTTTGATCCTGGGGTAAGATTCTCTCTAGGAGGCCAAGTTTTCCTCTTCCAGTGCTGGTCACGTGCTCGACTATCCCATTCGCAGATGAAACATGGCATCTTAGTGTATCCTGATTGCTGCCGAAGTAACATGCAAAGGACTTTGAGATCCCCACACAATATCCATCTGTGATTTTGATACTGAATTTTTTCCAAAAGCAGTTTCATGTTATCATAGGTTTCTTTTAAATGAGTAGAATGGGCCACTGGGATTGATGGATATTTGTTCCCGTTGTGCAGTAACACTCCTTTTAGACTGGTTTTAGAGGAATCTATAAACAACCTCCAGTCACTGGTTTGGTATTCGATGCCTAGCTTGCACACTAATCCTGTGATTCCCTTGCAAAATACCAAGGGACCATCTTCTTCGAAAAAAGGCGCGAAGTCTTTCTCACGATTTCTGTACCAAGCGAAGTATGTGTCGGATGCCAATAAATTGTTCTCCAGCAATCTAGACCCCCAAAAGTTCTGCAGAGTCCTTAGGCAGATTCAAATCCCTGACTAAGTCATTTAGTTCGGCTTGGGTTAATGGTTTAGGAGGATCTCGGTCAGCTGTTGGCTGTTCATAAACATCATCATTGTCTGGATTTGGAGCTGAATCAGAATCTGAATTGTATTGATCCAAACTCTCGGGTGGGCGGGGAATAGGAACTTCTGGACCATGGGGTACCGGCCTTATTGTAGATGGAAGACTTGGGTATTGAAGGCTCTCTTTATTCTTTGCATTATAACCTTTAACATCGCAAGAACAGAAGTAGCAGTCGTCGGTATGGTTTCTAGGCTCGCGCCATACCATAGGGATCCCAAATGGCAAACTTTTCTTTTCACCTTTGCTCCAATTCCTTAGTGCCGCAACACACGTAGGACAAACCTTGTGTGGAGCCCAACTTTTGTCTTGATCTCCTAATTTAATTCCAAAATAAGCATGATAAGCTCTCTTAATGAAGGTCGTTACATTTGTCCTTTGTTTTAAGGCAACATACCGACCACAAATATAACAAAATATGTCTGGACTATGGGTACATCCTCTAGAAGCCATTATTAAAATTTTAAAGACGTAATGTTAGAATTATCTATCTGCAAAATATGAAAAAACGAAATTAATTAAAGATAAAAAAGGTAAAAAATTACAAAACGCCCCAAAATTGTTTTGCTAATAACTTTAAAACTGTGGGTGATAGAAAAAACTGGTAGTATTTTTGAATTCAGCGCAGCGAACCGCTTCAGAATCACAACTCAAAATAAAGAAATCGATTTTCATGCAGACCGGTGTTACCTGTTCTGCTAATTCCTGGTATATTCCATTCGCTTCCTCCACTTCTTCTGGATCTCCATTCAATAGATCTTTAAAATAACCTGACCATCGTCTATTAATTGCTCCAGGTTCCACTATCACATTCCCGCTTCATTTTTAATACTGTATACTTTTTTCTTTTCCTTCCTATAAGATTTTGCAAGGCTATAAATCAGTTTTTTGTTTCCTTTCTCATCCTCCCTCAACTTTTCTCCCAATTCCCTCATTGCCATTTGTTTTGCTCTTTTCTTCTCCCTCTCAGCTTCATTTCTTGCTTAAACATATTCCCGTCTTGATTCTTGTGTACGTTACCTTAACCACTTCCTATGTTTTATAGTTTACTGTTTTACTGCGCCTCTCAATATATCTGTCCACCATGGCGTACGTCTTCTTTTTCCTCCCCCCACCCACTCAGTTCCAAAAATCTCCTCCGCCACCAGGGCCGGCCCTAGCAAATGCGGGGCCCAATTCGAGATTTTTAAAGTGGGGCCCTTAGGTTAAAGTTACCTTCCCATAGTGGGTGCATGCTTACTGAAAGAAAAGGACAATGATTCAACAACAAATATAATTTATTTTGGATGTGATCACAAGGAAACCTTTCTGGCTTTCATCGTGGCAAATTCAGCAATGAAGTCTGTATAGTTACAGTTTCTCGCAATGTCGTTTTCAGTGGAGAGGATTATCAGATTACTGAGTCGGTCCTGCAGCATCGTCGACCGTAAATACGTTTTTATAAATTTCAACTTTGAGAAACTTCTTTCCCCAGATACAACAGTAACTGGAATAGTCAGTAGTATTCGCAATGCAGTCGTGAAATTCGGGAAATCCACAGAACGATTGTTCAAAGTGATGAAGCCCAATATCTTCAGTGGATCACTTTGTATATCTTCTGGAAGAATTGATTTCAAGGCTTCCATTTCCTCACCAAGCATGAATTCATCAATGTCGCGGTCTTTTCCATCAGTCAGTTCAAGTTCGAGATCTTTGCTGTGCTTACGTAGGTCTGTCTTGGACATCTTTGTGAACATGTACATGAAACCAAACTTTGAGTGATGTTCACTCCGTTGTTCGAATCGTCGTTCCAGGGAGGATATGGCAGTGTCTAAAATTGCGTTAAGCACAGAAATTTTTTTCTTCTTCAGCATCTTCAATTCGCTGGTCTTGACCTTCATAGGAAAACATCTTCTTTCGTCTGACCTGTGTTGTCTTGAATTCTGGCGCGATTTCAAGCTGCTCTGCAATCTCTTTCGCATCTGTTACAGCACTTTGAAATCCACTGTCCCGATATTCTTTCATCCACTTACATGTTCTTTCCAAACTCTCGCTGGCACTTGCCTGATGCTTTGAATCACTCTGAAGATCTTTACTCACGTAGTTGACTTGAAAGAGGAGGTCATACCAGAATATGACAGCAACAATGAATTTAAAATTCTTCATCTCTTTGCAAAGTGATTCTACTTCGCTTCTTCCTTGAGGATCCTTTGCTTTTTCAGCAATTTCGACAAGTACATCATAGATCTCGACGCTTGATATCGTACAGCTTTGTCACTTTGCACACGGCATTCCCATCTTGTCTCGCTCAAGGGCTTCACTTAGAACTCTTTCACATACTTGCAGAAGACTGACCATCGATGGGTTGAGGCTGAGAAGAAGACATACAGGCGTTGAATAACCCGGAAAAATGAGATGACTTGAACACATGTTTTCGCCATGTCCACAAGTAGCAAATTGTAGTTGTGGCATGCGCATGGAGTGAAGAATGCTCTTGAATTCATTTCCAGAAGTCGCGCTTGAACGCCTGATGAGTGTCCCTTCATGTTCGCACCATTATCGTATCCTTGTCCACGAATATCACTCATTTTCAGTCCAAGTTTGTGAAGTTCTCTCATCAATACCTCTAGTAGGTTTTCTCCTGCTGTGGTCTCCTTCACCTCAATGAACTTGATGAAGTGTTCAAAAATTCCACTTTCAATACCTGATGATCCATCAGAGACATATCGCAAAGTAAGGGACATCTGCTCCTTGTGACTAATGTCGGGTGTGCAATCGAGGATGACAGAGAAATACTTTGCCATTTTAATTCTGTGTACAACGGTTGCTCAAACTTTGTTGCCCATGAGAGAGATGAGTTCATTCTGGATTCGTTTTCCCAGGTAATGATCATGAATTTCGTTGTTGACTATTCTTCCAAGATGGTCTTGCATGACGGAATCAAATCTTAAGATAAGCTCAACCAGTCCAAGGAAGTTGCCATTATTCCGTCTGAAGATTGTATCTACTGATCCTCGGAATGCTATGTTGTGTTCAGCGAGGTACTGTACAATGGCGAGGAGGCGCTCAAGCACATTTTTCCACCTAAGCTTCTCCGTATTGATTCGTTCCTGACTGAGTTGATCCACAGTGCAACTTTTATTCAAACGTTGTTCGAGTTCCATCCATTGGAGAGTCGCCTTCAGATGGCCCTGCGATCTTTCGTGCTCAGACAGTCTGGAACTAGTATTCACCCAGCCACAGAATCGTCCACACCCCAAGGCATTGTTGGAGTTTCCAAATAACTTGCAACAGAAACAAAATATCCGATTCTTAGAGATTGAATAAATCAGCCATTTCTGTATACCAACTTCTCCATTTTCCATCCGTCTCTTGTAATGACTTTTTGAAAACTTGCGGCTATTGTCATCTCTGGGAAAGTTATAGTCTTCCTCACACTGTGGTGGGTCTTTACTCACTAGTAAATCTCTGACTTTTGTGCTGACAGTTTCCAGCCATTGACCTGGATCTTTGAGTGCATCCAGAGGCTGATTTTGCAGAATTGGAGTCTGATCCATGGGTTCTTCTTCCCTCTGGATATCACTTTCATCTATCAAAGCGGATGACGCATGTGACGGCGCAGGTACATCTAGTTCACTTTCATCTATCAAAGTTGATGATGATGCATGTGACGGCGCAGGCACATGTTCAGTTTCAGCCCGTGAATCGCGTTTCTCTAGAAATTTTTCAAATGACCAATACATACGCTCAAGTTCTGATTTCCGCTTCGCTTCACGCTCTCTTCTGGTGATCGCTGAGATATTTCCGAGCAGTATCTCGCAATTTCTTTGGAGGCATCACTGTCAGTCGATATCTGAAATATAACAAAATATATAATTAATACGGAATACTATTGTATATGAATACTACTGTATATGAAGAGTTATTATGACAAGCCGTATTTAATTCACCACTCAAAACCAAAATATTTTTTATACTGTACTCATATATTTTCGGGGCCCCCAATAGCGAGGGGCCCAAAGCAGCCACTTTGCTTGTTTTTCCCAAAGGCCGGCAGTGTCCGCAACCCTCTCAGCATAATCTCTCACGGTTTCTCATTAATTGTTTTCCTCCATCTCAGCGATATTTCTTTCAAGTTCCTCTCTGAATCTGACTCTAATATTCTCATCCTGCAGTTTCTTTGTCTTAATTACCTTCCTCTTCTCACTGCATCTTGGGTATAATTATATCAAATATCACAGATCACTTGCCTTGCCTACATACACCATGCTGATCACCCATTTCTCAGCAAAGGAAATTATAAAAGGTGACTATAGATCATTACAGCTATAATAAGTTAAAGTTCTTGAGAGAAACAACAACTTTCGATTGGATAAGAATAACTGAAAGTAACCATGACATCGGAACAAAATTTCAAGTATTCTCAGACACTTTAATGGATATATTCAACATAAACTTTCCTCTTAAATCAAAAGTAATATCTAAGACTAAATACAACAAGCAATGGATTACACCAGCACTCATTGTAAGTATTAAACGCAGGCATACACTCTTTAAATTATGGAAAACTGATACGAGTATTATTACCGAACAGACATACAAAAATTACTGTAAAAGACTTAATGCAGTTATTAAAAAAGTAGCAGATCATTATTGTTAAAAAATTGATGAACAAAAATCCAATCCAAAAAGGCGATGGTACACTGAAAGAGTTAATTAACACAAAGGTTAAAACAAATTCATTGTCCTCCCTCACACAAGGCGGAAATTCTTATAGTGACCCGAAAGACATACCCAATTTATAAAACATCTTTGCAAATATCGGCTCCAAAACTGCAGCCTCGATCCCAATTACAGACACTCACTACCGACAGTACATGTCACAACAAAATCCAAACTCATTTTTCTTTAATCCAATCCTACCATACGATATCTCTATATCAATGAAAAATCTAAAAATAAATATTCTGACATCAATATGATCCCGGTAAAAATATACAAATTAATATCTGATGGAATTGCAATACCACTAAGTAAGCTAATGAATGACTCAGTAACACTACGTATATTCTCTGAGTCTAAGAAAGCCAGAGTATGTCCTGTATTTTTTTTATGCAGGAAGGAAAGGCGAAGGGTGAGTGTCCGCAAAAACGCCATCTCCCCATTGAAGAACAGAGCCAGAATCAAGGTCCAGGTTTTTCGAGATGCCTGGACACACTGCGTTTGAAAGATGGGAGGTCATAGACAAGGGGAAAGATGGATTGAGGAAGATTGTTCCAGAGTTCACCGGTTGAGTAAATGAAAGATTGAAAATACCGATTAAACCTTACGTTAGAGTTGGACAGAAAAGGAATGAGAATGTGTCGAAAATCTGGTACTGCGAGCTCTCCTTAAGGGAGGAGGCATACAGTTAGAGAGTTGAGAAGAGAAGTGTCCGTTATAATAGAGATAGTAAGGAGAGAGTGAGGTAACATTGCTACGAAGAGAGAGGGATTGAAGACAGTCAGTCAGAGGCGGGGAAATGATGAAACGAAAAGCCTTTGTTCCACCTGATCAAGTAGGGCTGTACGGGTTGAGCCACCCCATTTAAGTCGGGAAATCCAAACACTCCATCCCATTCTCACCTTATTTCCGTATTGCCAACTTTAAGTAAAATATTTCAGGCAAAACACGGCGTAACTCTTACGAAAGCGACTAGCCTAACATAAATATTCCTTACAGCGAACAACTGCCTCCACGAAGAACCTCGAGATTCTACTGCGGTACTCAAATTTTGTAAATTTTTTGAATAACCTTTATTAATAATAAAATAAATACATTCGTTTTACAATTTACAATGACACGAATAATTGTGAAGCTCGACTACTTACTTTATTTAATTTGGCCCTTCAGCTTTAGGCTTTACTGGGCTCTTATTAAAAATAAACAGCTAGTTGTTATTAATTAATAATAAATAAGTAAATAAGTAGATAAGTATTATTAATAGTTGAAGTATGTATTAATCTTAAATTATCACTACTGACATGACAAATACAAGGTCACCATTGAAGGCATTATACCAATACCATACAAAGAAACCAATATTATACATGAGATAAGAACTGAACAATCCCAAGAAATGTGTTTTGAATAAATGTATTTTATATTAATGATCGAAGTTTATGATTTAAATTTGATGAACTATTAGGTATTGTCCTTGACCAAAAAATTGAGGTTGTGGCGATTACTGAATCCTTGTTAAATACAGAGAGTAGATATTTTATAGAGAATATCATATTCCTGGTTATGAGATGTTTAACAATGATAGAATAGAAAGAAATAGTAGTAGTTCAGTATTATACGTTCGGTTACATTTAAACCTATGATTAAAACCATTGCAGAAGTTGATAATATATGTAAATGCGACGTTTGTTGAAATTAAAGACAACTCACGAAAGAAATTAATTATAGGTTTAGCATATAGGCTTCCCTCTCAGACTGTCGATAGTGATAATAGGTTTCAGGAACTAATTTTTTATATGAGTACCGAACATGATGCGATAATTATGAGAGATCTTAATTTACCTTGCAGGGAATGGGGTTGTCCTTTACAGTCTAATTCCTGTCGCCGACTGTACGAGGGTTTGCTCGAAAATCACATTTTCAAATGCTCAAGGAACCCACTTGAGAACGCAATATTCTAGATTTATTTTTAGGAACAGACCTAGACTTAATTGATAATATCTTTGTAGGAGACTACTTCTCCACCAGTAATCATAGGTAAATAACAATTGAAATTAAAATTAATATTTACAATTTGGAGAGCCTGGAATACTTTTTAGATTTTTGGATTTTTTAAGAGTTAAATTTCGTGACATGAAACTGAAACTACAACATTCACTCCATAATTAGGAGAGGTTCTATCGCGTGATATTAATGGCACATAGACTTCCTTTTTTTATTACACTGGCCAACAAGTATTTTTCACCAGATATAATTATGGGTGGGCTAGATAGCTGTTGGGACGCTGATTCCAAATCTGTTTTCCAAATCTGGTTCCATCTAGTTTTCGAGATGAGACCGATCATAATATATCTAATAAATATAATTTATGTATATAATATAATACTATATATATGATGCATTATATAATATGCGTCCTTTATATAATATAATAATATATATAATATGCTTGTAACTATGATACATATAATATAATATATAATATTATATACACAATATATAATGTCCTCTATACATGTAGCGGAGTATTTTGTCGTTGCAGCTTAGGTGTGGGTTTTTGCTTTACCGTTTCTGTACCCTCATGTATGGCATTTTGTCGTTTCAACTTAAGCTTTCCGCAGGTTGTCTTGTGGTATTTTAGGGTGAGAGCAGTTGCTGGTCACAAATTTGCAAACGTTGCACATGTACACCCTTTTATTCTTTGACGTAAGTCAGTAGTATGGTGTCAAAAGGTAAGAGTGCAAGTTGCATTGCAATGGTGCGTAATATTACGCAATGTTGCAAGAGTGCCAATCCCCCACCCCCTTTGTTGCAAGAGTGTCAACTCCGCCGCCTTTGTTGCAAAAAAAAGAAAAAATCCCCGCCCCCCCCTTTGTTGCCAGCCCGGAAATGGGACTGCAAGGGGTATGCAACCTAGAGTTATCCCCCAAGCTGATCCTCCCAAAGTGGTACGCCAACCTTTGTTGCCAACCCCAAAATGGGATTGCAAGGGGTATGCAACTTGGAGGCGGAGTTCTCCCACAAGCTGAACCCCTCCAAAGGGGCATACCTAACCTAAGAGGCTTCTATGGGTGGGGAAGGGAACGCCTCACCTCCCCAAAGGGTCAGAAAAAGAAAGGATCCAAATTAGGGATCCTTGGTCGGCTAGCCGAGCGAATATGAAGTCCGTCAGCCGTACGCCGCCTCTTATAGGGTCCCAAACAGCCAGTTGGCTGAGTTACCAGATACCGCCATGTATTTAATTTATTAATCAGCCAGAGCCAGTTGGCTTAACAGTCAGTTGGCTTAGAAGGCTGAGAAATACATCGTTCATTATTCTTCCGTCATCTGTCTTAGAAAGCTGATAGCAATAATTAATTTAATTAAAGCATATATTCTTCTGTCATCTGACTTACAGGGTTGAGCTGCGATAGAAATAATCATTTAATTAAAGCATTTATTAATCAACCAGAGCCAGTTGGCTTAACAGTCAGTTGGCTTAGAAGGCTGAGAAATACATTGTTTATTATTCCTCCGTCATCTGTCTTAGAAAGCTGATAGCAATAATTACTTTAATTAAAGCATATATTCTTCTGTCATCTGACTTACAGGGTTGAGCTGCCAGATAGAAATAATCATTTAATTAAAGCATTTATTAATCAGCCAGAGCCACTTGGCTTACAGTCAGTTGGCTTAGAAGGCTGAGGATTACATTGTTTATTATTCCATACAAAGGGGATATACAGTATGTATACGGCTAAATTACATATATATATATATATATATATATATATATATATATTTGACTTTTAATCATCCGAACAAAGCATAACAATGGTTTTCCGAAAAGCTGAATTGAATTGATTTGTTAATATTTTTAGAAAGACATTAAGCCTTCACGTTCCTTTCCTATTCTGTAAAGTGACCATATGACCTAAATATGACCGTAGGAGTGCCCACTTTTTGCAGAAAATAAAATTTATTGTCAGAAAAAGGACCTTCAGGACAATAGAAATATGCAGGTGTCTCTGAGAGCAAATCTAAATAAATAAACTTTTCGAAATTCCGGCATACTTGAATGAACTGGTTTTACCAACAAACGGGTCTGATGCCCTACCCAGACTTGATGGCAGTCTGCCAATCCTCGCGCGGTATACCTGAATGAACTCGTTCTGAAGATGCCTATAGCTAAACACCGCCTTCTTTTCGTGGCTCCTCCCATTCATTGCTCGTGAAAAGGGAGCGTTGCTCTCGGATTGGTCGAAAAAGCATTACCCGTAAACCAATAGGCAGTTAAATTACACTTGTGGGTTGATCACATACGCCCCCTATAAATGGGGAGGTTCGCCGTTTAGAGCCAGTGTCTCGTCCGGTTTATAACAACACACAAGCCATGGATGAAATCTATTACTCTCCTGACCTGATTGACGAAAGCGATATTTACGGCCAAGCAACGCCGTATCTCTTCAGGGCCTCAGATCGCGGGGTACTCTTTTCGTCTCAGAACATTGCGGAAAATTGTGACGATGTGCAAGAATCCACAGCCAATTCATTTGAGATGTAAGTAACTTAAATGTGTGTATATATATAAATATAATTATGTGATCGGTTGTTAGGAACAGGGTTATTATGCAATAGTTCAAATTTTTTTAAATGCTGAAATACGAAGTAATTTATAATGTCATAATAAGTGTTTTGAAAAATCATGTTTAATTAATGTCTGTGTCCCATATATTCAGTATATGCTCTCGGCATTTTTTAAATTTTAAATCTATGTTCATTGTGTGTGTGTGTGTGTGTGCTTCTCGTCAAATTATTACGCTTTCAGTCTGTCGCTAACCTAGCTTTATTTTAATTTACAAAGCGCCGTGATAATGCGAAGTAATTTGTAATGTCATAATAAGTGTTTTGAAAAATCATGTTTAATTAATATCTGTGTCCCATATATATATATATATATATATATATGGTAGCCAACACTTTTAACTGCATCAATTTCACGACATTTATTTTAATTACAGGGCCGCCGACACGGAGTTAGACCGTGTTATAAACACTTTCGAGGAAAGGAGAATGAATGCTTCGCCGAACAGGCTACCCAGCGAAACAGAGGTCACAGGATTGAATCACAGTCGGCCAAGCGAACGCGAATTTGCAGACGAGTTAAGGTAAGTGTTTAGAAGCTATGTGGTATTTTAAAGTAAGTAGATTTTTCGACAAGGTAAATTATGCTCATTCATTTAACTGGCTCTCGCTAATGGAATTTTCTCGTTTATAATATAACCTGACATTTACCACTATTAATTAGCCTTATAAGTACCATTACAAACGCGTTTTGAAAGTAGTTTATGCCTTATTCTCGGTCTATATATACAACGTTTCAATCGGAATAATTTATAAAAGGTCGCTATAATTGCTAAATATTTTCAATTATTTTCTACATCCTTCATCGTTATTTCCGCATATATATATATATTATATATATATATATATATACATATACATATATATATACACACACGGCGTGTTTATATTTCTTGTACAGCTAGGTTTTTCGAAATATAAAACTTTTAAGAATTGCATTCGAATTGAAAAATAACTTTATTTTACAGGAGCGAAACGGAGGTAGACGATATTATAAATACTTTTGGAGAAAGGGTGATAAATGAAGTGGTACCCACAACAGCTGGCGAATCAGATGTCGTGGTATTGGTACACAACCGGTTCAGCGAGTGCGTGCTCATCGACGAGATTATGTAAGTATGTTTTGAGGATATTAACAAAACGTAACATATTTTCATTTATTAAACATGTACAAAAAGGGGCAGCGCCCAATTCTTAATTGTTACAAATGTATATATAGGTGTACACAATATAGAGCTTACAAATTACAGGGGGTTGCAATATGCGGGAACTTTTTTTTATCTGTCTGCACACACATTTATCGTTCATATTTGTGTCACACAAGTCGAATAATTTTTAAAAATTCATAAAGCCCTTCCCACGCGACATATGCATGAGAAACAAAATACAATACA
The DNA here is from genome assembly GCA_023014485.1 of Bathynomus jamesi. NCBI lineage: Eukaryota > Metazoa > Arthropoda > Malacostraca > Isopoda > Cirolanidae > Bathynomus > Bathynomus jamesi. The sequence continues at coordinate 503,094 of JAJOZX010000770.1, read as the reverse complement.
GTCCATATGTTTCAGTATAAAGCCCTTGAAGGCGATATGGGGTCAAGATAATCTTAGGCACAGGTAATCGCGCGATAAAATTTACGATTGTCGAGTCATGCCATGGGGGAAACCGAGTGAATCGAAATAGTATATTCTTTCCTTAGTTTTAAAATAGATCGCAAACCAGTGAATCCCATCGCCACCCACATTGTCGGTGTTAACAATAACCGCGCACCAGTTCCCCGTACTGGGAACCTCCAATATTTCGTTCTTAGCGAACACTCCGATAAATTTGGAACGTGTGAAACAGTCACTTTTTATCATTCTCTGGAGAGTATTTGCATCGATCTTAAAAATCTGTACTTATGTTCCGGAAACGGTCCAGTTCTATTAGTGCCTGCGTCTTGAGATAAATTAGTACACTAATAGGAGTGTCTGTAGGCTTGGCGAAATGCAAACGCACTGAAATCGTCCCGGTCTGCTGGGGGTTTAAATGGGTGCTAACGCCGGCAGTCAAGTCAGGCGTAACGTCAAATGAGTAAATATTAAACTGTTCCACAAATTCTTTCTGCATTATACCGATTCCAAGTTCATCACACGCGCAGGTTTTATGGGCTAAACTGCTGCATAATCTCGCGCAGGGCGGGAACACCGCACCTGGCGAGTAGTTCATATTCAAAGCCCACCCAGTGCGACGCCATTGATATATAAAGTAATATTTTTAAGCCCAAAATTCTGGAATTTTAGGGCACTCTTTTTATAATTTCCATTTGTCGAAGCGTGGTCTTGCATCCCTATTAATATCCTTTTTAGATAGGACGCCAAGAGCTATTTTTTCTAGTTGCTTCGATGCCAATCCTGTAGGAATCGTGTACAGTTTCATCTGTACCTTGTTAATTGGGTATTTCACTGTGGCGTGTACCAGTTCTTTCTCAATTTCTATATATTTCGCGGAACTTAGTTTCACTCGGCGTATACGCAAATATGCTTCCATGATGTGTATCACAACAGGTTTTGCGCCTTCTTTTTGGTCAAAGGCCAGATTTATACAGATCTCAGGGCTTGTGCGGGTAAGCTTCAATTTCATATCTACTCCGTTCATAAGCAACTTCTCCTGGAATGTAAAGTCCGTGTGCAGGCGTCCAAAACATTCATATATCTTTTTTTTAGAATTTTTAAATTTATCCTTTATACTACCCTCATCTTTAGTGTGGTAATACCCCTCAGCGGATAAAAAGGTGTCCTTCGCTTCTTTTGAAAAGTTGAGGACATTTTCCAGATATGCTCGTAGGTGGTAGTACCCCGTGCCTGCTGAAATGTTAGTCTGATTTAAATATACGTCACACTGGCTGAATATGGTGTGCAGAAAGTTTGTTTCGGGATATGCAACATAATTATCATCGCAGTCCGTTCCATCAGAATGAGCTATGCTTAGTTTAGTATACATGTCGATACAGCTCGGATCAAAAAAGTAAGGGCCTGAACTGGGTATCACGAATTCTATAGATGCACTGGGAGAACTAGTGTTTAAAGGGTTAATTGTAATAAAGTCACTGTGTTCAATAGAAACTTGAGTTGGAAGCATCTCAAAGAGGGATAGCTCCGATTTACAGCACTATGATCTGCAATGAATGAAACGTGCCATGGTGAGTTAGAAACAGTGCCACCTCCCTCGACGAGTATCAGTCAATCTATGAATCGTGAGAGTAGCGTCCTCAGTTTATATCAGTTTAAAAAAATGATCGGTCATAGGTTTCATACGCTTAGAACACTTATTTTTTGGCACCCTTTTACGTTTAATACCACGTGACCCCTTCTTCTTCCTAACAGTTCTCTTCTTTTTACGCTACGTGTTGGCACCCCCTTCTTCCTATCAATTCTCTTCTTTCCTCCGCCACGCATTTTTCTCTTCGCATCTTTGATGATTTCATCCCGCGTACGTTTTAAATGTTTTTTTAGAGCTTCTTTAGGTTTAGTTCCCGCGAGCATTTCCTCTGCCGCGTTAAAACCTGTTTGTAACGCCTTCCTCCCAAGGTACCTGCCCCCCCCCCCTCTTCAGTAGTGGTACAGCTGTGCGCAGTATGGATGAAAAAATGGACCCAAGTCCAATACAACGCTGGTATCTCGCCCCTCAGTATACCATGAATGGTTTTCTGGCCATTATAACTCAGTGCGTCGAAGGTGCAGCTTCACTGTTAAGCTCCCGTCACCGAATGGGAAATTTTTACCCTCTACCGTTCTTACATATATTGAGATATTAGTTATTAGATTAGTTGCGACATTCACATAATGAGGCCTGTCATATGTAATACTCAAACTCCTGCCTCTATGGTTGGGGATGTGGGCAATGCGCAGCAGGCGGGCCTGGGTGTCCCCAACAAATTGGTTCTCCACTATATTGCTATAAACATAGCATATGTCTGGGGGCTCAGGGTCTTCAGCCATTTTCTCCATCTTCAATTGATACATTAAGCTGGACAAATCATCCGGTGCTTCGTGAAAGGTGTCTCTTTGGAAAGCTGCGCTATATCGCCCCTCAGCCACAATTTTGAACAGTTCTTTATCTTGAATATTTCCACCAAGCGTTGACTTTAGCTTCAATGTGCATGCATACATGCGCGTTTATGTTTACGACTTCAAAAAGTAAATCGTATGTCAAGTATGACTTTTCAAGACTCTTGTTTAAACCCGCCACAATGTCCATGGCTGTGTCATAATGCCCGACTCCTAACGAAACAATTGCGCTATAGTACTGTTCCTCGCAGCACAAGGTTGAATGTATAGTGTTGTCTAATGTTATGCCTATTTTTTCATTTTTTCGCACTCGTTTCTTCTATAAATCAGAAATATGATTTGTTCATTTTCAAGAGTTAAATATTTGGTGGATAACTGAAGTTCACATATCCCCACCTCATACGATTCACGACCGAATTCAATCGGACCAAGGAGTTCTGTTACAAAATTGGCTAGTGTGTTGCTAGGATGTACAGACAGGGACGATGAGGACGGGAGTGTGACGTAGAAATGGTTGGGAGCCATGCTGCAAACTAATTAAGCTTCATGACTGCATCGGCTTTTATATACAGTGCCCGCGAAAAGTATCCGATCACTCAAGAAAATACAATATTTTCCCTTGATATTCAGAGACACGTAATTCACTTTCTATTTGTTCTAGCGACATCTGGTAACTTTGAGGTTGCTCGCTGATATGAGAGCTATCCAACGCATTCTCAAATTAGTGTTCTGGTAGCCTTCGTTGCGGGTGGCTGTGTCTCAAATTTGTCAGATTTCACTGTTTGTGTAAATTTCTTGATATTTTTTTTTTTTTTACAGAAAGTGGTGTAAATAAAATTTATATATAATGTGTGCTAAAAAACAACTTAAGAGTGATTGTCGAGGTGCTATTGTTGCTTTGCATGCATGTGGGAAATCACAGAGACAGATAGCTAAGGAATTAAACATATCCCAAAGTACCGTTAATTTATGGGTTTCACGGGCTAAGAACAATGGTGGCCTAACCACGCCAGTCCCTAAAAAACGATCTGGCAGACCGAGAAAAACAAATTCGCGAACAGACAAACTTATGAAACGTTTAGTATTGAAAAACCCAACAATAACTGCGAAAGAAATAAAATTTAATATGAATAATTTGTTATCTGGTGTTTCTGAACGAACTATCCAGGAGCGGCTCCAAAAAGAACTCGGATTACCATCTCGCCATGCTGCTAAGAAACCGTTCATTAATGAAAAAATGCGTAAAAAAGTGTCGCATTTTGTAAAAAATACATTCATTGGACTGTTGATGACTGGAAGAAGGTTTTATTTAGCGATGAGTCGACATTTTTGACATTCAGAAGTTGTCCAAAAAAGGTTCGCCGGCCTATTGGCTCAAATAGGATGGACCCTAAATACACCCTAAAGACAATGAAACACCCTCCAAGTGTGATGGTTTGGGGTTGTTTCGGTTACTATGGACGTGGAAACTTATATTTTCTTCCGAAGAACACAACTATGAATGGTGCACGGTATTTAGCAATGCTACAGGATAAACTTCCAATGGCAATGGCAATCCAAAGGACAAAAACATACATGCATGATGGTGCACCATGTCACAGGGCCAAAATAGTGACAAAATGGATTACTGACAATAAATTTGATATTTTGGATTGGCCTGGTAATAGTCCAGATCTCAATCCGATAGAAAATCTGTGGCTAATAATAAAAAATAAGGTTGAATGCCACGACACTGGCTCAGTCGAAAAATTACAAGAGGCCATCAAAAAGGTATGGTGCAAGGAAATATCAGTGGAAGTTTGTCAAAACTTGATTAAATCCATGCCAAAACGTCTAGAACAAGTCATCCAAACCAAAGGACAGATGACAAAATACTAATATAAGGTTAGTATACATTTAAACATTGTTTTTTATGTAAAAAATACAAATTTCAAGGGTGATCGGATACTTTTCGCGGGCACTGTAGGTATTGAAGCCTTCTGGGTAACCTAGCCACTTCACCAGGTCATTTTTCTCTTTCCTGCAAATTTACTTCCTAAAATTTTCTCAATTTTAAACAAGTTTTTTCCTAAATTAAATGTTACTTTCTGAAGTTCCTCCCTGTAAAAGCCTCCAGAGATCGCTTCTCCATCCAAATCTTCAACGTAATACATCATTATCTCGCCTTTAGGCCTCATAGCTCTAACTTTAAAAATCTCGCGTGTCCAGCCTTGCTGAAAACCCTTCGTGAATTAATTTCCCGATCGTGACAGCCTTACATAGTCACTGATTTTTAAACGCGCAGAGTATGGTGGTGGTGGCACTCCATCTCTTCTCGGGCGCTTCCCTCTTTCTAAAACATCGTTAGGCGTTGTACCGATCGTACGGTGGTGTAATTAGTTACAGGATGAAGCCAGTGAATCGAGAACGTTTATATATTTGTACGTGTTTTTATGTGTGAAATATCGGTGCATACGTTCCTTTATGGTATGTTGAACTCTTTCAGCTAAAGAAGCTTTATGTATAGAATTGGAAGTGTAATAGCTGATATTAAACTCTGACAGCATGTTCTGAAAAGCTCGCCCTATAAATTCTTTCCCCATATCCGTACAAAAATAGCCCGGAATCCTGTTTTCTTTCAACATCAGTGTTTTGGTCGCTTTAGCAACTGTTTCAGGCGATTTATTTTTCAGGGGAACTAGCCACAGGTATCTAGAGAATACATCTATTATGAATAGGATGTAACGATAGCCATCGTTGTACACTGAATATCTTTGCATGTCTGTTAAATATGCCTGCCAAATAGAGTCAATCGATGCGGCTGTTGTCTTTGCTGTTTTAAACCTTCTCCTCGCCGGTTTATGAAGTGTGTAAGCATCCTGGGCACGCAAAAATCTCTCAACATCCTTTTTCCTTACACCATAAGTACCTCTGTACAGTCTATTAACGCCACCATAGGATGCAGGGCTAGAAATATCATAATAGTGCTTACCTAATACGTTAGCCATTTGCGTATTTTAGAGGCACGTGGATAAGGTTGGCCTTCTACTCTCTTCTTTCTTCTCTTCAGAGACACTGCAGCTGTTGTGGGTGAAGGTGTACTCAGTTGTGACACGTGCGATACATGCTCCATGTCTTTTAACCTATTCAGATTACCTATCAATGTTTTGGGGACATTTATTTGCTGCAGTTTTGCTTTAATATGCCTCCATCCTGTTGGTGAGGGCCTGTCCCACTTTCTTTCCAGATCATGAACAATATCAACGATATTGGACCGTTGTACCCTTGTTCCATCAACAATGACCTCGCCTGTGTCGCCCCACAGTATGACGGGGTCTTCACTCAATAGATTATAAAGACAACCCTTTATTCCTCAATGTATGGGGGAAGCTGTTTTTTAGTACATGTTCGATGTGCTGTGTTCCGCTACTCTTTGGTTGCTCAGGCCCTGTGTCGCTATGCTCAGCGCTACTTGAGCTGTGCCTCACGGTGAGCTCTGTAGGATGTTTATAATCTTCGTACTCATGAAGAAATTTCTGCAAAGCCTCTTGATACAAAACCCTCTTCTCATCATGCGCCTTTTCACTGTTTAATAGGGATAGTAGCTCACTCTCCATTCTTTTAAGCCTACTTTTACAGGGTTCTAGAGCCACATCTGGGGTTCTTTGTAATGAAGCATACACCTCGTGCGGGATCACAACCACTTTCGTCATTATATTAATCTAGTGAGTAAAGGCCCCAAAATTGAAAATAAGATGGGGAGGAACGACCTGCCTCTTTGTACAATAATACGCTTTTTCTTACCCACAGTCTGACTTTTATGGGCGAGCGTCCGTATTATGTTCTTGTAACGACGTAAGCGAGCCTTCTGACAGGATTTCATTGGAACATTACATTTTATAACATTGAGGCAGATTTCGCAGATGAATTTTAAAAAGTCAGAGTCGATATTTTTAACAAACATCTGCTGCAATTCCCGAGGCAGTCGTTGATAGATTTTTATTAATTCTCGGTATTTCTTTAGCCTTTTCGTCATTCTGGAAGATACACGGTTTCAGGCTCGTTTGGAAATATATTCGTTCTAAGAAGCACCCTAAACTTGTTTCGCGGATGAAGGTCACAAAGCAAATATCCATAACGTTGCTTTGTGACCTCTTTATAAACCTCCAAAAACTTCTTACGCTGACTCGGGAAAATTTAACTGGCTAATGCTCCAATTTGTGACTTATCTCTACGTTGCGGGAATAAGACTAGATGTTGCGTATTTAACGATACATCTTGCATGTATCTATTTTTAAAAAATAGATTCTGATTGATGAAGAACACGCTTATGTTAAGGTGGTGGGAGAATACTGTAAATGTCTCGGCGAACGTTTTATCCATCTCCAACATGAGGTCGTCAATTATGATGACTGTATGTTCATTTCCCTTTAATGAATTAACGTCATAGACCCCCTTGTGGAACAAAACATCATCTTGATACTCGTTGAACACTGATTGGTATGTCGAATAGCACCATATAACTTTATGCACAAATTTTGAGAACATTTCACCCTTTTCTTTAATAATTTTAAGCATAAACACCGTTTTACCACATCCTGTAGGTCCAGATATAATACGTGTGGATGGGCTCGTGAATCTGAATTTTTCTACAGCATCCATTTCTAACACGTCACACCCCTACGTGACTCATTTACAGAATATCACAAATAACGAGTTCTGCTCCTTATATTTTGTTTTCTTCTTCCACAGAACCGTGCATGACGACGATGTACAGCCCCCCTTCATCGACATCACGGGTGAATCCATTGACCGTGCATCTACAGTGCCCTACCCGCCGATGAACCCTCACATGCGACACGTATAACACGTTCAAAGCGGAGACATGATGAAGAGCCCTCCACGTCAGGTATAAAACGTGCTAGGATTTCGCCGGATTTTAGACCACCAGTAGTAGAGCCCCAACCCTCTACCTCTTAAGGCGCAATCCCCACAATAGTAACTTCCTCAAATAAAAATATATCCCCTCACTCCTGTTCAAGCCCTTGTACATCCCCCGCAGCAGCTTCTCCCTCTGTTGAGGATGGCATAACATTCGAGTTGGTGCGCACCGTTGCCCCCACCCCAGGCTTGACTAGAAATCGGTATAGTGTCAGGGTCGACCCTAGAGCCGTGTATAGTAATGAAATTGAGCGCGGGCTACGTCGCGTTGTAGAGCGCATTGTAGAGTTTGCCCTTCAGAACCGCGACGAGCGTGAAGTTACAACGAGTCTGTCCTTCGGATTCGGCTCAGATGATAACGATGTAGATGATTTTTGGGTGGTAGTGCCATTTAGACGTTTGGCTGCTGAAGATGTAGAATATATATTAGCGCGTATAATCCAAGCAGCCCAAAGTAGTATAGCATTCAATATGGACAACTTCACGGTAAATATTGACCGTGTATTCCGTGTTGCGGGTCATAGTGCCACACCGTATACTCTTAACTTCAATTCTCAGGCTATTTTTAGACGGCATATAAACGTCGATCGTGGTTGCGGCTTTATAGCAGTAGTCTTAGCTCGTATGTTTACTGTGCCAAATACACGGACCCAAAAAATTTGGATGCCTACGATCGTGGAGCGTGCCCGTAAACTAGCTGTCGACTGTAAACTCGAGTTTGACTGTGCTATGGGTCCTGAAGAGCTGAGAAGGGTAGAACAGAGGATGAATGTTCGTATAGTTGTATTTGGAATGGATGATCGTCGTAGGACTGTGTATGTTTTTAAAAGCAGTGTGAGAGATCGCACAAAACCCCTACTTATTTTAGGACTGTCAGGGACAACATATCTCCCCATCCGTAATATAAGGTGTCTTTACGCGAGTTATGATAAAAGTCGAAAATATGGACAACATCATGATTTGTGTAAGTGGTGCCTCGAGTTTGCGGATGACATAGTGAAACATTGTAAAGAATGTCACATGGTATGTGAGCAGTGTAAAAGCCCCAAATGTGAAAGCCGTGTAATTGAAGCTGAGGAGAGGGACTGTGATGTTTTGTAGACGCACATTTTTCAATAATAGCTGTTTTGAGCTCCATAAATCAATTGGCACGTGCATGAAAATGAGAATCTGTGAATGTGGCATGTTTCACACCTTGAATGGTAACGGAAATTTCAAGCACAAGTGTGACGAAATTCACTGTTCTACATGCCATGAGAAATATAAGGCGGATGGCGTAAAGCATGTATGTTATATGAAAGACGTCAAGCCTAAAAACAGCCCTTGTATAACTGTATACTACGATATAGAAACATACACGAACGCCGAAACCAAAGAGGTAATTCCGTATTTACTTGTGAGCCAAACTATCTGCGATGAGTATATGGAGATCGAGTGTGATGAGTGCCCCAAATGCGGTAAACAGACAAACGTTTCTAAAACGATTGTTCACGATAGCTCTGTGAAACTATTTTTATCCTATATTGTCAAGTTAGCCGACAAGTTCAAAAAAATTACTGTGTATATTCTTGCCCATAACGGGGCAAAATTTGACTCACAATTCCTTTATAAGGAGCTGCTCGAGCATGAGTCCTCTGAGATATTTACAGGTGATCCCTTGAAAAGAGGAAACAAACTTATACAAATGCAGATAAGAGGTAATGTACAATTTAAAGACACTTTATTATTCACACCTTGTAAATTAGCAAAGCTACCCAAGGTGATGAGGGTAGCAGCTGAAGTATCAAAAGGATACTTCCCTTACACTTTCCTCACTAGCGAGACTTTAAATTACGTGGGGCTACCTCCACCCAAACATTATTTTAAGTATGATTGTATGAGTGTAGATGAACGAGAAGACTTTGATCGATACTACAGCAGTTTTAATGAACGTCATCCTTATAATATAGCTGATGAATGTGAACGTTATTGCGTGAATGATGTACGAGTGCTTAGAGTATGTTTCCAGGCCTTTAGAAGGATGTACATAGGCCGTTTCAATTGTGATCCGTTGCAAGTCGCAACCACCATCGCGTCACTATGCTTTACGGTGTTCAAGAACAACTTCATTCCTAAAGCCACCTTAGCCATTATTCACAGAAACAACCACCGCAGTTACGGCCACAAAGCTATTTACTGGCTCACACACCTACAGCAGCAGACAGGTGTATACAAAAAGCACGCCCGGAACACGGGTGAAGTACCCATTAAGGTTAATGGTCGTGTTTTTTGGGTTGATGGGCTACGTGAAAACCGTGCCACTGGTGTGAAGACTGTGTACTCCTTTAACGGATGCTGGTTGCATGGATGCTCCCGTCCTGAGTGCGGAATCGCCGGAGATATCCACGGTAGATGGAGGAACCGGTAGATCCACGGTAGATCCACGGTACCTTGAGGAAATAAACACGATCAAGCGTTCATTGGTACTGGATCCTCTCAAATGCGGTGATAGCTTGTTCGGTGGGCGTACAAACCCCTTCAAGCTATACTTTCCGCCTACGGAGGGTGTGAAGCTCCATTACTACGACTTCTGTTCTTTATACCCATACGTGATGAAGAACAACCCGTACCCCGTGGGCGCTCCTGAGAAACTGGTGGGACCTAACCTGCACTCTATCAACGAATTTTCCAGAAATTTGAATGATCGCTACTTTGGGCTCTCTTTGGTGGACGTGCTTCCCCCTCGCGATTTATGGATGCCGATCTTACCCGTCGTCATCGACCACAAGATCATGTTTCTCCTGTGCGTGAAGTGTGCGGAAGAGAATAACGGTAATTGTAGCCATATACCCCACCAGCGTAAGATCAGAGGCATATATACAAGCAGGGCCGCCACTTCCATTAGGCGAGGTTAGTAAATGCTAAGGGCGCCAAAGATCTGGGGGCGCCAGCGCCTCCCGCCCTGTGCACGTCTGATAGTATTATGTAAGAACAACATGAAAAAAATAATGAAGGAATGAGAAGCATAGACAAATGATGAAAGGTTGTACGACGTATGTACACCAGTTTAGCTTGACTGATACTTACATAATTAACTTATTCATCTTATTGGGTCATTATAGAACTTTCACTATCACGACCTTTAACCCTTTAGGGACGGGAGTCGTAAATAAGCGATTTAAAAATGTTGCGCGCACAGACGGGAGTCGTCAATAAGCGACTCGGCTTATTTACGGCTTAATATGAGTTCCGGGAGTCGTCAATAAGCGAATAACTGTTTTTATGTGACATATGCCCTTCTTGCTTGGAAAAAACAGTAGATATGTCCTTTTTGCACGCATATTTTAGCACTTTTGAGCGTTCTGATTTGTTACTACATATGCCTCGCTTTACTCGCTGTTTTGATTGGTCATGACACTTTCTTGAACTGTGAAATGATTTTATAATTTTATAATAAATGTATGTATTAGCAAATTAAAATAGATCAGTGTAAGGCAAATAGTTTCTTCAATATGGTACCTTGATTACTTTGTGGGCAAACCCAATCGTGAAGTGGGAGGCAGGTGGGGGCGCCAGCTGCAGTCCTGCTAAAGGCGCCAAATAGGCTGGCGCCGGACCTGTATACAAGTCCTGAGCTGGCCCTAGCCGTACGCCATGGGTATAGAATACTGAAGATACATGAGGTGTGGAGGTTTCAGAAGCTACCCAACCTTTTCACACCGTATATAAACGCATTTTTGAAGGATAAGGTTGAGGCCTCAGGGTATCCGCGAGGAGTTGACACCGAAGATGAAAAGTCTGTCTATATTCAACGTTACCGCGACCACGAAGGTATACAACTTGATCGTGCCAAAATTGCAAAGAATCCTGGCAAGCGCTTTAGTGCAAAGTTGTGTCTAAACAGTCTACGGGGAAAATTTGCACAGAATACTGGCAAGGGGAACGTTCATTTGGCACAAAGCTATAGCGAATTCTGGGATTATGCCAACGCCCCGATACAGAGGTTATGGAAATCGTGAATGTAGGTAATACTTACATAATAAAGTACAACAACACCTAATTGGCCACAGATACCTCAAGGGTTACAAACATTCCTATAGCCAGCTTCACAACAGCCTACGCCCGCATCAAACTTTGCGGTCTATTGCATTCTCTTGGGCAGAGAGTCTTGTATGCCGATAGAGATAGCGTGATATTCACAGCGAGGGAGGATGAATACATGCCTGCTATTGGTGAATTCCTCGGCGAGCTCACTGATGAGATCAAGGATGAGTATAGGGACAACGCATACGCCGATTCTTTTGTCTCAACAGGACTTAAAACTTATGGGGTACGGGTAAGGATAAGGAATGAAACGAAATATATCGTGAAGGCAAAAGGTATCACGCTTAACCAAGCGAATCGGCGGGTCGTTAACTTTGATTCGCTGAAGGATCGAGTGTGTTTGGACGATGATGAGGGTGATCGGCCTCCCCAACTAATTGTAGGCACCCACAATTTTCGGGCGCAGAAGCTGGGGTGTTTGAAGGAACTTAGGGGAACGAAGGTGTGCCGTAACACCTATAGGAAACGTTACCAGTTACATGTTTACCATAAACTTTGATGAGTCTATTGCTAGCTTATTCATCACACGTATTTGCAAATATATATGTATTGAGAACAATCTTTGATGTGCCTAATGTTAACTTATTTATTGCACGAATTTGTAAATAACTTATATACATGCTGACTATTTCGTTTATTAAATAAAGCGTGCATCGACTTGTGTTTCACTTTGCGTGTGTACAGTAAAGTTAAGCCCCGCCCACTGTAAGACCGGGGACGTGATTCATCCCGTAGCCTGAGCAGGCCTCTGTCCCCGCGTTCTCAGTTAACCTCTGTATTCCCTTGAGTTCAGATGTGTATTCTCTCCCGCGTAGAAGAAAATGGCCACCTCTAATATCGCGTATCGCGTGCTCAACATTTATGAAGTGGTATTCAGTAAAGGGCGTAGATGTAGTGGATACTGAAAAACTCCCTATCCCCGCCTCCTTTGACTCTTTTAAGGATGCATTGAATCGTGCGAAGGGTCAGGCTATTCAAATACTCTACAGATATTCTGGCGAAGGAATTGTAGGATTTCGCAGTACAGGCGATTTACTCAAGTATGTTGTAGAACTAAGCTTTATAAAGGCACACGTGCACCGCGTGGTAGAAGAAGCGGCACGCTCAGAAGCTAAACAACAGTTATGGATAGTGATCCTTGTGGATGAGTGGTGTAATAAACGGTATTATATCATGCTACACCATGTCAATTACTCATACCCTACAACTGAAAATGTGAATCTTGTCATCATGGACAATCTTAAGTATTTTTACCACTATATTGATATATATAATGATGAGGTTTGTAGTGAGGTTGTGGCTAAAGTGTTATGTGAGTTTTTAGCAGATTTTAGAGATGAGTATCGCCTGTTAAATAAAAAGGCTAAATATGAACATATGTTTCTCTCTAACAGCGCCCCGCAGTGTGAAGATTTTTAGGAGAGATAAAACATTATAAAATGTGTTTAGCTCGTGAAATTTACCCTGAGGGAAACTCTGCTGCGTATTCGGGGGAGTGGTAGTGATAAAACGTTAAAACCGAATTTATTTCTTGTACTGGAAAATTTCTCAAAACGCCTACCCAGTATAATGGGGTACAACAACTCATGTTTGGCCAGCGCCGCACAGGTTTCATTAGATTATGGTGCGACTCGCACCTCACGGATCATACGGGTTCGAACAAACCCATTCACGAATCATCAGGGTGAGTCAACCGCCCATCGAACCGTTCCTGCCTACCTGCGTGCCTCACGCGTCTCATAGTCTTCTCAGAGCGAGTGGATGTGCCATAGTCATCTCGAGCTGTGTGAACACGATGGAACTCCCTTTGAGAAGCATTCTCAACGCTCGTACGACGTCTCCGTGACGAAGTCGTTGCGTGTGTTCAGGCTGGAAACCGGCACCATTAACTGTGTGCTTGAAACGAACAGTAGACCTGCGAGCAAGCGCAACGTTATTTATTTAAATCTTGAGGAGATGCATAAAATCTTCGTGGTAGTTGAGAGGTGGGCTGAGAACCGCTATAAAATACCAGCTGACGTAGGTATAATAAGAGATGTGATTAGTGACGCCTCCTCATATACCGTTGTTTGTACATTGAGTGTAAATAACAATCAACCATGCGTTGATATAAGACTGATGTGGAAGAACGCTGCTGATAATCGCGTTCTTGTTCCTACGCGAAACCGATTCATCCTCGACAGAATGTTTGAGATCGTTGGATTCCGTAAGTTGAAGCCTATATTAGACACACGTATCACAGACATGATTTACTTTGATACAGTACTTGAATACGCTTATACCGCTCTGTTCAACGGATTTGTTGAATGTAGGAATGTGCAGGGAGAGAACGGACTAGCTCTGGATGCGTATTTAAAAGGCTTAGACTCTTCGAAATATCACGAGCTTTGGTACAAAACGCTTGAGAGTTACAGATCTGTGCTCGCCTACACTGTTCACCCTGAAGAACTGTACCTCTATATAGTAGATAGCTACCGTTACGACTTAGAAGATTATTTCAATTGCTGCTATGCTGGGTGAAGAAGAGTTCACGATTGAAAAGTTCGGTACGTTAAGAAAAAAAAACCGATTGGAAAGGTATGATTATAAGCTTGTATTTAATGACAGAGTTAACGATGACGTTTTTGCGCGTGCTTTTGATTGCGTTCTAGTGGAGCTTAAAGGCAACTTACCTGCCGAGTGTAAAGTGGGTACAAAAATAGTATTGAACGATATGAAAGCCATTTACATAGAGCATAAACCGCCGTATCAGTTAAGCGGTGAGGTGATGCTTGGGCGGTTTTACCACATCGTGCAGAGTAACGGTGATGTTGATATAGCATCAATCACCATCGAATTTAGCGTACTGCTCCGTAGGCGGTAAAGACAATATATATTTTTTTACTGTAATATGCTTATACGTTTTGTATATATTTTTCTAATATTTTGTTAATACTATGTTTTGTATGATTATATATAATTAATATAACTTTTGATAATATAACTATGTTTTCTAATATTTTGCTAATACTATGTTTTGTACGACTATATATAATTAATATAAATATATATTTTCTAATATTTGGTTAATACTATGCTTTGTATGATTATATATTTTCCATGTTTTGTACGACTATATATAATTAATATAAATATATATTTTTCTAATATTTGGTTAATACTATGATTTGTATGATTATATATCCTATTGTATATCCATTAATTAAGAAACAGAACGTTGTAATTGTGTTTTATTTATTCCTTGAACACCTTTATATCATTTTCTAAAACAGAGTAATTGAATAGATAAGTAACTAGGCTGACAGCTCAGCCAACTTTAACATAGGCTTATTTAAAATAAATAACGAATCTGGCAACTCAGTAGCCAACTGGCTGAATATTAATAAATGCTTTAATTAAATGATTATTTCTATCTGGCAGCTCAACCCTGTAAGTCAGATGACAGAAGAATATATGCTTTAATTAAATTAATTATTGCTATCAGCTTTCTAAGACAGATGACGGAGGAATAATAAACAATGTATTTCTCAGACTTCTAAGCCAACTGATTGTTAAGCCAACTGGCTCTGGCTGATTAATAAATTAAATACATGGCGCTATCTGGTAACTCAGCCAACTGGCTGTTTGGGACCCTATAAGAGGCGGCGTACGGCTGAAGGACTTCATATTCGCTCGGTTTCCAGCCGAGCAAGGATCCCTACTCTGGATCCTCTCTTTTTCTGGCCCTTTGGGGGTTGAGGCGTTCCCTTCCCCACCCATAGAGGCCTCTTAGCTTAGGTATGCCCCTTTGTGGGGTTCAGCTTGGGGGAGAACTCCGCCTTCAAATTGCATACCCCTTGCAATCCCATTTTGGGGTTGGCAACAAAGGTTGGCGCACCACTTTGGGGGGATCAGCTTGGGGGATAACTCCTTGCAACAAGGGGGGCGGGGAATTTTTTCTTTTTTCTTTTTTTTCTTTGTAACAAAGGGGGTGGGGGTTGACACTGTTGCAACAAAGGGGGTGGGGGATTGACACTATTGCAACGTTATGCAATATTATGCAAAACGTTGCATATCGGTAGAAACAATGTTAAAGAAAAGTATTTTATGCGCGACAATACACTGACGAGTGTTACGGAAGAGGAAGATTTAGTTTTTTGTTGCCGAGACTCTTAAACCGAGTAAACAATGTATCCAAGCAGTCTACTGTAAAAAGCAAATACAGTCTTAGGATTTATTGGTAGTTCATTTGAATTTAAGTCAGAGAAAACAATAGTAACTAGTGGTGGACAGGATGTCAGTTTTTCAACATCTGCGGATGCGGATCTTTAATTTCAATATCCGCGGATGCGGATATTTAGTTAATCTATCAATATAATATAGAATTATGAATATATGACATAATTTTTCAAATTTCGTGATATTACTATTATGGCAGGCAATGCATAAGAATTAAAATTAATATTAATGTTTTCCTTATGATAAAAATAATAACTTTCTCAAGAGTTTCAGCCACAGAAAATTCAATGAAACAAGTTTCATTCAATTTTGTGTGTTACCAGGTATATATTTATAGTTTGAGGTTTATATATTTGTTTGTTCATTAATAATTAATTAGTGCTTTACATGAAATGTGTTTGACTGGGCCTTGTAAGCTACTTTATAAACTAATTTAATTGTAAATTGCATAATTTATTAGAGGTAATATCCGCATAACATCCGCAGTCAGAAGTGCGGATGCGATGTTAAAAATGATGCGGATGCGGATATCCGGTCCACCACTAATAGTAACATTATATAATTCCTTCGTACGCCCCCACCTGAAATACTGCGTTCAGTTCTGGTCCCCATATTTACGACAGGGCATAGAGAAAATGGAGAGAGTGCAGCGATGGGCGACAAAAATGATTCGTAGACTTAGACACAAATCATACGCTCCTGGTTTGGAAACGTTAAATTTATTCTCGCTTGCAAGAAGGCATATTCGAAGAGATTTAATCCAGGTGTTTAAAATGATTAAAGTTTCGATAATATCGACCCCCCGAAAAATATATCACCTTCAGAAATGCAGCTAGAACTCGCCGTAATGGTCTTAAATTAGTGGGTAATAGGGTGGAGTGAAAATGGACCAAAATTTTTTTTTTCAAATATTGAATTGGAATACCTACAAAAGTTGTCAACGGGCTACTGTCAATGTTCACTCAAAATTTGATGTCCCTTGAATTAATTGTTCAGGGTCCCAAGCGAGGCCAAAAAATCGCTTCCTAATTTGAACATTTCTGGCAGCATTCCGCTACTTTGTGTGTGTGTATATGTATATATGTATATGTATATATATATATATATATATATATATATATATATATATATATATGTGTGTGTGTGTGTGTGTATGTGTGTGTAAAGAACGACGCTTGTGTAGAAGAGCGTCCGCACAAGATGAGGAGAAAGAACGAACAAAGGAAAAATGAGTATGGTATATCACCTCCAATATATATATATATATATATATATATAAACAAAGTACGCAGAACTCGCCACGTGGAGGTAGCTGCACACAGAGGCGGCGGAACGACATGATTTAAGGGGGTGCGCCATTTTGGGATGGGCCCCGAATTTTTTTAAACTTGTAATGTTAAATGCATTGTTTTAAGCAATTTGTCAAATAAAAGACAAATGTATAGCATATTTTTATTATATCAAATATATAGCATATATTTATATCAGATATTAATATGTTATAACTAATGCAACCCCCACCCCACAAAAACCATTTTTTTCTACGTGGTCAAAATATGAGAATAAAAACCCACTCTAATAGACAGAGTTTATTTCCACAACAGTTTCGACGCCCACTGGCATCCAGTGGGCGTCGAAACTGTTGTGGAAATAAACTCTGTCTATTAGAGTGGGTTTTTATTTTCATATGTTATAACTAGTTGAAAACTATAATGACATAAATAAAAAATATATAGCGAGAGAGAGAAAGAGAAGGAGAGAACGAAAGATATATATACCGTATATATATATATATGTAAATATAAGCCATAAGTCGCCAAAAATATTAACTGAGCAAGGGGGTGCGCGGCGCGCCAGCGCGCAATAGGTTCCGCCGCCCCTGGCTGCACAATGAGTTCCAGCCTAGCCCATCCCAACCACCCAACCTTATTATGGACTTTTGTCTAAGTCTTATCCCTTTTCCTGCTTATCGAACTATGTTGTGATTTAGTACTGAAAAATGGCAATATGTTTCTTGATTCCAATCTCACTCGAATGAATCCATCCCTTCGTTCTTTTCCACAAACTGTAGCTGCTGCTTCTGTTACTAGTTTAATACATCTTTCTATGGCCTGTGTGTGACATGGTATCCCAAGTATGCCTCCAAAATCTGACTGTCTGGAAGCGAGCTCTCTCAATTCCTTTTCCGTTAATTGCTGCAAAAGAGCAGGACTTAATCGCCCTTCTTCTTGCCAGTTAATAAGATTAATGTATTATTTTGCTCCAAAGTTCAGCCTTGGTATTGTAAACTTTCGGATTTCCTTTTGTGTTTTGCTTCTTGCAAGCATAATTCTTCGAATTGCCAGCTCTCTGAGGTGCTCCTGATCATCGGTGATCATGGAGAGCAATAGGATCTCTGGGTGAGCAAAATAAGCGTTGCGTTGTATTGAAGAATCCACAAGTGGAAGGTATCTTGATCTTGAAATGGTTTCCCAGACATGTCTTCCTCCTTCTGTGCATGAAGATTTTGACTTAATGGTAAACCACATTCAAGCATAAACTTTCATTACAAATGTTGCTAATGCACGAAGGTTCTCTGATGGTTTATCTTTAGCAATGTATCATATAAGCGTAGAATTCGATTTGCTGTAGTTATCCACCTTGCATGAGATAAAGTTCTTGGATTTTTTGCAGACAAATCCTGAGAGCATTTACCTGAGCACACAGCTTTACAGGTTTCAAGCAAATACTTCTGGTCCGTACTTAAGTCTTCATTTGATATGTATGGTATATCAGGTTCAATTTTATCAAACCCTGCAACTGGAAGTTGTTCACAATTTTTCAGTGCTTTGCCAATTGTTCCAGAGAAAGTATCAGGTCCTGTTGTGCTCCCATCAATGTGATATAACAAGTGGCGAAGTGGAAGTTCGTTAGCGTGCAATTGACGTATTTGCCACTGCAAGGGCCTACCTAATGCCAATTCTAAGAGGCTTTTAATTTCATTATGCCTTCCTGTGTTTACAGGAGTTCCATCACATCCAATAGCCACCAGTTCATCAATGTTTTGAACATTTTCTGATAAAAACTGAATTAACGAATCTTTAATACCATGAGCAGTACCAGAGACAGGTGCAATATGACCAACATAGCAAGACCCTGGTTCTCTTACTAAGGTTATGTGTTCTTCAATGACCGACTTGTAATAATATTTTTTGCCTTGCTTGATATGACATTTAGTTTTATCTTTTCTTCCATCAAAATATAGAGCTTTTAAGTGTTCCTCATTATCTTCTTGTTGCATTTTACGCCGTATTTTCGTCCTTTCTCTTCTAATTTTACTCCTGTCAATTACGAGGGAGGTATCCTCATTTCCTGTTAGACCAACATCTTGCAGGGCATCAGATGCCAAAGATGCACCTGCCCGGTCAGATATGCCGTATCTATCACAAACTTGTGCAACATTTCCAAAATTAACTCTCATTTGTTGATGCCAGTTAGACGGTCTCGCTTCATCAACAGCTCTTGTTTGGGTCGGGTTTGATTCTTTCCCTGAGCAAGCTGAAATGTCACCCTCAGAATCAGAAGAATCAAGGCCTAGCCTGACGGCATCATCATTAGTTGAAATGCTTTTGCTAATTCGAGAAAGTTCCACTTCTTTTCGTTTCATATTCTTTTTAAGTTTTTCAGTTGTTATTTTATCTATGTTCCCAATTGCCATTTTATCTATGTTCCCAATTGCCATTTTTCTATCTCCTCTTTGATCAGTGAGAAATTTTTGCTCAATGCGAGGAACCTTTTTAGTTTTATCACAGTGACATAAATCAAACTCACATTTGCAGCTCGCAATATCAAATAAATTTTTAGCTTTTTCTCTAGACAAATGTAATTTGTTTTGATAATTTGGGTTTCCTTTTCTTCCTTTGTATGGCTTTTCAACACCATATATTTAATATGATAGGAGTGAATAAGCTGCAAAACTCTTTTGTGAGAAACTGTTGGAATTGAGGCCTTTACCCAAATATTTTCAATATTTAAAGCGACTTTTTCTGATACGTCAGAGACTGCAGGATCTTTGTTATTATTAGTGAACTTTATGTCAGCTCTTACCCATAAACAATGTCTAAACAGTTCTTCACAGGTTGGAAGCCTATTGCTATTTAGTTCTTTAGCAGCGCCAAAAACTGGGCATATATTACACTGCCTTGTCTTTACTTTTTTATCAATTTTAATATTTCTGAAAAAATAGAATTTATGTAATTAAATCAGAGAATTACAAGAAGTAAATATTTATGCATGCAAAAACGTTTAAGTAGTTATACTAATATGCTAACCTAACCTGTAACACATCTCGTCACTGCACGCACTTTATGAAGACTGAGTGACTGAGGCTCAAAAGTGACGGTTTTTCAAGGTCATTGGGGAGCCTCTTACTGAAACAGCAGCTAGTTCAAATTTTGTGGACATTTAAATTAGTGTCATTTACAACTTTTCCTAGGTATTCCAAATTGATATTCTAAAATTCATATATTCGCTCCACCAATGTTGGGCACTAAAGCGTTAATCCGATAACAGTTAATTAACGAAGTTAACTTTTTTTAACGGACTATTAACGGAAGTTAATTTCCATTTATCGTTATCGGACCAGTTAACTCCGATAACTCGATATTTAGTCTGTTAAAGTCCGTTAACACGTTAACTGCGAGGAGTCATTCACGGAAGATCACCGCTGCTCCGCGAATGAATTCAAACCGCCATAACTTCAGTCTGCCAATTCCGTCCTCTGCCGCAGTGGAACGGCTCTTCTCTCTCGGCAAGGACATCCTGAGGCCCAAGAGGTCAAGACTGGCAGTTGGGCCTAACTTTGAGAAGTTGGTCTTTCTGAAGGGCAACCAGCACATTGTGTCATAGTCTTTAATAAATGTGCCTAAAATTTAATTTTACCTTTCAGTTCCCGCCATAATAATTCTCTGGTAAATTAAAATTTAGTTAATGGTTAGTAGTTACAAGGGTTTCAAAACATGTAATCAGTACATTTTTTATTAAAAATAAAAAAAAAGTTATTAAGCAAAAAGTTGCAAAACTTGATAAAAATACAGTTAAATATCTATTTATTGTTGGATTTTGCATAAATAAAAATTTTCTATGGGTTTTAAAGCTTTTTTCCTTGATTTTTTTAAATGTTAGTAAAGAAATAGTTATCGTTAACGGATTATCGTTAACTTCCGTTAACTTTGTAGTAAAATTATCGGATTATCGTTATCGCAGTTAAAAATTGGGGTTAACGGATTATCGTTATCGAAGTTAACTTTTTGGTTAACGGTGCCCACCACTGCGCTCCACTCTACTGGGTAAACATTTGAATTCTAATGAAGCTAAACATTATATCTTAAATTATATAGTTAATTTGTGGAATGTATTGCCTGCCAGCGTAGTTCAAAGTAATTCGATCGAATTCTTCAAAAAGAAGTTGGACGCTTATCTTGCCTTAAAACCCCAGTCAGCAGCATTTGTTAGAGCTTAGAAGTTTTGCAGAATTTTTACTTGGATTCACTCCTCCTTACCTTAAAATTTTCACTTTATCTTTAAATGTCTTTCCTTCCTTTCAACCTCTCTTCTTTGCTTTGCTTTAAAACTTTTACTTGTCTTTAGTGAAAGTTTTAAAGCAAAGCTTTAAATTTTCTTACATCTTTTAACTTTCCTCCCTAAAAGACTGAAAGGTCCCTAAAAGGTCTCTTTTGTATTCCTTTGTATTTGAAAAATCGTACACAATAAACTTACTAAATTCTTAATCACATACGATATTTTAACTAAGACATAATTTGGGTTCAGAGATGGACAATGGACATACAACGGAAGATGCCATAAACATGCTATTAGAAAATGTGTATCAGAAATGAATTTTCCTCGAATTGTCAAAAGCATTTGATGCACTTTCGCTTGAAATCTTATTGAATAAACTTCACATATACGGAATAAGAGGAGATATCCTCGATTGGTTTAGATCATATCTGTCAAATCATCAGAACATCAAATTAAAAGATAATTTATCCGACAAGGCGATGCCAATTAGTGAAGTCCCAAAAGGATTTATTCTTTGACCATTACTATTTCTAAGTCACGTCAACGTTTTTCATCTCTCAACCACAGTAAAATGCTGTAGAATACGCAGATGATACCACTCTTACTTCTTCCCATCATAACGCAGACTTTCTGATTAATGAAACAAACAGGCAATTAGAAAAATAAATATAAATTTAATGTGAATTAAATTCACATTGCTAATAAACTTTTATTGAACCCGACACAGTCATCCTATATGATTACTACCACCAGAACATATTAATACAAACTGTCAGATAAAAATTGGGAATACTACTCTTGCAAGAGTGAACAGATTAAAGTACTTGATATTAAATTAGACGAAAAACTAAATTTCCCCTTAAAAAATGTCTCCAAACTTTCCCGAATAATGACAGCAGACAAAGTCACACTTCCCCAATGTTTAACGAGCTAAATATTTTAAGACTAAATCACTTATATAAACTCAATGTTGCTGTCAATATGTTCAAAGTTATCAGCAAAAATTGACATACATCATCCATTCAAAGAGCTATCACCCCCTATCAAATACACCATCGTTATAACACCAGACTGCACAGTGATTTATAAACAAACCTAACTATACAATAGAAACTGCAGGAAATGCACTCTCTTTCAAAGGAGCAGATGTATGGAATGCAATTCTCATGCATATGAGGCAAGCTTCATCACTAACTGTATTTCGCAAATCACTAAAAAAGCACTCATTAACTCCTACTGCTGTATAAGTTCACTACTACCATTTTTACCATAGTAATCAATTTTGTGATCAACTACTGTATTTAACGTATGCTAATTTCATTAAGTACCTTTAATTTCGTAATCTATTCTTTTTTATTTTTTTTATTAAGCATCATTTATTTTCTACTAAGTATACAATAAATAATTTAATTTAAAATTATGTAACATTTTATAAACTTTATATTGTATTTACTATTATTATTGCTATTATTTTTTTTTGTCATTAGTACTATTACTGGCTACTTTCACTATTTTATATAATAAATACCCTAAATGCCATTAAGTTTGCCTAAAATGACACGTTCACACGTGTGTCGGGACAAATTACTGTGCCACAAATAAGGAATAACTTTAGCAGTCACGTGATGCCCACCTCCCGTTTCGTCCAATCCTGTATTCATAGTATTAGTATTAAGACAGTACTTGAAGTAAATATCAAAACAATTTAATCTTGTTAAATAGGTAACATAAGTTAATTAAATAATATAAAAGAGTTAGGAAGTTGTGAAACTTATAATGTACTTAAAATTAAAATTATTATTTTCGCATTTTCCGAATACGAAATAAAAAACAAAAGTTCTGATGGGGGGGGGGTAACAGAGCGCAGCGTCGCCGAGAAAGAACGAATGAGTCGTAAAGCATCCATCAGAAGTTCGCAGATTCCCTCCCTTGCTATTTTTTATCTTAGTTTCCAACAAGCCCGTGAGAAATAGGCCCCACTTTCAAGATGAATTTAGACCAGTAAATTAAATTAAATTCTTTTTTTGGGCCTACTTGAAGGAAACTTTCCGTAGGCCCTAGGCCTATTTTTCTCCTTTGCTTAGCCATATTATTAATTTCATTAGGCGTATTTGAGTTCCGATCAAAATTTCTTCCCCTTTATTAATTGCATAACAAGTGAAATTTAATTTAACCTGTGAAAAACATAATATTAAAGTAGAAAAACTTCTTCGTGCGTTTATAACAACAGTTACTCTAAAGGTAAATTCTGAAAATATAACGAAAAACAATGTTAGTTCCTTAGTTGAAGTTAAGTGAGAAACTAATACGAAGAAAGACATTAATGGGTTCACGCTGCCACATAAATTGTAACCCGTATTCCGCATTAATATCGATGCATTTACAAAGTGCATTCCTGTTGACACACCCACCCACGAGCGCAGCAACGAATAAATGATTTATTTTCACTCTGGGGGTCATCGGGTAAAGGACGTCAACCCGGGAGAGAAAGCAGAATTTAACACTTCCTACTTGACGTCATTCCCATTCCTATTTGCAGTCTGAAATCGGGAATACTCTCAGTTGGAATTCCAGATTTGTGAAAAGGTAAAACGAGGGTTGCGATACAATTGCCGGACCAAGCGGTGTTTTCTATGAAAAATCTAACTTAAAATTGGAAAATTCTACAGCTGGAATGTGAATAGATCCATTCTAAGAATTGTCTTCTTTGAGATTCCGACATTCGAATTTCTGTCTTGGACGAACTCTGAAATGAGAATGACATTGAATGGGAAGAGACCAAACTTATTTCTCTCTTCAAATTACAACAGGATAACAAAACCAAAAATTAATTCCCAAATCTACTTCTTATTCATCAATATGAAATACTCATAATTAATCTAAGAATTATTTCAGTTAATCGGCTTTTTGAGTTCTAATAAACCATCGTAAATTCCATTTTTTTAAATCATGAATAAGAAAATCACTGTATTTAATTAGCTAATTGCAAATTTCGTTATTGACATAAATTAAGACACTGAAATGAGTTTTTTACAAATAAAAAAAATTTTCATGCTAATTTGCACTAAAAAAATGTAAAAGGACAGACATGTAATTTTTTAAGTTTTTTTAAACGACATACAATTAATAAAATGAAAAGAAGGAAGCAAAAATAATTGAATTTGATAAAATTTTGTTATTTACTTCTGCATTAATGTCGCTTTTTGAAGTTAAATTTAAAATAAATAAGTAATTAATATGCTCCAGCGCGGGACACGTCAACGCGAAGAAGAGGCGACGTCGAACCAAAACATCAACGCGCTGGTGGCCAAACTTCCTCAAATCTCCGCGCAGCGGGCTGTCTATGGTTGGCCAGACTGGCAGTCGACGGCCTGTTGCGTGGCACGGTCAGAGTGCCGATCGGCTCCCGGAGCCGGACCTATACCAGCGTCCTATTTTTTTCATTTACGGGAAGCAATTGCGTGCTCCCCCGACTACTCTTACTCTCCAGGCGACATTAAGACTAATCCAGGCCCCACTATAATTTACACATGTCACCATACACAAAGACATAGACACAATAGGACCATGAGACACATAGAGAAGCATAATATTAACATATTACAGTACAACGTAGATGGCCTCACAACCAAAATCATGCAGCTTAGGGAATTCGTACACAAAGAAAACATTCACATAGCACTTATACAAGAAACAAAACTAAAACGCACATACAAAACACCCATCATCCTGACTTCACGGCGATCCGTCAAGATCGTACTGGGGGTCACGGTGGTGGACTCGTCACTTACATACGTAAAAGCATTAGCTACACCTGATGCCACCCAAAACATTACAAACACAATCGAAGCGGCTAACACGATAGAAATAAGGCAGTTAACATTAAAACACGCGCAAAACACAACACCACACTCATCAACATTTACATCCCACCAGATAGTTCACCTCGGGTGCCAGCCAATTACAATCCACAGTTACACAATCTGGCCTCTCTCACTAATGTCATCTTAGGAGGAGACTTCAACGCTAAAGACACTAGTTGGTACCTGCACAACCAAAGCAACACCAACAACCAAAGCGCCAACATAGCCACACAACTAAACAGCCTCTTCCTTCTTAACAATACAGAAGAACATACACACATACCACTTCAAGCAGGATACTCAAACTCCTCCTCAGACATAACGTTCTGTTCCCCCTCACTAGCAACACATACACACTGGAGAACAGAAAAACAACTGTCATCAGACCACCTGCCCATCATCATTACAACACGTTCTACACTCTGCCCCAACAGCCTTAGGCACACTTACAGAAATTACAAGAAAGCTGATTGGGAACAGTTCAAAATACAGATAGGAACAATTCACCACATTAAACAGCACACCCATCATAAACATCAATACAACACTCAAGACATTTAATCAGATCATCAATAATGCAAACAAATACATGCCCAAAGGCAACATTAGGAAATACAACCCAAATTACACTAGAAATAGCTCACCTCATAAAGCAACGTAACAACCTCAAACATAACATACAAACACCACACACAGAAGCCATTTAAACAGCAGATACAACAGCTCAACACAGAAATAAACAACAAACTTAAAGAAAAACAAACAGAAACATTTAGGGAATTCATAACAACACTAAACCATTCCACAGATACATCGAGGCTATACAAGACTATAAACAGCATTACCCACTCTAACAGCGGCATTCACACCTCACACGCGGCTATCTGTCGCAGCCAAAATAATATCCCAACATATAACAACAAGCTAAAATTCTAGCTAATCACTACGCAAAGCTAAGTCACTTAAACAGAGAGAGCAAACAGAAACATGCAGACAGACAAACAGCCAGACACAGGAAAACCTACAGACACGACACGACCATTACACCCTTCAATACAGACCAGACCACCAAGATCACCAAAAACATTAAGGATTCTAAGGCTACTGGACCAGACAACATACCTAACATACACTTTAAACACTTGGGCCCACAGGGAATACTAGCTCTCACAAATATCAGTACATATTCATATCAACACTGTATTATTGCTAACATATGGAAACAAGATAAAATTATTACACTATTCAAACAAAAAATCCAACAGAACTAGCTTCCTATAGACCCATTACTTTACTATGCACACCTTCCAAAGGATTCTAAGGCTACTGGACCAGACAACATACCTAACATACACTTTAAACACTTGGGCCCACAGGGAATACTAGCTCTCACAAATATCAGCACATATTCATATCAACACTGTATTATTGCTAACATATGGAAACAAGATAAAATTATTACACTATTCAAACCAAAAAAAATCCAACAGAACTAGCTTCCTATAGACCCATTACTTTACTATGCACACCTTCCAAAGTAACAGAAAGACTAATCTTACAAATCACCAACCCACACATACCACTATCGCCTACTCAACATGGATTCAGACCTCATCACTCAACCACGACATTACTCACTAACCTCACGCAGCACATCGTGGATGGCATCAACTCCAGACGACCAGCTCAACGTACACTGTCAGCGACAATAGACATTAGTAAAGCATTTGATGCTATCCCAAGCTTCCCTCTCATAAACAAAATACTCAACACAAACATGCACAATAACACCAAAAGTGGGTGAGCAACTATCTTTCAGGAAGATACCACTAAACAACACCAACATTCCACACACTCACAGGACCAAAATACTTGGGGGTCACATACAACACATCATTATCTTTTGCAAACCACATTCAGGACATTAAAAACAATTGTACGTCAAGACTTAACACGCTTAGGGTACTAACAGGCACAAACTTTGGACACCAGCAGGAAACAACATCACTCATATACAAACAATATATTCGCTCAGTTATAGACAACGATAGCCCATGCTGGGCACCCATTATCTCAAACACACACATAAACACCTTACAGACAATACAAAACAACGCATTTCGTATCATTACAGGATGCCCTCAAACAACACCAATAGAACACCTGCACACAGAAACAAAAATACTGAAAGTTAGGGAACATTTAGACATGAGGGGAACACAATTCATGGCAGCAGCGACAACTAACCCACAACACCCTTGCCACTATATGTACAATCATGCACTGACATCTCGCACCATTAAGGTAATACCAGAGAGACATTATAACCAAATATTCCATTCCATGCCACGCCCCACAAACATCACACAGTAGAGAAAACACACACACACACCTAACCCACAAAGCACTGACACGACTCGGTCTGGTTGCGGTCCTAGGTGCTAAGCCGCCACCCATTGACAGCAGAGACCAGCCTCAGCAGATCGGATCGAGTTACTGTAACTTAGCACGATTCCGATGTGAACATCACTCCAACTTACACACATATAAACACAGACTAGACAACTCCACAGATGACACCTGCCACCTGTGCCAGGACACACCACAAACAATTGAACACATTATGACAGACTGTACCACTCTAGCACAACATAGAACACAACACAACATCATTAGTGCGCTGAACCTCTGCTCCACTCCGGAGAGGGCGATCGGTTACCTGCGTGCCGCCCGCTTGCTCGATCACGGTGGGCTGATCGGCTAACGAACACAGACAACAACATAATTCTACATCCAAAACATTGGGCAGATCGGACATCATTTAGAAGTCGCTACCATTTGCATATTTTTTGCATTCGAAATAAAATAACGAAAATTTTCACTGTTTTATTTCAAAATCCGACGAGTTGACAGCACTATCGTGAACAAATGAATTAGAACACATTTGTATCATAGTGGGTGATACGCAGTGATGGGAATCGATACATGAAAATCGCTAAAGCGATACCGATACATCGATACATGAAGAACGTCTTAGGCGATACCGATACGCCGATACTTTCTAGATGTCTTAAGCGATACCGATATCGATACATGCATCGCCGATATATGTATCGCCGGTACATTTTTATAATTATTCATTTAATATGTAGGTATTAGATATTATTGTTTATACTAGTAATTTGTACGCACTGTAAGTAAAATCAACGACATTTTAATGGGTTTTATAGATGTAAATAAAAACAATTGCTTTACTTAATGAAAGTATGTTTTAACTTTGTAGGATACATGAATGACTGAAAATATTACACTAACAATTAAAAGTAATTACTATTACCCTTCAAAAATACCAGCTGGCTAAACATCTGGTCAGACAGTCTATTCCTTTTTGGAGCGTGAATGTGACCAGCCAAACTAAACCGTTCTAAAGGAGTAGAGGATGGTAGTGGTGCGTTATACTTCAGGAAGACCCGTAGAATTCCTGGGTACTGCCTCAGAGATTGGAGAGAATGACTTCCGTCACCCAGATACTGTAAAACTTCCATCTCAATGGAATCTTGGGTTGCAGAGACATTAGTGGAAGCAGACTCATAACAGAAGAAATCATCTGCACTTCCGTCAGATGCAGCATCACTTAGTTGTTGCTGGGGGGTCTGCTCGCTGAGGCTCTTAACAGCATTAACCAACATTTCTTGAACCCTCTTTTTTACAATGTTAGTATTAAATTTGCCTTTTATTGTCATCCACTTTAAAAATTCTTATTAATGTATCGATGTATCGATGTATCGATTTTTTTCGATACATTTAAGAAAATTGACCTTAGCGATACCGATAAATCGATACTTTTTTCAAGTAGCTAAAGCGATACCGATACCGATACAAAAGTATCGATCGATACGCATCGGCGATACATGTATCTAGATACTGTACATCACTGGTGATACGACAGAACTGAATCCGTTTATAAAAAAAAAAAATATCGTCACAACTATTATTTCTTGATCTTCAGAGCCGCCTTCGTCTCGGACTAGTAACGTTTTCCGGTGGCTGCTGACGAGCCGCAGCGAGTATTGCTTCCGGGTCTCGTCTTTCGTCAGTGCGGCGTTGTAGGACTGGACACCTCGTTCGGCACAGTCGTTGACCACCTTGAGGAGCTTGACCTTGGCTTTTAGCGACTGGTACGTGGGGTCCGTCGACCAGAGGGCGGGGGGCTTCGACAAGAACGCCTTGGACTCTTGGCCTTTCGTAGAGAGGAGGTTGAACATCTTCAAAGACCGGCTCGTGACTTACGCCTCCAACGGAGTGAGATGGTTGAACACCTTTCTGTTCAGCCGGTTCAGGGCTTTCGGGTCCGGGAAACGCGAGAATTTGTCGACCATGGCCGCTTTGGTCTTCTCGTCAATGCGATCGTTAAAGATTGAGAGGGACATGAGGTTCTCGGAGAAGTAACACAATTGGCGACAGAACGCCTTGACCGCCGCCTCCCTGATGGTGCGCACAGGGTACTCGTGGAGGAGAGATAGGAGGTTGAAGTCGTTGAGGTGGGCTCTCTCTGGGAGGGGGGCCTCGTACCAGTAGCGGGCATGGACGAGGGAGACGAAGAGGTAAATGTTCGTCAAGCCAGCTGTCTCGTGCCGTCAGCTTCGTCTAGCCCTTGAACAGAAAGATCTTCAGCGAGTAGATGGCCTTGGCTATCCACCGCGCGTTCTGAATCGCTCCAGGCGCGCGGAAGCACGGCTCTCCGTTGGAGGATCCCCTAGGAAAACGTGGCAGAGCCGAAGCAGCTCTCTATAGTCCTCTTGTAGGGTCTGGCTCTTGACCCCGTCCACATAGAATGATGTCATCTTCTGTCGCAGGCCATTCGGTATGCCATCGAAGAGCCTTAGCAGATTTCAGTGGAGAGTTAATGACAAAAACCGTACGTTTTTTCGTTAAAAAGTTATGTATGTGTAGATCTTTAAAGGACCTCTTTATATATTGTTTTTAGTGATTAATGTTAAATTTATTTGCCTTCGGTATTTTAGCGCTGTCTAATGGTAAAGAAAGAAATTGCCTTACCTTATTATTTCGTTGGGCCTCGCTTCTGCTTACCCTTGTAATAGTTTGGTCTCTGGCCAAGGGAGACCATAAGACCCTTGTAATAGTTTGGTCGCTGGCCAAGGGAGGCCATAAGACCTTTGTAATAGTTTGGCCCGTGGCCAAGGTAGGCCATAAGGCACTTGTTGTTTGGCCCGTGGCCAAGGTAGGCCATAAGGCACTTGTTGTTTGGCCCATGGCCAAGGTAGGCCATAAGACCCTTGTTGTTTGGCTCATGGCCAAGATAGGCCATAAGACCTTTGTAATAGTTTGATCTCTGGCCAAGGGAGGCCACAAGACCCTTGTAATAGTTTTTCATATGGCCAAGATAGGCCATAAGGCCCCTGTTGAATAGTTTGGGCTATGGCTAAAATAGGCCATAAGCCCCTTGTTGAGTAG
The DNA here is from genome assembly GCA_023014485.1 of Bathynomus jamesi. Taxonomy (NCBI): domain Eukaryota; kingdom Metazoa; phylum Arthropoda; class Malacostraca; order Isopoda; family Cirolanidae; genus Bathynomus; species Bathynomus jamesi. Next base: position 472,480 of record JAJOZX010000770.1, on the reverse strand, counting down.
TTTGGGCTATGGCCAAGGTAGGCCATAGACCCCTTGTTGAATAGTTTGGGCTATGGCCAAGGTAGGCCATAAGCCCTTTAAAGTAGAGTAGTTTGGGCTATAGTGAAATGAATACGCCCCTTGTTGAATAGTTTGGGCTATGGCCAAGGGAGGCCATAAGCCCCTTGTTAAATAGTTTGGTCTATGGCCAAGGTAAGCCATAAGACCCTTTAGAGTAGGGTTACCATATTTGAACTTTCAAAAAAGAGGACACTCCAGAGTGGGGGGGTGTATCTGTATTAGTATCTACCAACTCGCGTTGTATTAATGTTATATACACACTGTGTACTACATGTCGTCTATATTGAGTATCTTTAAATAAGAACAAGTGTTATGGCCTCAAAAATCAATGTTATAAATATTCAAAATTCCCGGACATGTCCGGAAAAAACCGGACGTATGGTAACTCTACTTTAGAGTAGAGTAGTTTTGGCTATGGCCAAAGTAGACTATAAGACCCTTTAGAGTAGTTTCGGCTATGGGCAAAGTAGGCCATAAGACCCTTTATTTGTTTGTATGTGCCACTGTCTAACCATATAATTTTTTGCACAAAATTATGTGCACAGAACCAGAGCGCAGCAATAAAAGCCTTTACTCTCCAATCCTTGGTTATGTTCAGACAGGTTGTTGTGTTTGTGGCACATGTAAAGAGTACATTATCATAGGAGAAATTCATATTTTTCTATTTCTACAAACCATAATTCATATTTTTCTCTTTCTACAGGCCATAATGTCTGTGAGCAAGGAAGAACGAATCCAGATAATTCTACTCGCAGACCGCGAGCCAATAACACAGAGTTGTGTTAGCAGACTTGTTCCAAGTCTTTTTGACTCCGATTTCCTATGAGTAGAATTATCTGGATTCGTTCTTCCTTTCTCACAGACATTATGGCCTGTAGAAAGAGAAAAATATGAATTATGGTTTGTAGAAATAGAAAAATATGAATTTCTCCTATGATGCCGGACTTATGGGACACCCTGTAGAATAGGTGTTAGGTGGGTGTAGGTTTGCGTTCGTGCAATTGCTTTAGGTGTGTGTGTGATGTTAAAGTTCTGAGTTAAATTTTGTTATGTTAAAGTTCTGAGTTTTATTTTGTGATGTTTATGAGTCTTATGAGTAAGTTAAATTACTGAAAAAATTTTATAACCTACACCATAGGTTGAATTAAAAATTTACAAATTTTTTTAGTTAGGATAGGCCTTGAGTATAAAGAGTAGGGTCTACTTCGTGAGGTAGGCTTCAAATGGGGTAATCTCTTGGAGCGCTCCATTTTTCAATATTAAACATACACTCATAAAACATATACCATTTGAAAGCTCACATTTTTCTGAGTCTAAAAATGTAGTAATCCAAAGGTATCAATAGCAAATAAAAAGTAACTACGTTTAATTGTTTGACGCGTGACGTCATTAACTACATTATAAAGGTTGGCTAAGTTATAAATCTTCAGTCTGTGTTGTAAGATGGAATGTGATATCAGTGTAGTGAAAATTCATTGTGATTTTCATGACAATTTTGAGAATTTAGTTAAATATTTAGTACAGCATAAACTTGTGCTCGGCATTTTGGAATGCCCCAAGAGTAAGACTTCAAAGGGAATATTTGTAAATGTATTACAGACTACAGTAAAAAAGTTTTCCGGTGCACATATTCCAAGAAAGGTCCTACTCTATAATCCAGGTTATTAGGTAAGTGTTAATATATACATGTACCAAGTCGCAAATACTGATTTGGGGGATATATATGTGGGTTAGGTTAGGTTAGGTTAGGTTAGGTTAGGTTAGGTTTGGTTGGTTACGTTTTCTTATTTGCTATTGATACTTTTAAAATGTGAGTATTTGTGAGCTTGTGAGCTTTCAAATGATATATGTTTTATGAGTGTATGTTTAATATTGAAAAATGGAGCGCTCCTAGAGATTTACCTTCAAATGTCTAAATTGTAAATTGTAGTGTTTGAAGTAGGCCTTTAATGTATGAGTATATTAGGCCTATTAGTTAAGGTAAAGTAAAGTGGGCCTAATAAATAGGCTGAGGTTGAAGTTTGCTTGTTTTTTATAGGACCTAAATTGAATTAAGCCTGTTAAATGAACAAGGCTTTGTTTACGGTTAGTGTAAAGGTAAGGTTTGTGTTAATGTAACTTTTAGAGAGATCTTTCCCCATATAAACGGCGGAATGGGACGTTTTGGCGCCGACGTTCTGGCGCCGACGTTTTGGCGCCGCCGTTTGGGCGCGGAGCCGGTTTGGCGCCGCCGTTAATTAGTATTAAGTATTAAGTAGTAATACTTGGTTATTAACCTGAAGTGCTGTCTGTCTTTTGAGATAAGTTGTGTTGTTGCCCTTAATAGCATAAATGTCTGAAAATATATCAAGTAAGAAAGGGAAACAGAAGTTTTCACATAATGGATATTTGTATGTGTTTGATAAATGTAGCAAGCGCGACCCTTCGTTACTTTTTTGGCTGTGCGAGCAAAAGAGTCAGTGTATTATAAGGTGTATATATAATATGGGTACTTTTCCGTTATCTGCCCCCTTGACGATTGGTTAGGTTAAGTCGTGATATTTTTGTTAAAACTAACGAAAATATCACGACTTAACCTAACCAATCGTCAAGGGCGTACAGTTGACCTAACCGGGCAGTGACGATTGGTTAGGTTAAGTTATGATATTTTGTTAGTTTTAACGAAAATATCATGACTGAACCTAACCAATCGTCAATGGGGCAGATAACGGAAAAGTACCCATATTATATATACACCTTATAATACACTGACTCTTTTGCTCGCACCGCCAAAAAAGTAACGAAGGGTCGCACTTGCTACATTTATCAAACACATACAAATATCCATTATGTGAAAACTTCTGTTTCCCTTTCTTACTTGATATATTTTCAGACATTTATGCTATTAAGGGCAACAACACAACTTATCTGAAAAGACAGACAGCACTTCAGGTTAATAACCAAGTATTACTTTTTAATACTTAATACTAATTAACGGCGGCGCCAAACCGGCTCCGCGCCAAAACGTCCAGCGCCAAAATGTCGGCGCCAAACGTCCTAGATGGTATAAACGGGCCACCATATGAAAAAACTATACAGGGCTATGGGTTGATTGCCTGTTACCCTTATCCGTTGGAAATTTCCAGCAGATTTCAGGAGAGTTAACGACAAAAACCCTACGTTTTTTCGTTAAAGAGTTACGTATGTGTAGATCTTCAAAGGACCTCTTTTTGTATTGTTTTTAGTGGTTAATGTTAAATTTATTTGCCTTCGGTATTTTAGCACTGCCTAATGGTAAAGAAAGAAATTGTCTTACCTTATTATTTCGTTGGGCCTCGCTTCTGCTTCGATGTAGGGTGCGACGATCTTTTTCGATGTAGGGCCGTGGTGCGATGGAGTTACACAACGAGTTTATTCGGTTTAATTAATATAGAGATTCACTACACTTAAATACCTGAAGGAATAGACCTATCCTTTTGTGTTATTCGTTTTATATTATGAGGTATTCACTCAGAACTTATAGGAAGATTAAGTACATCTCCCCTGCTTAAAGCATCGCTGTAACATAAGAAAGCTCAGAGTGTCGCAAAATATAAATCGTTCGCTTAGGAATCTACTGATTTTACAAGTTCGTTGACTCTTCTATCGAAGTAGTTTTCATGAGTAAGCAATGGAAAATTTTGAATATGGAATAATAAATTTGGTTTTCTTGTTGTTATGTGGATCCAATTGGGTTCTATGTATAGCAATTATTTCATTCCCAATAGGCCATGTCGCCAATCCCGAGGCACTTTTGTAGATATTTAATTTAATGAATCAATAATTTATATTTAATTAAGAAATAATGGTACCACATTCAATACCATGTTGTAAACATATAGTTTTTCCATAGTACCGATCCAAAGTCTGCGTCCACCCCAGTTTTAGACAATTTCTAAAAAGACAACTCAAGAAAGTATGTCCGCTATATTAAGGTATTTTCTTTTACAAGGAATGGTATTTCATATGTTCTAATACATGTGTAAGTAATGTAGCTTTTATTTCATAAGAAAGGAAACATTAATGAAAATGGTCGTTTTTGGTCCTGTTACTTTTTCTTTGCAGTATAATAACACCGATTTTACCCCAGTATTGGTGACAGACCGTAGCCAATTGTTACTAATCCTCAAAATAGTGTATTTATGCAGTAAATGCAAAACTTCACTTTTTTTACGTGGGTTTATTGTCATATTGATACAGTAATTTTAACTGGTCTATTATAACTGACAAAAACAATTAGTCAATGACATTGTAGCAATTTCATTAAAAAATAATTAATCATTTTCTCTATTCTCTCTTTACAAGCCGTAATTGAAATATCTAAGGAACTAAGTTTATCCCAGAGAGGACAAATAATTGCTCTTTCAAGGGAGGGAATGTCCCAATGCCAGATATGGCAAAAAATAACGTTTCAAAAGGGGCCGTCCATAGAACTATAAGCAGATATAAAGAATTTGAATTGTGCTCTTAAAAGACACGATCTGGCATACCTAAAGTGACTACTAATTCTGAGGATCATTAAATAAAGGTTACATCACTGCGTGACAGAAAAGCCACAGCTACACAGATTCAGACACAGTTGAATGAACAATGAGACTCTCCAATAAGTACAATTACTATAAAAAGAAGACTCATAAAAGCTGGTCTTCATGGCAGAGTTGGTGTCGAAACCACTGCTGAGGAAACAAAATATAGCTAAAAGATTGGAGTGGGCAAGAGAATATCGAAATTTTACTGCAGACGACTGGAAAAAAAGTTCTTTTTACTGATGAATCAAAAGTGGAACTTTTTGGTTCTCATAAGAGAGTTTGTTAGACGTGAAACCAACGAAAAAAGAAAAACTGATAGATCCCTGCATAAAACATTCAGTAAAACATGGTCGAGATAACATTCAAGTTTGGGGTTGTTTCAGTTATTCTGGAGATTGAGATCTTCACAGAATCATTTACATTCTCACAAAAGAGAGGTACCACTCCATTTTAGTGAGCCATGCAATACCATCAGGATTGAGGCTTTGTGGTCAAGGATTCATTTTCCAGCAGGATAACGACCCAAAGCACACTTCTAACCTTTGCATGAACTATCTCAACAAGAAAAAAGATGAAGGTGTTCTACAAATTATGAAGTTTCCTTCACAGAGTCCTGATCTCACTTCATTAGAGCATCTTTTGAACCATATGAAGAGTCTGAAAGCTAAAAAGAATATAACTTCTCTTGATTCTCTCTGGGAGAATGTAGAAGAATGCTGGAACGGCATAAACAAGATGTTATCCAGAAACTTGTCGAATCTATTCCTCGCAGAGTGGAAGCTGTCATTAAAGCAAAAGGTCGTCATATCGATTATTAAAAAGAGTATGCCATTAAATTGTTAATTTCTTTACTACTTTATAATAATTACTCCTGCATTTAGAAGCAAATGATGTAACGATAAAAAATAAAATTTTGTTATAATTATCATTTAATTACCCAATTTATTGTAAATTGTACAAATATATAAGGTAGACACAGAAGGTCGTTTCGATCTATCGTCGTTCCCAATTTAATACCATTATTTCGCTAATCGTCCTCCATCTATTAATCGTCGTCTGCCCGCGGGGCTTTGTTGAGTCTTTGTTCAGTCTTTGTTGAGCGCTCAGTGGATACGGACGTCGCTCAGTTTTACTAGGCAATTTACTTAAAAATATTTGCTTTTTTAATTCACTTTAGTAAAATTAAGTGAAAATGGCCCCTCCTAAGAATGTACAAAGTGGTGGTAAAGGTAAAAGGCCTAGAAATGTGACCACAGTGGAGATTAAACTAAATATTATAGAGGATTTTGAAAGTGACATATTTCCTGGCCGATAAAAAAAAATACAAAGATATTCCTGGCCGATAAAAAAAATACAAAGATATTGCAAAAGCTGCAGTGCCTGTTTCAATTAAAATGATGCGTTCTGGAGATGAAATTATGAATAAGATGGAAAAATTATTGTTATTGTGGACAAGTGATCAGCAGGCAGTGTCAAAACATTAGTTCTATGTTCGTTAGAGAAAAAGCCAAAAAGATTTTTGATGACTTAAAGAAAAGGATGGAGCAGCTGGAGAAAACGCACCTCAGTTTTGCCAACTGGAGAAAACGCACCTCTAAATGAGCCAACTGGAGAAAACGCACCTCTAAATGAGCAAACTGGAGAAAACGCACCTCTAGAACATAACTCAAAAAGGATATTAAAACAAATAAAGGAAAAACATGTTTATTAAGGGAAAGACAATAAAATCATACAGAAACTAAAATCAAAAGGGATATTGTTCTGATATATGTTTACACAAATTACTAAAATCATAATTATGAAATCTATCACGCCACATAAATTCAGATAAATATGAATTGAGCATGTTTCTTCGACATCCATGTATCCTATAGTAACCGTTACTACATTATCATTTGTATAATTTAGGTCTCGAGGGTACGGGGGCTCCGCCCCCGTAAAGATCACGCATCACAAATTGATCGGTCCTAATGTCATTTTCGTTTAAACTAACGAAAATATCACGACAACGTAACCAATCATCAAGGGCGTACAGTAGGTCTTAGTTTAACTATTAATCCCTGCCGCGGGCATTGACATCAGCATTGACGTCAGCGGCGGCGGCCAATTTTCTGAAATTACTCCAACTGGAGAAAGCGCACCTTTCAGTCACATCAGGTGCGTTTTCTCCAGTTGCTCCAAAAGGATAGTGTATGTAAAGTGGTATTTAGTGCGAGTAAGGGCTGTTTTGAGAAATTCCAGATAAGGACTGGTGTTCATTCCTGTTGAGCATGGTGAAGCAGCAAGTGCTGACAAAGATGCTGCTGAAAAATATGCAAGTGACTTTGATTTGCAAATTTCGGAGGGGTTATAATCCAACGCAAATATTTAATAAGATGAGACTGGTTTGTTATGGAAAAAATGCCCAACCGTACTTTCATAACACAAGAAGAGAAAAAGATGCCTAGAGATAAACCAGCCAAAGACAGGTTGACTCTTCTTCTTGGGGCAAATGCTACAGGGGACTTCAAATTGAAACCATTGCTGGTTTATGATTCAGAGAACCCCAGAGCTCTGAAAGGTTTTGTAAAATCCAGACTGCCAGTTGCATGGAAGTCAAATAAAAAAGCTTGGGTTACAAAGGCAATTTTCAGCGAGTGGTTTTGTGATCACTTCTGCCCTGCAGTCAAAGCATGCTGTACCTGAAGCGCAATAGTCTTTCAGAAAAGGCCCTTCTTATTCTGGACAACGCTCCTGGGCATCTAACCAACTTGGAGGACTTGTCTTTTGGCATGGTAAAAGTTCTTTTCTTGCCACCGAACACAACTGCAGCCTATGGACCAGAATGTTGTCGCCAACTTCAAGCGATACTACCACAAGATAACACCAGTGTCTAGAAGCCACAGATGGAGAAGGCAAGCTTACCTTGAAAGAGTTCTGGAAAGGCTACATGTGAAACATGCCATTGATAACATCTCTACAGCGTGCAATGAAGTGAGCACTTACTGTATTGTATGAATGCTGCTTGGAGAAATTTATGGCCTCAATGTGTTGCTGACTTGCCTGGAATTGAAGAAGAGACTCCAACACAAATTCAAGACAAAATTATTGAGCTGGGTCAACAATTGGGCTTCGAGTTAGAAACGGACGATGTCGAAGAGCTCTTGGAATCTCATAGTGAAGAACTCAACACTGAAGAACTGTTGCAGTTTGAAGAGCACAGGGTATCAGAGGAGTCAATCTTAGAGGAAGAGGAGACTGCCAAGACATTGACAACAGGAAATATGAAGGATTTCTTCTGGCACTGGAAGAAGGTGAAGATGTTTTAGAAAATGACCCCAATGCGGAAAGATCCTCCAAAGTCATTCAAGAAGCCACTCAAGCTTTTCGTTGCTATAAGGAAATCTTAGGAGAGAAAAAGAAGGCTACAAGACAACCAACTCTGGATTATTTCTTCAAAAGAAAATCAGATCCACCGAAGTTTCCCCATCCATCATCATCAACAGCAGTAGATCTCCCTGATCTACTGATGGAGGGTGAGTCACCTACCAAGCAATAAAACTCCATCACCAAGCCCCACCAACCCCCCTCCATGCGCAGCCAGCCACTTCATAATTTGGTAAGTACAGTACAGCAGGTGGTCTGGAACGAATTGTCATTACTGCATGTATTTCAATGACTCGTTAATCGTCGTTTCCTTAATCGTCGTCTGTTCATGGAATCAATTACGACGATTATAGAGGGACTACTGTAATAAATATATATATATATATATATATATATATATATATATATATATATATATATATATATATATATATATGGGCCCATAAATTTTTTTCGAATTTTTCACATGGTACTTTCGAGTTATGTTACATGGAATATTTTAAAAAATATTTATAGAGTCAGCTAATTTTTAGGGGTCGCTTACAGCATCTTTAATTTGAGGTTTCTTGCTTCTGTAGGATGCTAAAACCATTGTAATAACTATTCAAAGTATACTTGGAAATTAAGAAAGATTTTAACATTATCGCGTTGTAAAAAATGCATGACTTTTTAAAGCAATAATTGGGTGTTGTATGACGCCTTTAATTAAGAAAAAACATAAGAAGTAAGAACTAGGGAATGAACACTTCAATTTTTCAATTATTGTTTGAAGGTCCAGTTCCTTTAATGAAAAACAAATGTTTATTAGATTCTGGAAATTTTGAATGATGTTCCGAGAGTACTTGTAGTAGGAATTATTTCTACTCTTCACTTTTAGTAAGAGAATAATTGAAACCTTGAATCAGTTTCATGCCTCTTTCTGCTGTGTCATTCACAACCCTAAGACTCATCACACATACTAGAACCAAGAGCAATGTAACGTGACTAATGGCAAATTACGGGTCTCCTCAAAATATGATTTGGACATATATATATGTCCAATATGTAATAATAATAATAATAATAATAATAAAACCAATCACACTAAAACTGTAACTCATTCCTCTTTTCTTAATTATGTGATTTGCCCTATGTTAAGTTGCTGTACACCACAATGTAATTGCTGTAACGAACCTTCAAATATTGTAGGATTAATACAAAAACTGACGTGTAGTATTTATTCAACATAAAGAACAAAATGAAAGGTACCGCAAAAGAAAAAGAAAACGTTAAAAATTGCCATTACTTTTTGGACCACCCGAATATATATATATACACCTTTGGTATAACCTTTGGTTAGCTTCCACCCGAATTGTTTATTCTGACGAAGGTCAAGCTTTTCACTCCACCTTAGACTTACAGTTTAACGTGAAATCCGAACCACGCCCCATCAGCAGCCCAGCGTCTTAACCACTACGCCACTTAGGGTACCCATTTATCTACCAACCACTTTCTTTATTGTGTGGAAGGATGAACAGCTGGGTTTTGCTGCGCGCCGGCTGCCGTCGAGTCTCGAACCCGGGGCCGATGGATTCGTAGTCAGCGACGCTAACCACTACACCACCGAGGCACATCACTACACTATATATATATATATTATATATATATATACTGTATATACTGTATATATATAGTTCTAACAGCATCAATATTCCGTTAGAACAGGACAGTCGTCCAGTGCCCTTTTTATCCATTTGTCAGAGTTATCCCACTGTATTGATTGGAATAATGCTTCAGTTTTATTTCACTCTAGCAACATTGTTAATAGAAATATTCTTGAGTCTGCCATTATCCAACTCACAAATAACTTCAACATAAGCAAAGGTCTTTTTCAACTCGATCCTGTTGTTTTGAATTCCTTCAAAACAGATTTAGATAAGAAGGGTAGAACGCTAAATCTTTGGTAAACTTGTATGCTACTCAAATAACTTGTATTTTTTTAAATTTATTTTTATATACATTGAACCTAAAGAAGGGCAAAGTGCTAAAACCCGGGCAGATTTTCATTAAATTTTTTTTATTTTTTTTTTATAACATTGGTTGGAAACAATTAATTTGATCTTGTGCTAATCTTGTGCTAAAAATCGGTAGTTTTTCCTTACAAATTTGTATGCTCCTCCCACAATCCTTTACTGTTTAATAATTTTTAATTTTTTTAGTTTTTCTCTCTCCGTTTATTGTATATATATTTGTATATACGTATATATGTGTATATATGTATATATATATATATATATATGTATATGTATATATGTGTATGTATAGTTTTTTTTTTGTAACCTATATATAGGCTGTAACCCTTTATGTACTTCAGTGTTCCTGAGGATGTCATTAGACGAAAGCGCTTGAGCACCATTCTGTGTTTCCTTTCCTTCGTGGTTTTATTCATCATATATATATATATATATACAGGGCGTCCCAAAAAAATGTATACACACTTTAACAGCTGATAGCTCAATTGATGTTTCTTTCTTTCCAAGTTAAACCCATTAGAATTAATAATGGCAGTCAGACTAAGCTTTGAACAAAGGAAATTCATTCTAAAATGCTACTGGAAGTGTGAAAACGCAGTTGAAGTGCAAAGACAGTTTAGGAGGGAGTTTCAAACAGATCCACCAACGCGACTTACCATCACTCGAATTAGAGATAAGTTTGAAGCCGATGGAACTGTTCAGAATGTCCACAAGAAGCGTTCCGGAAGACCACGGACATCGACAAGCCCCACAAAGCAAGAAAGAGTACTGGAAACGTATCACCAAAGTCCAAGAAAATCTGTGCGGCAAGCGAGTCGTGAGGTAAGAATTTCAGAATCGTCTGTCCAACGCATTTTGAAGCGCTGTCAATGGAAAAGTTACATTCCAAGATTAGTTCATGCTAGTAATGAAGATGATCCGGACCGAAGAGTGGAGTATTGCGAGTGGTACTTGGCACGATGTGGATGTGGACTGGACGAAGGGGTTTCGTAGAATACCCTCCGCGTTCACCAGACCTCACACCACTAGACTTTTTTTTATGGGGATACTTAAAGACAAAGTCTACGCTATAAAACCTGCAACAGTCGCTGAATTGAGAGCAGCCATTGAACGAGAATGCACACAAATACCAAACGAAATGTTTCGTGATGTTTGCGATTCCATTGCTTCGCGTTATCAGCAGTGCCTGGACCAGAACGGACGTCAGTTTGAAAACAGGCGTTGACAAAACAATTAAATAATGTCTGTAGATTCTATTACATTTTGAAAATGAAATGTATTTTAATAAACACTGCCTTTATAAGTATTTAAAGTGTGTATACACATTTTTTTGGGACGCCCTGTATATATATATATATATATATATATATATATATATATATATATATATAAAGGGTGTCCCAGAAGTCTTGGAGAGGTTTTTATTTGGCTATAACTTTTTTGTTTGGGGATCAAATAAAAAAGGTTTGTAACATTTGAAAACCTATTTATTGCGATTTTAATTACAAATTTAATATCTGGTGAAAATCTTCATTTTCATTGCGTAAATCTAAAATCACATAAGCGTACGTTATCCGACTCTAATGATCTTGTGGTTTAATTTCTTTAGCAATTTGAATTTTGTACCAGTAAAGATTGATATCTTCTCTTAAAATTCGATGTAAGGAACTTCTTGAAATGTTTAATTCCTGGTTGCGTCGTCGGACTGATGTGGATTTTCCTCAACGCTTTCATGAATCATCTCAACCCGAGTTGGACTTCGGCTTGTCCGAGGACGCCCAGTCCGTGGTTCGTCTCCCTGACCCTTTCCCATACGAAATTTAGAGACGTACCGTCTAATAGCTGGATAAGAAGGAGCAGAACGTGTGTTGAATTTTAATCGAAAAGCTCTTTCAGCGGCAACGATAGAAGAGTTGGTTGTGAAATAAAGTTCCACAATAGCCACGCTTTGTTGCACTGTCCAGGATTCCATTTTCATTAATCGCAGCAGGGGTACTTTAATTGAAAAAGAAAAGGAGATAAATTAATCAAAAAAAGAAAAAAGTTATAGCCAAATAAAACCTCTCCAAGACTTCTGGGACACCCAGTGCAAAAGTCTCAGACATTTTACATCTTCCACTCTAATTCATAAAGAAGCTAAAACTTTGTATTGAATTCAAATACATCTTTAATGAAATGAAAATCCAATTCAAATAACCATATGTCGGCGGAGTAGATTGGCCTCTTCTTCGTTAGACACCCATCACCGATATGTAGGTAAACTCAGTATGTCGCTTCCTTTGCACCGACAATAAAGTTTACACTGCTGACGTCCACGGTTCTTCTTTTTAACTTTACTTTATCTGACTGCCAGTTACGGAAAAACACTTTATACCCTTGCTCAATGGCGTCCCCTCCTTCCGTCCGTTGTGGGAGTGGAGTGCTTTTCTCGTGGAAGGATATAAATGACGAATTACCTTTTCAGTCTTTATTTCACAAGGATAGATCACTTTTAAAATATTAGTTTTCTTTTGAAATGCACAGTAGTTAGAAAATCAAGTCCTTAACACGACACTTACTTAGATAGTTATTAACGAACAAAGGACCTGAGCCGAACCGGCTGTCCAAAGGGCGAGGGACGCACTCGCCAGAAGGGTGAGGCTTCGACTCTCTGCCCGAAGGCCGAGGCACCGACTGTCCTCTCAAAGTGTTTGCACCAGTAGTATGAGCGCAAAAGGTTAGAATGCAATGCAATTGCAAATGTTGATCACTGGTGAAAAGGGGGGAATATTGCAAGATGTTATGCAATAAGGGGGAGGGTTCTTGCAACAAGTCAATGCTGCAAAGTGGGAAGGGGGTTTGCAAAAAGGGGGAGGGTTATCCCCCAAGCTGCAATGAAGGGGAACTCCCCCAGCAAGCTGGGGGAGTCCACCTAACCTATAACTAACCTAACCTAAACTATAACATAAAAAGCATTAATATGATTTTTAAAGCAAAATAGAAATTAAATTGGTGGTAACATATTAATTTTTCCTCCTTTATCCAATTATTGTGTTTCAATATAAATTTATCTTTAAGACCAATATATCTTTAAACCTTATGACAAAAAATATTAATATAACGTTATATTAAAAATAGATTGTATTTCGGGATAACATAAAAAGCATTAATATGATTTTTAAAACAAAATAGAAATTAAATTAGTGGTAACTTATTAATTTTTCCTCCTTTATCCAATTATTGTGTTTCAATATAAATTTATCTTTAAGACTCCAATATATCTTTAAACCTTATGACAAAAAATATTAATATAACTATAATAAAATAGATTCTATTTCGGGGTAACATTCATTTTTCCTCTTTTGGCCAGTTATTTTATTTCAATATAAATTTATCTTTAAGATACAAATATATCTTTAAACCTTTTTACCAAAAAATATAAATATAACTATAATAAAAATAGAAATTAAATTAGGGATACATTATTAATTTTTCCTCTTTTATCCAATTATTGTGTTTCAACATAAATTTATCTTTAAGACTCCAATATATCTTTAAACCTTATGACAAAAAATATTAATATAACGTTATATTAAAAATATATTGTATTTCGGGATAACTATTTCATTTTTCGTCTTTCGCCCAACCAGAATGTTTCAATATAAAATTATCTTTAAGACACAAATATATATATATATATATATATTATATATATATATATATATATAATAAAACAATTGATAAATAATATTGTTTTTTGCTCTAGAACGACGCAACGGCTCGATGGAATTTAGATTGCGACAGATCGGCGCCTGGTCAGTTTGCTTGACGCCTCAGAAAAACAAATTTTTATTTTCCAAACAAAACCCCTCTCTCTCTGCCTCTCTCTACACGAATCTGTTTCATTTCTGAAAGAACTCTATGGAATGGATAAGTTACATTTGACGCCCCCAGAATTCGCGGCTCGTCCAATTACAGCCCAATGGGCAGAGCTTAAGAACGAGCCCAGGACCTATGGTTGGTGGATAGTAACGCTTACACGTTATGTTCCACCCAAATTTCACCGACGGCCAATAGGACACTCGCGATTCGGCTATTGAGGGTGGTTACAATTACGACCGCGTATCTAGAAGAGGGCGTTTTCATCTGGATTCTACAACAGCTGTATTTATCAAAGAGTAAATACAGAAATATATCGTCATGAATCAATCACAACAGTTTTACTGCTCCCCACAGTTGTTTGAAGACGGGGACCTCTATGCAGGGGCTACACTCCACCTTTTCGGAGCGGCTGACCGGAACGCCCTACTTTCAACGCAAAGCATTACAGAAATTTGTGATGGAGAGAAAGAAACATCCGATGAAATGTAAGTAAATAAATTAATTTGTGATTCGGGTTATGTATACATCGTTTCATTCAGTGCCAGTGTTAAATAATTTCTAAAAAGCCATAATAAATGCAGATTGGGAAAATAGTTTGTGATTTTAACCGAAGGCCGGGCTATATATATATATATATATATATATCGTTTCATTCAGTGCAAGTGTTATAATTTATAAAAAGTAATAAAACGAAGTAAAATTATATTTGCCCCAGGGGTCGAGACCCGGTGCTGGCTGATGATGCGTAGTACACAAAGCTAATGTTCCTTCCTGGCAACGTCATTTAGACAGTGAATTTTATTATGCGATGAAAATATCCCTTGAAAGTGAAATTTTATTACACACTTGTTACTGATGACTTAAAAATTTATAGAAAGTTCTACAGGTAGGATTTTAGAATTACTAAAATTTTAAGATTTGCCTGCGGTCCCGAGCTCGTTACCCGGTGCACGCAGATGATGCGTATCACACCCAGCTAATCTTCCTTCCTGATAACGTCATTTAGACTGAATTTTATTATTTGAAGGGGAAATTTTATTACACGCTTGTTACTGATAACTTAAAAATTTATAAAGATCTATAGGTGGGATTTTAGAATTACTAAAAACTTTTAAGATTTGCCTGCAGTCCCAGTCTCATTACCCGTTGCTGGCAGATGATGCGTAGCACATCCAGCTAATCTTACTTTTGAACCCTGTTAGGATATCTGCTTTGTGACCTTTATTTGCCCCAGGCACTCTAATCGGAAATTTCTCTTATTGTAACTCTCTCCCTATATATATATATATTATATATATATATATATATATATATATATATATGGATGTATGTGTTAACAAACGGGTACGTTACCCGGTGCTGGCAGATGATGCGTAGCACATCCAGCTAATCTTACTTTTGAAACCTCTCAGGATATCTCCTTTGTGATTATAATTTGCTCTGGCGCCCTAATCGGCATTTTCTCTTATTGTAACTCTTTAATTAAACTTTAATTTAATTTAACTTTAATTAAAAAGGATTCAGTATGGACTAATCATGTTAATTTCTCCAAGGACCGATGCGGAACTTGATCGTTTGATCGTGTTATAGCTACTTTTCGCGACAGCTTTCATGAAAGGCAAATAAATGACGACGATTTGGAGGCTTTAACGCGCAGCCAACCCAGTGACCTGAATACCGAGATCGAGGTATTCCTCACATCCGGTCCAACGAATGCCAGGTCATCGAGGAATTAATGTAAGTTTTTTTTGTGGTTAAGAACAAAACATTGTATTTTCATTCAATTTATTAAATGGTAGAAAGCATGTTTCAGTACAATTCGGCTTACAGAACTAAAGTCCATTAAATAAGACTAACATTAATGGAAACATTTTACAGTTATAATTATATATACACACACACGTAAAACTTTACACAATATAGTTACAATTATATATACACACGTAAAACTTTACACACTACATCGAGTGCGTATAATTGGGAACCTTTTTTTATCTGTCTGCATACCAATTCATCATTCATCTCAGTGTCGCACAAATCGAATAATTTTAAAAAAATTATAAATCCCTTCCCACGTGACATACGCCGAAGAAATGAAAGACAGTACATGCCACAAGTATTACTAAAATATTATTGGAAACAGTAAGGATTCCAGACAATTTCAGGGACATGTAGTTGTTCGATAAATTGTACAACTACAGGGTCACTCCAGGGCTGAGTGCCGAGTGAATCAAAATAGTACATTCTTTCCCTATTTTTAAAGTAGATTGCAAACCAATGAATTCCTCAGCCCCACAATATCCGTATTCACGATAAGACTACACCAATCTCTCGTAGGTGGCAATTTCAATGCTTCATTCTTCGCAAACACATCGATAAATTTGGAGCGTGTGACTCGGTCGCTCTTCATTACTCTCTGGAGTGTATTCGCGTCCATTTTAAAAGTCTATGACAACATTCCTGAAACGGTCGAGCTCTATTAGAGCTTGTGATTCGAGTATAATAGTACAGTAATAGGCACGCCTATAGGGTCGGCGAACTCCAATCTGACTGAGATGTTCCCACTTTGTTGTGGACTTAAGTGTGTATTTACAGGAGCAGATAAGTCGGGGGGTAATATCAAATCGGTAAAAGTTAAATTGATCAAAAATTCTTTCTGCGTTACGCCAATCCAAAGCTCGTCACAGCCACCGGCAATATGGGCCAGATTGCTATAAGCTCTCGCGCAGAGCGCGAACAGTGTCTGATGAGTAGTCCGTAACCATAGTCCTGCCCACTGCAACGTCATTTACGTATAGTTATAATTTTAAGGCCAAAATTCTCGAATTTAAAGCCGCTCTTTTTATATTTTCCATTCGTCGAAGTGTGATCCTGCATTCCAATTAATATCCTTTTAGGTAGAACTCCCAGGGCCACGTTTTCTAGCTGCTTCGAGGCCAACCCTGCGGGTACCGTGTATAGTTTGATCTGTACTCTGTTAATTTTACTGTTGCGTGTATTAAATTTTTTTCAATTTCTACATATTTCGGCGAACTTAATTTCACTCGCCGTACGCGCAGATATGTTTCCATGCTGTGAATCACAACCGGCTTTGCGCCCTCTTCTTGATCATGTCCAAGATTTATGCAGATCTCAGGATTCGTGCGGTTGAGTTTTAACTTCATATCCACCCAATTCGTAAGCAGTTTCTTCTGGAATGTGAAGTCTGTATGCAGACGTCCAAAACACTCGTATATCTTCTTAGAATTTCTAAATTTATCCTTTATACTACTTTCGTCTTTAGTCTGATATAACCCTCGGCAGTTAAAAAGGTATCCTTTGCTTCTTTGGAAATGTTGAGGACATTTTCAAGATAGGCTCGTAGGTGATAATAACCCGTTCCTGTCGAGATGTTAACCTGATTTAAATACACCTCACACTGGCTGAATATGGAGTGTAGAAAGTTGGTTTCAGGGTATGCAGAATAACCATCATCGCAGTCCGTTTCATCTGAATGGGCTATATGCAGTTTAGTGTACATGCGCATACAGCTTGGGTCCAAAAAGTATGGGCCTGAGCTGGGTATCACGAATTCTATAGGGGCACTCGGTGAACTAATTGCGTTTAATGGGTTAATTGTATTAAGGTTTCTATGCTCAATAGAAACCTATAAGGGGGCATATCAAAGAAGGACAATTCCGATTTACAACACAGCGAGCTACACAAATGGATGAAACGCGCCATGACGAGTCAGAAAGAGTGCCACCTCTCTCAACAACTAGTAATCAGCCTATGATTCGTGAGAGCAGTGTCCTCAGCTTATATCAGTTAAAAAAATGATCAGCCATAGGCCTCATACGCTTAGAACACTTCTTTTTTTGATGTCCTTTTACGTTTAGCGTCACGTGTTGGTAACCTCTTCTTCCGGACAGCCCTCTTCTTTCCGCCACCACGCATTTTTCTATTTGCGTCTTTGACGATTTCGTCCCATGTACGTTTTAAATGTTTTTTTAGAGCTTCTTTAGGTTTAGTTCTACCCATTATGTCTTCTACCGCGTTAAAACCTGATTATAACGCCTTCCTCCCGAGATATCTAGCACCCCTCTTCAAAAATGGGATAGCCGTGCGCAGGGCCGTAACTAGGGTTTAGAAATTAGTGAGGTCCAGATTTTTTTCGAGCGCGGCGGGACGAGCAAAATTCAGACCAAAATGACATCTACAAACACAACCCAAGCTATACACTAAACACAAAACACAAAACGCTCGACGCTCCCTCTTTTCAAAAGAAAAGCGGTAATATGCGTTTCATACACGGAGAACGGTTCAGTCTCTTTTTTTTTTTTAGGAAATAATTACCGAGGTCCGGACCTCGGTGACCTCATAGGTAGTTACGGCCATGGCCGTGCGTCAGTCGTTCTTATATATATTGAGATATTAGTTAATAGATTAGTCGCAACATTTACATAATGGGGCTTGTCATATGTAATGCTCAAACTCTTCCCTCTATGGTTGGGAATGTGTACAATGCGCAGCAGGCGCGCCTGGGTGTCCCCAACAAATTGATGCTCCACGATATTGCTGTAAATATAGCACATGTCTGGGGATGGATAACTTTCACTCAATTTCTCCAATTTCAATTGATACATTAAGCTGGACAACTCATGTTGTGCCTCGTGAAAGGTGTCTCTTTGGAGGGCTGCACTCTATCGACCTTCAGTCTCAATTGTTTTTAATATTTCTACTAAGCGTTGATTATAACTTCAACGTGCGTGCAGGTGTGTCGATGTTTACGACTTCAAAAAGTAAGTCGTTTGTCAGGTACGACTTTTCAAGACTCTTGTTTAACCCCGTCACAATGTCCGTGGCTGTATCATAATGACCGATTCCTAGTGTTACATTTGTACTGTAGTACTGTACCTCAGCGAACAGGACTGATCGCATAGTGTTGCCTAAGGTTATGCCTAATTTTTCACACTGATCGACTCTTCTCAGGATCAGAAATATGATCTGTTCATTTTCAAGAGTTAAAAATTTGGTGGCTAGCTGGAATTCACAAACACCAACTTCGTACGAACCACATTCCAACTCATTGGGCTCATGGAGTTCTGTTACAAAGTTGGCCAGGGTATTGTTAGGATGTACAAATAGGGAAGAAGAGGACGGGAGTGTGACATAGAAGTGGTTAGGCGCCATGTTGCATACTATTTAAGCTTCATTATTGCAGCAGCTTTTATATGGGTGTTGAAGCTTTCTGGGTACCCTAGCCATTTCACCAGGTACATTTTTCTCTTTCCTGAACCTTTGCTGCCTAAAAATGTTTAAATTTTAAACATTTTTTCTAAATTAAAAGACACTTTCTAGAACTCCTCACAGTAAAACCTCCAGCGATTTCCTCCCCATTCAAATCTTCAACATAATATATCATTATCTCGCCTTTAGTTCTCATAGCACTAACTCTAAAAATCTCACGTGTCCATCCTTGCTCAAATCCCTTCGCGAATTTATATCCCGAACGCGATAGCCATACATAATCAGTGATTTTGAAACGTGTAGGGTGTGGTGGCGGTGCTCCATCTCTTCTCACATCAGGCTCTGGGTACGTACCTCTTTCTAAAACTTCGTTAGGTGTTGTGCCAATCGTACGGTTGTGTGAACGGTTGTATGAGGAGGCCAATGATCCCAGAATATTTATATATTTGTATGTGTTTTTATGGGTAAAATAGCGATGCATGCGTTCCTTTATGGTACGTTGAACTCTTTCAGCTAAAGAGGCCTTATGTATAGAATTGCTAGTGTAGTAACTGATATTAAACTCTGTCAGCATGTTCTGAAAAGCACGGCCTATAAATTCTATCCCCATATCCATACAAAAATAGCCAGGAACCCCGTTTTCTTTCAACAACAGCGTTTGGGTAGCTTTAGCAACTGTTTCAGGCGATTTATTTTTCAGAGGAATTATCCACAGATATCTAGAGAATACGTCTATTATGAATACGATGTAGCGGTAGCCATCATTAGACACTGAATATCTTTCTTTGTCTGTTAAATCCGCTTGCCAAATAGAGTCAATCGAAGCCGCTGTTGTATTGGCCGTTTTAAACCTTTTTCTCACCGGCTTATGAAGTGTATAAGCATCCTGCTCCAGCAAAAACCTCTCAACATCTTTTTTCCCCACTCCATCATTGTAAACACCTCTGTATAGCCTATTAACACCGCCATAGGAGGCTGGGTTAGAAATATCATAATAGCGTTTTCTTAATGTGTTAGCCGTTTGCGTATTTTAGAGACACTTGGATAGGGTTGGTTGTTGTTGTTGTTGTTTGGTCTCTTCTTTTTCCTCTTTAGAGATGCTACTGTTGGGGTGATGGCGTACTCAGTTGTGGCACATGCGAGACTTTAACCTATTCAGATTTCCTGTCAATGTTTTGGGGAGATTTGCTTGTTGTAGTCTTGCTTTAATATGCTTCCATCCTGCTGGTGAGGGTCTGTCCCACTTTCTCACAAGATCATGGACAATGTCGACGATATTGGAACCTTGTACCCTTAATCCTTCATCATTAAACTCGCCTGTATCGGTCCACTCTATGATGGGGTCCTCAATCAATAGATTATAAAGACTTAAGCCTTTATTCCTCAATGTATGTGAGAAACTGCTTTTTAATACATGCTCGATGTGTTGCGTTCCGTTATTCCTTGGTTGGTCATCTCTAACGTCGGACCCAGGTCCTATTTCGACATGCTCATCTTTGCTCACGCTGTGCCTAATAACCACGGGGAGCTCTCTCGGATTCTTATAATCTTCGTACTCGTGAAGAAATTTCTGCAGAGCCTCTTGGTACAAGATCTTTTTTCATTAGGTGACTTTTCACTGTTTAATAGGGATAACAAGTCGCTTTCCATTCTTTTAAGCCTGTTTTTACGGAGTTCTAGAACCGTGTCTGGATTCTTTGAACTTTTCAGTGAAGCATACACCTCGTGCGGAATCACTACCACTTTCTTCATCATATTAATCTAGTCAGTAAAGGTCCCAAAACTGAAAATAAGATGGGGAGGAATGATCCCACTCTTTGTACAATAACTAGCTTTTTCTTCCCCATAGTTTGACTTTTACGAGCGAGCGTACGTATTATGTTCTTGTAACGAGGTAGGCAAGCCTTCTGAGGGGGTTTCATTGGTACATTACATTTTATAACATTAAGACAGATTTCAAAGATGCATTTTAAAAAGTCGGAGTCGATATTTTTAACAAACATCTGTTGCAGTGCCCGGGGCAATCGATGATAGATTTTTATTAATTCACGGTATTTCTTCAGCCTATTTGTCATTCTGGAATATACAGGGCTATTCAAACTCATTCACCTGATTTCAAATGAGAATATTTTTTAATGTTACAAATACAGAGTGATTTGTGATACATCAACCAAAAGAAAAACTGTCCAAATTTTGTCTCTCACCTCATAAATGCTCTATGTGACTTCCCCTAGTTACACGAGCAACGTCGACACGATAGTCGAATTCCTCCCATACTCGCTCCAGCATGTCCGTTGTCACTGACTCTACGGCAGTAACAATGCGAGTTCGGAGCTCATCCAAAGATGTGGGCAACGGTGGCACGTACACAGTATCCTTAACGTACCCCCAAAGGAAGAAACTCACGCTGCACTGTGACTACCGATTTA
Organism: Bathynomus jamesi; assembly: GCA_023014485.1. NCBI lineage: Eukaryota > Metazoa > Arthropoda > Malacostraca > Isopoda > Cirolanidae > Bathynomus > Bathynomus jamesi. The sequence goes on along the minus strand of JAJOZX010000770.1, from coordinate 450,976 downwards.
CAGCTCGAAAACTGCAACACACAAAACGCCTTCTGCTGTGCGGACGCCATTTTCACACTGACTGTTTGTTGCTAGGCTAGGCCACGGCGTGACTTTGGAGCCCTCTCGCGGTGATCTTGTAAAACTTAGAGATTTCCTCCTCCATGTGGTGTATGCCCAGTTGATGCACGGTTGATAGGTACGGAAGTATTCTCAGTTGAAATCGGATGAATCATCTTGAATAGCCCTGTACATACCGTTTCAGGCTCGTTTGGGAATATATTCGTTCTTAGAAGCACCCTAAACGTGTTTCGTGGGTGAGGGTCACAAAGCAAATATCCGTAACGCCGACTTGCAGCTTCTTCATAAACCTCCAAAAACTCCTTACGCTGATTCGGAAACATTTGATGGCTAATACCCCAATTTGTGACACATCTCTACGTTGTGCGAATAAGACTAGATATTCTGTATTTAACAACACATCGCGCATGTATCAATTTTTGAAAAATAGATTCTGATTGATGAAGAATACGCTTATGTTAAGATGGTGGAAGAACACTGTAAATATCTCGGCAAACGTTTTATCCATTTCCAACATGAGATCGTTAATTACAATGACTGTATGTTCATTTCCCTTTAACGAATTAATATCATATTCACCTTTGTGGAACAAAATATCATCTTGGTACTCGTTGAACACTGATTGATAGGTCGAATAACACCATATTACTTTATGCATAAATTTTGAGAACATCTCCGCCTTATCTTTATTGATTTTAAACATAAACACAGTTTTACCACATCATTCTGTAGGGCCAGATATAATATAAGTGGAGGGGCTTGTGAACCTGAATTTTTCTACAGATTCCATCTCTAACACGTCACACCCATAAGTGGGTCATTCACAAAATATAACAAAATTTAAGTGCTGTTCTTTATATTCTTGTTTTTCTTCTTCCACAGAACCGTGAATGACGATGATGTACAGCCCCTCATCATCGATATTACAGATGGTCCCGATGACCGTGTAGCTACAGACTCCATCCCCGCTGACGAACTCTCACCTGTAGCACGCGACAATTCAAAGCGGAAACATGATGAAGAATCCTCCACGTCAGGTATAGAGCGCACCAAGATTGCGCCGGTTGTTAGACCCCTAAGTAATAGAGCCCCAACCCTCTACGTCTTACGAAACAACCCCCACAATAGTACCTTCCTCAAATATACCCCCTTATTCCTGTTCAATTGCGGGTACTTCCTTCATACCAGCAGCAGCAGCTTCTCGTGCTGTTGAGGAAGGTATAACATTCGAGTTGGTGCGCACCGCTACCCCTACCCCTGCCATGACTAGAAATCTGTACGTGGTCAGGGTTGACCCTGGATCCATGTATATCAACGGTGTTGGACTACGACGCGTAGTTGAACGTATTGTGGAGTTTGCCCTTCAGAACCGTGACGAACGTGAAGACCAAACGAGGTTGTCCTTCAGGTTCGGTTCAGATCACGGGGATGTAGAAGATTTTTGGGTAGTAATACCATTCAGACGCTTGGCAACTGCAGACATAGAATATATCTAGGGTCGTATAATGCAGGTCTCTCAAAGTAGTACACCCTTCAACATGGATAACTTCACGATAGATATTGATAGAGTATTCCGGGTTGCCTACAATAGTGCAGCGTGCCCGTAAACTAGCTTCAGATTGTAAGCTTGAGTTTGAGTGTAATATGGGTCCTGAAGAGCTGAGAAGAGTGGAGCAGGAAATAAATGTTCGTATAGTTGTATATTGAATGGATGATCATTGTAGGAGTGTGTATGTTTTTAAAAGCTGTGTGAGAGATCGTACAAGACCTCTACTCATTTTAGGATTGTCAGGAACATCATATCTCCCCATCCGTAATATAAGGACTCTCTACGCTAGTTACGATAAAAGTCGAAAATAATGAAGGCATCATGATTTGTGTAAGGGATGTCTCGAGTTTGCTGATGATATAGTGAAACATTGTAAGGAATGCTACATGGTATGTGAGCAGTGCAAAAGCCCCAAATGCGAAAGTCGTGTGGCTGAAGCAGAGAAGAGGGAATGTAATGTGTGTAGACGTACATTTTTCAATAATAAAAGCTTTGAGCTCCATAAATCAATTGGCACTTTCATGAAAATGAGGATTTGTAAGTGCCGTATGTTTCACATGATGAATAATTGGGGGAATTTCAAGCATAAATATGATGAAATTCACTGTTCTACATGCCATGAGAAATATAAGGCGGCTGGAGTAAAGCATGCATGTTATATGAAAGATGCTAAGCCTAAAAATAGCCCTTGTATAACCGTGTACTACGATATAGAAACAGACACGAACGCTGAAACCAAAGAGGTTATTCCACATTTACTTTTACGCCAGACTATCTGCGATGAGTGCATGGAGATCGAGTGTGATGAGTGTCACATATGTGGCAAACAGACAAACGTTTTTCAAACGAATACACACGACAGCCCTGTGAAAAACTCTTTGTATCGTATATTGTCAAATTAGCGGACAAGTTAAAAAAAAGACTGTGTATATTGTTGCCCATAACGGGGCAAAATTTGACACACAGTTCCTTTATAAGGAATTGCTTGAACACGAGTCATCGGAGATATTTACAGGCGACCCCTTGAAATGCGGTAACAAACTTATACAAATGCAGATAAGAGGTAATGTTCAGTTTAAAGATACTTTATTATTCACACCTTGTAAATTAGCCAAGCTACCCAAGGTCATGGGTGTAGCCGCCGAAGTTTCAAAAGGGTATTTCCCTTACACATTCCTCACTAACGAAACTTTAATTTACGTAGGACTACCTCCACCCAAACATTACTTTAACTACACCAACATGAGTGATAGTGAGCGTGAAGATTTTGACCGCTACTACAACAGTTTTAATGAAACTAGTCCATACAATATAGCTGATGAATGTGACCGTTATTGCATGAATGATATGCGCCTGCTTAGAGTATGTTTCCAGGCCTTTAGAAGGATGTACATAGCCAGTTTCAAATGCGATCAGCTGCAGGTCGCAACCACGATCGCCTCATTATGTTTTACGGTGTTCAAGAATAACTTCATTCCTAAAGACACCTAAGCCGTCATTCACAAAAACAACTCCCGCAGTTATAGGGACAAGGCTATTTCTTGGCTCATACACTTACAGCAACAAACCGGGGTATACATAAAATGCGCCCGCAACACGGAGGAAGTACCCATTAAGGTTAATGGTTGTGTTTTTTGGGTTGATGGTCTAAGTGAGGATCCAACCACTGCTGAGAATACTGTGTACTCCTTTAACGGCTGCTGGTGGCATGGATGCCCACGCCCTGAGTGCGCCGTCAAGGGGACCTCCATGGAAGATCCACCGCCGACAGCCTCGCATAGACCCGTAACCGCGATCAACTTATAGGCTCCCAGTTCACTCACAAGATCGTGTGAGAGCATGAGTATGATGCACGGATGGAAACCGATGAGCAGTACTGTGAAGAAATAAGGGCCATCAAGCGTTCAATGGTGTTGGATCCTCTGAAATGCGGTGATAGCTTATTCGGAGGACGTACAAACCCATTCAAACTATACTTTCCGCGTACGGAGGGCGTAGAAACCTATTCAAGCTATATTTTCCACCAACGGAGGGCGTGAAACTCTATTACTATGACTTTTGTTCCTTATATCCCTACGTGATGAAGAACAATCCGTTTCCCGTAGGTGCACCTGAAAAACTGGTGGGCCCTGACCTGCCCTCCATCGCGGTGTTTTCAACAAATTTGAACAAGTACTATTTCGGTCTTTCTTTCGTAGACGTGCTTTCCCCTCGCGATTTATGGATGCCGATCTTACCCGTCTTTATAGATCACAAGCTCATGTTTCCCCTGTGCGTGAAGTGCGCAGAGGAGAACAACGGGGATTGTAATCATACAACCAATCAGCGTAAGATCAGAGGTGTATATACAAGCCCTGAGCTGGACCTAGCCGTTCGCCATGGATACAGAATATTGAAGATACATGATGTGTGGAGGTTTCAGAAGCTACCCAACCTCTTCACGATATATATAATCGCTTTTTTGAAGGATAAGGTAGAAGCATCGCGGTATCCGCGAGGATTTGATACCGAAGATGATAAAAACGGCTTATATTCAGCGTTACCGTGTCGTGAAGGTATACAGCTTGACCGTTCCCAAATTGTTAAGAATCCTTGCAAGCGCTTTAGTGCAAAGTTGTGTCTAACCAGTCTTTGGGAAAAATTTGTACAGAATACTGGCAAAGGGAACGTTCATTTGACACAAAGTTATAGTGAAGTCTGGGATTATGCCAACGCTCCCGATAAAGAGGTTATGGAGATCGTGAATGTAGATAATACTTACTTAAATAATAAAGTACAACATCACCAAACTGGCCACAGATACCTCACGAGTTACAAACCTACTTGTAGCCAGCTTCACAACGGCCTACGCCCGCATCAAGCTTTGGGGACTACTACACTCTCTTGGGCGGAGGGTGCTGTACGCTGACACAGATAGCGTAATATTCACAGAGAGGCAGGGTGAATACATGCCACCTATTGTGGAATTCCTCGGAGAGTTAACTGACGAGATCAAGAATGAGTATGGTGATGATGCAAACGCTGACTTCTTTGTATCAACAGGGCCAAAAACGTATGGGGTACCGGTGAGGGTAGGGGAGGATATGAAATATATCGTGAAGGCTAAGGGTATCACGCTTAACCATGCCAACCGACGAGTCGTTAACTTTGACTCGTTGAAAGATCTAGTGTGCTTAGAAGATGAGGACAACCATCCACCCCAACTGACTGTGGACACCCACAATTTTCGGGCGAAGAAACTGGGGTGTGGGAAGGAACTTAGGGGCACGAAGTTATGCCGTAACACCTATAGAAAACGTTACCAGGTGCCTGGTACCTATGATACCGTACCCTTTGGATACCATAATCCTTGACTTTTATATATATATACCTTATGTACCTTATGAACCTTATGTTGTTTCGTGCGTTGGTCTCTCTTCACACGGAGGTCAAGCTGGTAGCCCTGCCTCTAGGTCTGGCTTGGTGGAGGAGCGAGTTGCTTTCTTGCGCTCTCGATCGTACATAGCCAGGCATGCCCGGCTCATCTGGTACCGTCCTGAGCCAGGCATCCAGTCTTTTCTTGAAGACTTCAACTTTGAACCCCGTTACGTTTCTGAGGTCCTTTGGAAGCTGGTTGAAAAGTCTTGGCCCCCTGACAACCAAGCTATTTAACTTCAGAGTTGAGGAGGTCCCTTGTCGGGCCTTTAATTTGGGAACACTACACATTCTGCCGTTCCTATTTTCCAGTGTTGTTTGAATGGTAATTGGGTTTAGTTTTAGGTTTGGTACCAGTTTTTCGATCATTTTCCATATGTATGATAGATTATGGTGTACCTCTCTCTTCTTTCCAGGGAGTACAGACTTAGTTTACGTAGTCTTTCCCAGTAGTTGAGTTCTTTGCAGCCATCAATCGTGGCTGTGAAATGCCTTTGCGTTTCTTCTACTTTATTAGTTTCGTCCTTTTTATATGGGGACGTCAAAACTGAGCAGTATTCAAGTTTTGGTATAATCAGTGTTTTTAGCAGGGGAATCATTACTGTCCTGTCCCCTCTCTTGAACGTTCCTAGTACCTGTCCGGCGATTCTTTTTGCTTTATTTATCGCTATCTGATTTTGTGTTTCGAATTTCGCATCATCCGTCATTATTATCCCGAGATCGATCGCTTTCGTGCTTCTCTGAAATTCCTGTCTATCTGGAACATAATATGCAGTCTGTTTAAGTTCTTCTTTTCTACTATATCTCAGGAGCTGAAATTTCTCGGTGTTAAATAAAATGTTGTTGTCTTCTGACCATTTGTATATTTTGTTCGTGTCCCTCTGCAAGGCCTCCACGTCATGTACATCGCTGATTTTTCTGCTGATCTTTGTATCGTCTGCAAAGGATGTTACTATACTGTTGCTGTTTACTCCGCTGTCTATGTCTGTTAGCATGATAATGAACAGGAGTGGGGCCAGTATTTTCCCTTGTGGTACTGAGCTGCGTACTTCCGATTCTGATGATGATATACCTTGAATTTTGACGACCTGCACACGTTCTCTGAGGAAGTTGTAGATCCATTTTCCCACTTTGCCTGTTATTCCCATATATTTAATTTTATGTGCTATTATACCATGGTCACATTTGTCGAAAGCTTTAGCAAAATCTGTGAATATAACATCGTAGTTTTCATTGCCTTCCAATGCATCTAGGATATTGTTGTAGTGTTCTATTAGTTGTGATAGGCATGATCTACCTGATCGGAATCCATGCTGATTTTCGTTGAATGTTTCCCGTGTCTCCAGGAAGTCATACATTTTCTCTCTAACTATTCTTTCAAATACTTTGGTGAGATAGGACGTCAATGACACTGGTCTATAGTTCTTTGCTTGAGATCTGTCCCCTCCTTAATATATAGGAACAATGTTTGCTCTTTTCAAGATGCTCGGTGTTTCCCCAGTGTCTAGGGAGCTTCTGCGTATCCAGTATAAAGGTGTAGCTATTTCATTTTTACAGTTTTTAATCAATAATGCGTTCCAATTGTCCGGACCTGCAGCTGAATGTGGTTTCATTTGTCCTATAGCTCTCGCTACATCTTCTGGTGTAAAATCAAAGTCTGTTATATACTCTCCTCTTCAAAGAATGCATTCATGTCAGGTATCGCTTTGTCACTTTTTGGGGTACTGAAAACTGATTCATAGTGAGCTCTTAATGTATCAGATATTTCTTTTGGATCGTCGGTTAGTTCATTATTTCTCGTCCTTAAGGGCCCAATAGCGGCGTGCGTTTTTGTTTTCCTTTTTTGCATAGCTGTAGAAATATTTTGGATTTTCCTTTATTGCTTCTACCGCCTTTTCCTCTTCCCTCTCTGTATGGTCCCTAATCAGGGCTTGTATTTTGTATATATATATATATATATATATATATATATATATATATATATATATTAAAGATCCCAAGAAAACAGTTAAAATATATTTAAAACTATGCCTCCCTTATAAATGAAATCCCAGAATTTCCCAAATAAAAAAGATTAGACATGTCTAAAATGCATCAAGGTTATGCGGCAGATTAAATTGCTCGTAATCTGTGTTGTTTCTATGCATAATGAAATATAAGACGTATAAGAGAAGTAGGATTATTTTGTTAGGCTTCATATTCATATTTATATTTAAATTATATTTCTGTTTAACATATAAAATAAAGGGTTTCTTTCAAAATTCCAAGGCAGATGCCCAATAAACAAATTACTTAATATGCGATAACACACTTGCTTTTGATCATAGTTCACAATCATAGCTAATCTAAAACAAATGACAATGAAAAATTCAATTACACCTTCAGAAAATATCGGAAATAAAAAAATTCAAAATATCCTGCGTATACCGTATTGTTAGAAATGGCAAACGGGTTTATAGACATATTAAAGCTGGAAAATAACCTAATATTCAAAATCAACGCATTTAAAAATCCTAATAAATAAAAAATCCCAGTCTAAAACCTAGAAATGGCTGACCAATACCAGAAATTCACGGATCAAAGGCGGGAAAATACAAGTGAATGAAGCAAACAAACAAATAAGTATCAAGTAAGAGAAACGAATATTATTAAGGTTACCTTAAAAAACAGTACCAGGATTTTCGTTGATGTTGAAGGCTAGGTTTTATCTTAGTTTATCTTAGTTTAAAAATTAAACAAAAAAAGCTCAAAAAAAGTTTATGACTCCGTACTTTTTCAGTATATTTATGTAGATTTTATTGACTGTATAAAAATTACATATTTCGGAGCTATTGAAGAATAGGGACCCCAGCCTTCTTTAGTTAGGCTTATAAGGCTAACTAACGAAAATATTACGACCTAACCTAACCAATCGTTAGGTTAACTGTACGCCCTTGACGATTGTTTAGGTTAGGTCATGGTATTTTTTAGTTAGCCTTATAAAGCTAACTAAAGAAGGCTGGGGTCCCTATTCTTCAATAGCTCCCATATTTCTATGTATGTTTTATGTAGACCTAAAATAAGTATATTTTCCAAGGGTATTATACAAAACAATATATACATACTTTTTCTCATCATATTCGAAGTACATAAAAGGCACATTTTTATATATAGTTTTTGCTCCTTTTTGGAGCTATTGAAGAATAGGGACCCCAGCCTTCTTTAGTTAGCTTTATAAGGCTAACTAACGAAAATATCATGACCTAACCTAGCCAATCGTCAAGGGCGTACAGTTAACCTAACGATTGGTTAGGTTAGGTCGTGATATTTTCGTTAGTTAGCCTTATAAGCCGAACTAAAGAAGGCTGGGGTCCCTATTCTTCAATAGCTCCGAGTTGGAGCTGGAGTTTTTAAACAAACAATGTAAATTTATGGACTTTTCATTGACTGTTAATGTAACTCTGTAACAATAAGTACATTTTATTGAGTTTCATTTTTACTGGGGTGCCGTGGGCTGGTGAGGAGAGCACATTGCGTAGAGGAGGTAGACGAGAAGGGCGCATAATTGAGGTGGGCGACGGGGGCGCATGTGCCATGGAACTATGGCCAGTCCGACACTGAAGTTGGAATTGTCCAACGCATGGTGTGGCCCTCTCAAAGACCAGATCTCAATATCATTGAAGCCGTATGTAACCATTTGAAAGAAGAAAAGTAAAATGTCCCAACAATTTACAGATGATCTGTGGAAGGTACTGGAAGAAGCGTGGAACACCATACCACAAGAGTTTATAACAGAATTATTTGAAAGGTCCGGAAAAGAATTTCAGCGGTTTTAATAAAGGAAAAAGGTGGACACACTCGCTATTAATTTATATCAAGGTATATTCTCAAAAAATATCGTTATTTGAATTTGAATTTCATTTCATTAACCTCTTTTGGACCACTGGGTCGAATATGTACCGTTTCCAATACACGCACTCATAACTTAACCCTACAAAAACTTCGGTCGTTAAGAGGTTAAAAGTGTATTTGCACTGAATAAAAAATTTTAGTTTCCTTATGCATCAGAGTGAAAAAATACAATATTTCTGACTTTTGCACATCAGTATATATGATATATATATTATATATATTATATATATATATATATATATTATTAATGTGGTGCACTTTTGTAGGTTGTTGTTGTTGTTGTTGGTTAGCCGATCAGCCCACCCTAATCGAGCAAAACGGCGGCACGCAGGTAACCGATCGCCCTCTCCGGAGTGGAGCAGAGGTTCAGCGCACTATGTTGTGCTAGAGCGGTACAGTCTGTCATAATGTGTTCAACTGTTTGTGGTGTGGTGTGGCACAGGTGGCAGGTGTCGTCTGTGGAGTTGTCTAGTCTGTGTTTATATGTATGTAAGTTGGAGTGATGTTCACATCGGAATCGTGCTAAGTTAACTCGATCCGATCTGCTCAGGCTGGTCTCTGACCTGTCAATGGGTGGCGGCTTAGCACCTCGGACCGCATTCGGACCGAGTCGTGTCAGTGCTTTGTGGGTTAGGTGTATGTGTATGTGTTTTCTGTACTGTGTGATGTCTGTGGGGTGTGGTATGGAATGGAGTATTTGGTTATAATGTCTCTCTGGTGTTACCTTAATGGTGCGAGGTGTCGGTGCATGATTGTACATGTAGTGGCAAGGGTTTTGTGGGTTGTTGCCGCTGCTGCTGCCATGAATTGTGTTCCCCTCATGTCTAAATATTCCCTAACTTTCAGTATTTTTGTTTCTGTGTGCAGGTGTTCTATTGCGTTGTTTTGTATTGTCTGTAAGGTGTTTATGTGTGTGTTTGAAATAATGGATGCCCAGCATGGACTAGCATAGTCCATAACTGAGCGAATATATTGTTTGTATATGAGTGATGTTGTTTCCTGCTGGTGTCCAAAGTTTGTGCCTGTTAGTACGCTAAGCATGTTAAGTCTTGACGTACATTTGTTTTTAATGTCCTGAATGTGGTTTGCAAAAGATAATGATGTGTTGTATGTGACCCCAAGTATTTTGGTCCTGTGAGTGTGTGGAATGTTGGTGTTGTTTAGTATAATCTCTGGAGTTATGTGGTGTTCTTTTGTGTTGCTTGTTAGCAAGGTGATGGTTGATTTTGTGGGCGCTACTTTGAGTCTATTGTGTGTGAGCCAGTCTTGTATACTGTTTATGTATGTTTGTAGGTTAATTGTAGCGGTGCCGATGTTGTTGTAGGTGGATGTTAGAGTGATGTCATCTGCATATGACAAGGTAAGCTTGTTATCTATGGGTATTGGAATGTCATGCATGTATAAGTTGAACAGTGTTGGTGAGAGAACAGAGCCTTGAGGGACCCCGTTCGGAAAAAGCTTGTTTTTGGATGACGCCATTAAATGTGACATATGAGTATCTTCCTGAAAGATAGTTGCTCAGCCACCTTTTGGTGATAAGAGAGGGAAGCGTGGGATAGCATCAAGTGCTTTACTAATGTCTATTGTTGCTAATAGTGTACGTTGAGCTGGTCCTTTTGTAGGGTAAAATATAAAAGTGTAAAATATCGTTTTCTTCAAGGGCGCCCCTGTGCCAATATGTAAAAGTAGTCTACATGCAAAATTTCAACCACTTTCAAGTATATTTACAGGTTCCTCGTGTATGACTATTTCATCTTTTCCTGCTCTTTTCAGGACTGGTGTGTCAAAGAGCATTTTAAAAATACTTGCAGGTAATTAGTTTCAATTTTATACCATTCAGAATAGTGTTTAAGGCCATAAAACAACAACATGGCATCTGTTGTTAGATTTAGCCAATCAGTGAAGAGCTAGCAGCTACACTGGGCGGTACGGTGGTCCATAATTTCACTTTTTTAAATTTTTAATGGTCCAACATGCTAATGTTATGGGCAATAGTGCAAGAAACAACATGGTTACCAGTTTTTGGAGTTCCGGTAATATCAGACCCCCCACTCCCCCACCCCCAATTTATATTGCATAGTAAAAATCTGAGTAAAAACGATATCTTTTAAGCATTTTTTTTAAATTAATAATTTTTAATCTTAAATAAAAGCATACATATTGCACATCAATTTATTCAGAAATCAACTTTGCACATTTTGGTGTATAAATTGATTATTTATTTGTAATAGTATACATAGAAATGTTCTGTAACAGCTGATTAAGCCAATATTTTATGTGTTTTTCAGATATCCAATGATGTATATAGTATATGATACATTTTTCACTTGGTTGATTTTAATCTTATTTTAAATGAATATCATGGCTACTCCTAAGAAATTAAATATAAAGTTAAGAAAAAGCAGTGATGATCCAATTATTGGTGATCTTAAAGATGAACTGATTCCTACAGGACTATTCCAGCTACCATCCCAATCAGATGCACTTCAGCATTTCTATCATTTAAAAAGAAATGATATGGTTATGAACAATAAAAAAGAGGCTGCAACAGTTGTACTTAATAAAGTTAAAAAATTCTGGGACTTAGCTGGCATTAAAACGCAAGATATTTCCTAAAGCAGAAGACCAAAAGAAAAGTTTCTGACTTCAGTTAATGAGTACGAAACACTGAAAAAAGACAAAAACAGGAATACTTTCGAAGATAAAAAGGATATTTTTTGTAAAAAATTAGATATGCTATTGGATATATCGGCAGCAGATGCTATTGAAACAATAATAATGAAAGACAGAATGAGAACAACAAGAAACAAAGGCGGAGATATAAAATTCCTGAAGATCAAAGAACTATTCGGAATATGTACGTCTCCAGCCTTGATAAATCTTATGTAACTCGGACAGAAAGACGAAACCAAAGAATTCGATATGACATAGAGAGAAAAGAAAAACTCTTAGCAGACATGGATGCAGGACCCAGTGGTGAACAAATGAATATCCCACCTGATGATGACATTCCTATAGATAATGATGAATCAAGTAATGAATCAAATGATTCCGACTTTCAACCTTCGGCTCAAAGAAATCCTAAAAAAAGAATTCGCATTTTCGATTCTGAAATGGTTTCTGACACGGCTGATAGGCTGAATCTCTCGCATAGCCAAAGAACAGTTTACGCTGCAGCAGTTGCCTCAGAATTAAATATAAATATACATGACATGAGCCTGTCAAAGTCTACTTCTAAACGTTCATGTAAAAATACAAGAGCATCTAGTGCAAAACAACCCGCAACACCCTCCTCTCAAAGGTCAGCCAATCTTCCCTAAGCTAACAAATACAACTAAGCTGTGTCAGTTAGTTGGTAAGGGTTCTTCAATTGTTTTCCAATGCTTGGGTACTCGTGGTGACTGGCTAAATGAACCTGTTACTTCTTGGAAAAATTGCAAATGAAAGTTGTGAATGATCCTGCCGAGAGAGCAGTCAAGCTGATTGAAGATTTCAAAGACAGAATTGTTAATGATGAATCACAAAAACAATTTCTGGTAAAAGTTATAGAGCAACATCGACGCCTTCTTTCAGACTTCAAGAAAAATCTTTGGCTGAAATGTATAATTATATTAAGTGAGCGTTTATTGTGTAACGTTATGCAGAAGTATTTATCTTTTTAATTAAACTTTGGTATAATTTTTTAATCATTGTAAAAGGAATTCATTTTTGTTTAAAAATAAATGCCCAAAAAAAAAACTCGAAATATACTGTAGCTGGCTTGATAAGCTGGTCTAATTTCGAGCCCATCGCCGCGAAGCTGCCTGGGATGATGCTTCAGGGTGGCGGTAACACCCCTAGAATATACAATTAATTAAAATAATATATTATTACCAAGAAAAAATAATATAGTCATATGTTTATTCACAGAGAAGCGGAAAAACTTTCGTTTTCTCAGTCAAATTTTTAGGTCCCATATAAATTGGGGGTGGGGGGGTATGATATTACCGGAACTCCAAAAACTGGTAACCATGTTGTTTCTTGCACCAATGCCCACAACATTAACCCATTGGACCATTAAAAATTTTAAAAAGTGAAATTATGGACCACCTTACAGTGGGCGGCTTCACACCAACCAGCTGATGCACGGCATTGCAGCTGATCAGTCTTTGTCCAGTAAGTGTGCTGGGGTGTTGTGTTTAAACATTTGCCGGTGAGTAATGTCAAGCAACCGTAGGAAGCTTCTAAACAGTGGCTGCATCCTCCAGCGCAGGACACGTCAACGCGAAGAGACGACGTCAAACCAAAACATCAACGCGCTGGTGGCCAAACTTCCTCAAATCTCCGTGCAGCGGGCTGTCTACGGTTGGCCAGACTGGCAGTCGACGGCCTGTTGCGTGGCACGGTCAGAGTGCCGATCGGCTCCCGGGGCCGGACCTATTCTCAGCGTGCTATTTTTTCAATTACAGGGAACAATTGCGTGCTCCCCGAACTACTCTTACTCTCTGGCGACATTAAGACTAATCCAGGCCCCACTACAACTTACACATGTCACCATACACAAAGACATAGACACAATAGCACCATGAGACACATACAGAAGTATAATATTAACATATTACAGTACAACGTAGATGGCCTCACAAACAAAATCATGCAGCTTAGGGAATTCGTACACAAACAAAACATTCACATAGCACTTATACAAGAAACAAAACTAAAACGCACACACAAAACACCCACCATCCCTGACTTCACGGCGATCCGTCAAGATCGTACTGGGGGTAACGGGGGTGGACTCATCACTTACATACGTAAAAGCATTAGCTACACTGATGCTACCCAAAACATTACAAACACAATCCAAGCAGATAACACGATAGAAATACAGGCAGTTAACATTAAAACACGCGCAAAACACAACACCACACTAATCAACATTTACATCCCACCAGATAGTTCACCTCAGGTGCCAGCCAATTACAATCCACAGTTACACAATCTTGCCTCTCTCACTAATGTCATCTTAGGAGGAGACTTCAACGCCAAAGACACTAGTTGGTACCTGCACAACCAAAACAACACCAGAGGCGCCAACATAGCCACACAACTAAACAGCCTCTTCATTCTTAACAATACAGAAGAACATACACACACACCACATCAAGCAGGATACTCAAACTCCTCCCCAGACATAACGTTCTGTTCCCCCTCACTAGCAACACATACACAATGGAGAACAGAAAAACAACTGTCATCAGACCACCTGCCCATCATCATTACAACACATTCTACACTCTGCCCCAACAGCCTTAGGCACACTTACAGAAATTACAAGAAAGCTGATTGGGAACAGTTCAAAATACAGACTGAGGAACAATTCACCACATTAAACAGCACACCCATCATAAACATCGATACAACACTCAAGACATTTAATCAGATTATCAATAATGCAAACAAATACATACCCAAGGGCAACATTAGGAAATACAACCCAAATTACACTAGAGAAATAGCCCACCTCATAAGGCAACGTAACAACCTCAAACATAACACACAAACACCACACACAGAAGCCATAAAGCAGCAGATACAACAGCTCAACACAGAAATAAACAACAAACTCAAAGAAAAACAAACAGAAACATTCAGGGAATTCATAACAACACTAAACCACTCCACAGATACATACAGGCTATACAAGACTATAAACAGCATTACCCACTCTAACAGCGGCATTCACACCTCACACGCGGCTATCTGTCGCAGCCAAAATAATATCCCAACATACACACAACAAGCTAACATTCTAGTTAATCACTACGCAAAGATAAGTCACTTAAACAGAGACAACAACCAGAAACACGCAGACAAACAAACAGCCAGACACAAGAAAACCTACAGACTCGACACGACCATTACACCCTTCAATACAGACCAGACCACCAAGATCATCAAAAACATTAAAAATTCGAAGGCTACTGGACCAGACAACATATCTAACATACACCTTAAACACTTGGGCCCACAAGGAATACTAGCTCTCACAAATATCAGCACATATTCATACCAACACTGTATTATTCCTGACATATGGAAACAAGGTAAAATTATTACACTACTCAAACCAAACAAAAATCCAACAGAACCAGCTTCCTATAGACCCATTACTTTACTATGCACACCTTCCAAAGTAACAGAAAGACTAATCTTACAAATCACCAAGCCACACATACCACTATCGCCTACTCAACATGGATTCAGACCTCACCACTCAACCACGACATTACTCACTAACCTGACGCAGCACATCATGGATGGCATCAACTCTAGAAGACCAGCTCAACGTACACTATTAGCAACAATAGACATTAGTAAAGCATTTGATGCTATCCCACGCTTCCCTCTCATAAACAAAATACTCAACACAAACATGCACAATAACACCAAAAGGTGGCTGAGCAACTATCTCTCAGGAAGATACTCACATGTCACATTTAATGGCAAGTCATCCAAAAACAAGCTTTTTCCGAACGGGGTCCCTCAAGGCTCTGTTCTCTCACCAACACTCTTCAACTTATACATGCATGACATTCCAACACCCATAGATAACAAGCTTACCTTATCATCATATGCACATGATATCACTCTAACATCCACCCACAACAACATCGACACCGCTACAAATAACCTACAAACATACATAAACAGTATACAAGACTGGCTCACACACAATAGACTCAAAGTAGCGCCCACAAAATCAACCATCACCTTGCTTACAAGCAACACAAAAAACACAGGTAATTCCACAACTTACACTAAACAACATCAACATTCCACACACTCACAGAACCAAAATACTAGGTGTCACATACAACACATCATTATCTTTTGCAAACCACATTCAGGACATTAAAAACAAATGTACGTCAAGACTTAACACGCTTAGGGTACTAACAGGCACAAACTTTGGACACCAGCAGGAAACAACATCACTCATCTACAAACAATATATTCGCTCAGTTATGGACTATGCTAGCCCATGCTGGGCACCCATTATCTCAAACACACACATAAACACCTTACAAACAATACAAAACAACGCACTTCGTATCATTACAGGATGCACTCAAACAACACCAATAGAACACCTGCACACAGAAACAAAATACTAAAAGTTAGGGAACATTTAGACATGAGGGGAACACAATTCATGGCAGCAGCGACAACTAACCCACAACACCCTTGCCACTACATGTACAATCATGCACCAACACCTCGCACCATTAAGGTAACACCAGAGAGACATTATAACCAAATACTCCATTCCATACCACGCCCCACAGACATCACACAGTACAGAAAACACATACACACACACCTAACCCACAAAGCACTGACACGACTCGGTCCGAATGCGGTCCTAGGTGCGAAGCCGCCGCCCATTAACAGGTCAGAGATCAGCCTGAGCAGATCGGATCGAGTTAACTTAGCACGATTCCGATGTGGACATCACCCCAACTTATGGACATATAAACACAGACTAGACAACTCCATAGACGACACCTGCCACCTGTGCCAAGACACACCACAAACAATTGAACACATTATGACGGACTGTACCGCTCTAGCACAACAACGAACACAACACAACATCACGAGTGCGCTGAACCTCTGATCCACTCCGGAGAGGGCGATCGGTTACCTGCGTGCCGCCGGCTTGCTCGATCAGGGTGGGCTGATCGGCTAAACAACAACCGTAGATGGTATATTTGCTTTGATTTTTTATTAAAAATAATGTTTTCTGTTTTATTAATATTGGTACTGATCGTAAAAGAAATAGAACCGAAAGAACTCCAGTTGTCGTATTGTTAACCAAGTTGGTTACTAATATTTTATTGTGAAGCAAGTATTACTGAATAGTGAACTGTAATTTAGATAATGTATTTTCTTTGTTGCAGTTTCTCATCATGAACAAAGGACTTCGAATCTCTGCAAGTAACTGGCTTATAGGTAAACCCACAAAGGATATCACAACGTCGCGACTTCCATCAAAGCGAGAGGTTCTGTCGAAGTTCATATATCATCATGTTGAAGAGAAACAAGCTAACAACCAATCAACATAAGCCTTAGTGAGACTGCTGCTGCTGTTATACAATACTGAGAGAAAGCAAGAATTCCTATTCAACGAGTGGATAATGTGCAGAGAAAATTGAGGAAGTTATTTCAACAATATCACACCCTTAAGAAGAACAAGAAAACTTCCTGGGTGAGCACAAAGATGAAAGAAGACATTCACTGCCGATCTTGACGATCTTTTCGATATAGCAAAAGCTGATGCGCTTGACATAATGACCAATGAAAAGGATAAAACATTTCTTATAATGCAGAGGGAAGATCTGTCAAGTGCTAGTTTTGGGATAGCAGATCAAACCCTTGCAAAAAGAGAAAGCCGAAAGAGACAACGAACTGATGCTGAGCAGCGAAGAAAGAAGAAAAGTGTTGAAAATATCCAAAAGAATGCAAAACTTTTACCATCTGCAGAAGTTATTAGCTGTTCCTCAACAAGTTCTACAGATTCAGAAACGGATGACTTGCTCAAACCCAGTACTTCAAAATCAAGCCCCTCTCAATCAAAGGTGAGAAAGAACTTGATTACAAAAGATGTGGCTATGTCTCTCGACCGAGTAAATGTAAATGATCGTGCTGCAACATTCATCATTGCAGCAACAGCCAAATCACTTAATATGCAGCTGGACAAAGTATCAATTTCTCGCAGTACAATTCGTCGATCGCGAATGAAGACTCGGCAGGAGGTTGCAAATGCTGACAAAGCGATGTTCTCTACAGATTCTCCCTTATTGCTTCACTGGGATGGGAAATTGCTGCTATCTATTACGGGTGAAAGTGAACAAGTGGACCGAATAGCAATAGTTGTTACAGGTGGAGGCAAAAAGAAACTTCTTGGCGTTCCTGTCATTTCTAGGGGAATTGGGCAGGCCCAGGCAGATGTATGCATCAGGATGTTAGATGAATGGGGATTAGGAATCAGTTACGTGGTCTCGTGTTCGACACAGCATCAAACACTGGGCTAACGTCAGGAGCTTGCTCTCTTATTGAAAAAGCCGTTGGTCACTCATTGATTTGGGTGGCTTGCCGTCATCATATATTCGAAATAGTTTTGTCAAATGTTTTCTCTAGTTGTTTTGAAACTTCTAGTGGTCCATATATACCACTCTTCAAACATTTCAGTTCTCAATGGTCACACATGAACAAGGCACAATTCACAGCTGCGGTACCAGAACTCTTCATGGGCAAACTGAGTGGCATCCGACTAGAAGTGATCGCGTTCTACTCTGATGCTCTGCAAAACAGTAGCTTTTCGAGAGATGACTACGTTGAGCTCTCTCTGTGCTTAATTTTCCTTGGTGGAAGTGTATCTGGCAATATTACTTTTAGAGCACCAGGTGCACTTCATCAACCAGGCTGATGGCTAGGGCCATCTATGCCTTGAAGATTTTCTTATTCAGGAAACAATTTAAACTGACTACGCACGAGAAGAACAGATTGCAGGAAATGTGTTTAGTTATTGCACTCACCTATGCAAAACATTGGCAGGAAGCACCGTTGGTAATAAGAGCTCCAAGAAATGATTTAGCTCTTCTATCTTCATTGTGGAACTATCCATACAAGCCACTGGCCAAAGTTGCAATTATAGCATTCAAACGACATCTATGGTACTTATCAGAAGAGCTTGTCGGACTTTCGTTTTTCGACAACCGCGTGGATGTTGAAGAAAAGATCAAGATGGTTACTAACTTGGCTAGACGAGCAAAAACCAAGGATCTTAAGCGCATTGATGCAAAGTTCGGTACTTACGTATTAACGGGGGGCCACCACATATTGATGATTGGTTAGGTTAAGTTGTAATATTTTCGTTAGTTGAAAATTTCTAATACATCATATTTTTTTTTATACAATTTTCTGAAAAAAAATAATTTTTTTAGGCTTATTCATGATAAGCTTATTCATTAGGCTTATTCATGATAACCTAACCAATCATCAGTATGTGGTGGCACCCCGTTAATACGTAAGTACTCAAAGTTCTTCAACATAGAAAATTCTCTAGCGTTCTACGTAACAGAGAAAGCATCGGACTTCTTTGATGTTCTCGCTAAATATGGCAAAGAACTATCTCTAGAATTTCTTCAGCAACATCCAAACAACTGAGAAAGCTAGCTGTGATACGTACAAACTCTTGCAGGAAAAAGCGATGGAGATGAAGGTTGTCAATGACTGCGGCGGAGAGAGGGATTGCCTTGATGAAATAATTCAACTTGACACAAAAAATGAATTACAAAAACAATACCTTCTGCGCCTTGTTGAAGCTCATCGAAAGTCATTCCTTACATCCTCTAAAGCCACTCTGACTTAGTAGTAAGTCTTTAATAGTCATATAATTCGGCTTTGATATTTTTGTGTATTATTGTTCAATTATACTTTAGAAGTTTTTAAGTTTATTAAGTTAATGGTGAATTAAGGCATTTGTTCTTTAATACACTAAATTGTTCAAATTCTCGCAACCCCTAAATATACAACAAATGAGTTGAGATTTGGTACTAATTTTCCTTTATTAATATGTAACAAGGGCAGCCTTGAGGAGAACCAGAAATCCAACTTTCAGAAATTTGGACCACCCTAATATAATATATATATATATATATATATATATATATATAATATATATATATATTATATATATATATATATGATACACACAGATCGTGCATGGAACAAGGAACTCTTCTGGGATAATTAAATCCACTATAGTCCGAATAAGTAATGGTAAATGACAAATACCATAGTTTTTCTTTTTCGTGATGCTAGCCCGACGTGAGCAACGGGTCACTCGCAAAGAGGTCCCATAAATATAGCTTCCCTCACCAGCTATCGGCAAAGCAGACAGGATCCAGCTTTGGGACATGGATCTAGGGTTTAAAGCAGCCTAGTCCTGTGTGTATCATAAAAAACCTCAGGGGACCATTCTGAGTTCATTCCCATCTTGAAACGGACATGTTATGTGCCTTGAAAAGTGGACGCTCAATTCTGCCAGTTGAGGTTTAAGTTTTGGTTTTTGGCTGAAAATATAATAGTTACCCCTTTTTATTTGATGTATTCAATCTGACGTGAAGGCAGCGAGTCTTTTGCTTATATTGAGGTTCTAAATGAAGCAGGACTAGGCTGCTTTAAACCCTAGATCCATGTCCCAAAGCTGGATCCTGTCTGCTTTGCAGATAGCTGGTGAGGGAAGCTATATTTATGGGACCTCTTTGCGAATGACCCGTTGCCCACGTCGGGCTAGCATCACGAAAAAGAAAAACTATGGTATTTGTCATTTACCATTACTTATTCGGACTATAGTGGATTTAATTATCCCGGAAGAGTTCTTTGTTCCATGTACGGTCTGTGTGTATCATAAAAAACCTCAGGGGACCATTCTGAGTTCATTCCCACATATATATATATATATATATATATATATATATATATATATATATATGATGAATAAAACCATGAAGGGAAGGAAACACAGAATGGTGCTCAAGCGCTTTCGTCTAATGACATCCTCAGGAACACTGAAGTACATAAAGAGTTACAGCCTATATATACACGTTACAGAAAAAAAAATATATATATATATATATATATATATATATGTATACAATAAACGGAGAAATAAAAATAAAAATTAAACATTAAAGGATTGTGGGAGGAGCATACAAATTTGTAAGGAGAAAGTACCGATTTTTAGCACTTTTGTTCGAATCCAACACAAGATCAAATGAATTGTTTCCAACGAATGTCATGTCCCGAGTAAAAGTGTACGTAGGACAAATTGTTTGTTTTTTCCGATAGATACTAAACTTAAAACCTGGGCTTTCCCTATGTACACGCACATCCAAAACCGGGATTGAGTTGTCTTGTTCCACTTCTAAAGTAAACTTAATGGAGGGGACTTGATCATTTAACTGAAGGAGGAAGTCATCCAGGTCACGATTCATGGGCCAGATACACAAAATATCGTCGACGTACCGTAACCAAGGGATGCTAACCCCCAGGATTCTCGGAATGTAAGTAATTTCGAAAAACTCCATATAAATATTGGAGCGGAGGGGCGACAAGGGGTTGCCCACGGCCATCCCAAAAACTTGTTGATAATACTCGTTATTGAAAGTGAATTTACAGTCTTTGATGCAAAGCTTAATAAGTTCCAAAACAATGTGTGCAGGTAGTGGCAGGTCATACTTATGTAATTCTCGGGAGAGAAAGTCAAGCATATCGTCAATCGGCAATTTTGTAAACAATGAACAAACGTCAAAACTGATCAATCTATCGTTGGTTTCAGTACGTGCATTATTCAATTTTTCAGTAAGATCCATGGAATTTTTTACATTTGAATCAGAGATAGTTCCGAGAATGGGGGACAAGACTTTGACAAGCCATTTGAAGAGTATATAAATAATAGAGCCCACCGAGCTAATGATAGAGCGCATAGGGTTGCCAGGTTTGTGGGTTTTAATAAGACCGTAAAGGTAGGGCAGAGAAGGTGAAGTGGACATGAAAAGCGGAATTAAGTCCTTATGATCTTTGAGAATTCGTTTCAAGCCACTATTAAATGATTTGAAAACGTCATCCTGCGGGTTCTTCCTAAGTTTGCTGTATGTGGCGGGGTCCTGGAGAAGCTCGTTCATCTTTCTGATGTAGTCCACTTTGTCCATAATAACTATGGTGTTAGCCTTGTCTGCTTTAGTAATATGGAGCTCCCCATCTTTTTTTAATTGTGAGAGGCTATTGCGAAAACGTTTAGGAAAGTTATCTTCGTAACTACTATTCGCCGCACTATAAACAAGTCCTTTAACTATGTTAAACAAAGACTGAGGGAGATTACACTGTTTTTCATAACAAGCGAGACTATAACAAATTTGTAAAGCCGAAGGTTTTTTAACAATAAAAAAGGACATACCATATCCAAGGGCACTTTTGGCATCGTCACTAATGTTTTTCGAAGAAAGGTTCCAAACACACTTTGAGCTTGCTTTTTTACTCCACTGACTATTTCGAATGAGACTTAATTTTGCAATCCAAAATGTTACGAAGTAAAGAAGTTCTCCGACGCAACTCGTTGTAAATTTCAGTTTTGTTTCACTCTAGCAACATTGTTAATAGAAATATTCTTGAGTCTGCCATTATCCAACTTATAAATAACTTCAACATAAGCAAAGGTCTTTTTCAACTCGATCCTGTTGTTTTGAATTCCTTCAGAACGGATTTAGATAAGAAAGGTAGAACGCTAAACCTTTGGTAAACTTGTATGCTACTCTAATAACTTTTATTTTTCAATTTATTTTTATATATATCGAACTTAGACAAGAAAGGCAGAGTGCTAAAACCTGGGCAGATTTCCAGTATAAATTTGTATGCTCCTCTTATAAGTTTTATTTTTATTTTTATTTTTTCAATTTATTATTTTTTTTAATTAACTATAACATTGGTTGGAAACAATTCATTGATCTTGTGTTGGATTCGAGCAAAAGTGCTAAAAATTGGTAGTTTTTCCTTACAAATTTGTATGTTCCTCCCACAATCCTCTAATGTTTAATTTTTATCGTTATTTCTCCGTTTATTGTATATATATACAGGGTGTTTGAAAACTTTCTGTACAAATTGTAATGGAGGATAGGCAACACCAAGACAAACCCTTTTCGTCTATAAGTGTATGTCCGCTGACGTCACCATTCGGCGCGAGAGGGGGCCGCTGCAATTGGCTAAAAGGTGAAGTGGCCTAGACTCGCGCTTGCCGCGAGCATTCTTAAATCGGACGTAGTACGCGTAACATGGAGCGCTTCACGACTGCTGAGATGGCTGACATGCATATGGTGTATGGGGCTGCCAATGGAAACGGAAGAGCTGCTGTGAAGCGCTTCCCAAACAGACGTGTGCCAAACCACCAAACGTTTGCGCATTTGCATCGGCGACTGCGAGAAACTGGAACATTCCATGCAAACATGCATGACACTGGTCGGGAGAGAAACGTGCGCACTCCTGACATGGAAGAAGAAATCCTACGGCGATTTGAGGACAATCCAAGCGCAAGCACGCGAGGTGTTGCACGTATCCTCGGTGTGAACCACGACCTGGTCTGGAGAGTGTTGCACGAGCAGCAGTTACATCCGTTTCATCGTCAGAGAGTCCAGGCATTACAACCTCGGGATTACCCTCTTCGTGTGGAATTCGCACGCTGGTTTCTGCAGCAGACAGCTTATGTGCTGTTCTCAGATGAGGCCTGTTTCACACGTGAGGGTGTGTTTAACATGCACAATTCTCACGTGTGGGCGCACGCAAATCCACATGCTACAGGGGTGCATGCTCATCAAGAACGGTTCGCCGTCAATGTTTGGACGGGTATCGTCCATGGCAAGTTGATTGGGCCGTACCTGCTGCCTGCCCGACTCGACGGGCGGGTTTATCGGATATTTCTTGAAGAAAAGTTGCCGGAACTGCTGGAAGATGTTCCCGTGGCTATTCGTAGACGAATGTGGTTTCAACACGACGGGGCCCCAGCACACTCCAGCAACGATGTGCGGGATTATCTGAACGCCACTTTTGGGGATCGATGGATAGGCCGGGGTGGGCCCGTAGCCTGGCCACCGAGATCGCCCGATTTAACATGCCTCGATTTCTTCCTGTGGTGACACATGAAGAACCTCGTGTACGAGACTCCCATTTACTCAGAAGAAGACCTCGTAGCAAGAATCGCTGTCGCCGCTGGAACTGTTCCCGAAATGCAGGGAATCTTTCGACGTGTACGTCGGTCAATGCTTCGACGCTGTCGGGCATGCATTGATGCTACCGGTCGCAACTTTCAGCACCTTCTTTAAATAAACATGCCTTCTTTAAATAAACATGTTACGCGTACTACGTCCGATTTAAGAATGCCCGCGGCAAGCGCGAGTCTAGCCCACTTCACCTTTTAGCCAATTGCAGCGGCGCCCTCTCGCGCCGAATGGTGACGTCAGCGGACATACACTTATAGACGAAAAGGGTTTGTCTTGGTGTTGCCTATCCCCCATTACAATTTGTACAGAAAGTTTTCAAACACCCTGTATATATTTTTTTCTGTAACGTATATATAGGCTATAACTCTTTATGTACTTCAATGTTCCTGAGGATGTCATTAGACGAAAGCGCTTGAGCACCATTCTGTTTCCTTTCCTTCGTGGTTTTATTCATCATAAATATTTTTCACGTGTTACTTTCGTGAAATAATTTTCATATTATATATATATATATATATATATATATATATATTAGTGATGGATCGAATAACCGCAACCGCAACCGGACTACAACCGCACAAAAATTCACAACCGCAACCGTAACCGCAACCGCCGTTCCATAAGTGCGGTTGCGGTTGTAAAAGCTTAGTTAATTTTAATTTTAGGTTAATTAGAAATATTTCTTTTTTTAAAAAGAAAATGATGGGTCTCCTTATGCGTGCTTAAACGTGACGTCATACGGCTGCCGTAGTAAAATTGGTTTAAACTGATTCTCCTGACTGATTCTCCTGAGCCAAGTTCTTCAAAGTCGTCACTACTGGACTCGATGAACGCATTTTTTAGTTCAAGCAGTGAAGAAGAAGAAAGTTCACCAAGGATCAACAAGAAGATGCGAGTTCTTCTAGACAACTATCACAAAGAAAAAAGAATTGCTCCCGACGATGATCCTCTTCAGTGGTGGAAAGATAACGAACTAAAATACAAAGAACTTGGCTGTATTGCAAGAACATATCTTGCTTGCCCTTCAAGTAGCATTCCAAGCGAGCAGCTCTTCAGTGGAGCGGGAACGTTGTACGATGAGAGGCGTTGCCGCTTGAAAGGTGAAAATGCAGTAAAAATATTATTCTTGAAATTCACACTGCCTGTCATTAAGTTTGACATCAGTTTTTCAAATGAATAATAATCCATAACTTTCCAATGGGTGGAGGCTGGGGAAAGTGGTAGGTGGGATGAACAGTGCGATGGGTCCTCGTCCCTCATCCTGGTAACACACTTAGTGCAAAATATGGTTTTAATTAATTTGACCTATTCTTTCATAATAGCTATATAAGTTTAGAATATACTTCATTTAAATAGTATTTATTTAGTAAATACCTTATGTTGAACACAAGTTTTGCAACACACAAATAGCGGTAGCGGTGTATTGCAAAACTTGTGTTCAACATAAGGTATTTACTAAATAAATACTATTTAGTATATATTATGTACCAAGTGTGGCTAAATCGCACTATAGTGGCTAAATCCAGTTAATAATTACGCATTTTTCCTAGTATATGATAACCGCAACCGCAACCGCTGTTGGAAAAAATTCGACAACCGCAAACACAACCGCAACCGCGGTTGTGAAAAACCGACCACTCGATCCATCACTAATATATATACGATGTAACAAAAGTCTTTACTCATAGGATATTTATTTTATTGAATTACATGTTCGAATTGTCTATCAGAACCTTGTTTCCACGTGTGAATTCTGGTATGTTAGAGCAGTGTTTCTAAAGGGCCGGTACCCGGAAAGAAAGCTACCGGTCCATATTTTCAGTATTATTATACAATTATAAACAAATAACTTATTAAAATGAATGTATTCCTTCACTAGTGTTGTTCACATTATTTTCAGTCCTTTTTTTTTTACTAAAATATTACTGTATAAAATCTATTAGACATGTATGACGTGGTAAAGTATAGACCCTCAGTGAAGTGGTTCCCAATTGCCGGTTCGCATATTTTATAGCTGATTTTTGCGGGTCCCTGTTGTGTAAAAGTTTTAGAACCGCTGTGCTACATCCAACAGTGGATTTTCACTAATTTGACGCATTCCTCGTGAATTTTTTTCTTGAAGTTATCAGTGGTGTATGTGGTCGTGATGAGCAAACCACTGACTTGAGGTGCCCCCAAAGGAAAAAATGTAATTGCGTCAGAGCAATAAAGTAAATATCTTTTAGATACAGATTTTTGTTGCGCGCAAACAAATTTCTTGTATGCAATTTGAAATTTAATTCAGTAAAATAAATATCATCTGAGTAATGAATTTTGTTATATATATATATATATATATATACACACACACACGAGGGTAATTCAATAAGTATCCGCACTTTTTATTTTCACATCTGATAGATTACAAACACATCACTGTTTCTCAATACACTTAGTCCAGCGATCTACAAGCTTCCTAATGCCATCACAAAAGAATGTTTTTGGCTGTGTGCGTAGCCAGTCATGCACCGCCTCCTTCAGGTCATCATCGCCTTGGAATCGCTAACCTCTCAAAGCGTCTTTTAGTGGTCCAAACAGGTAAAAATCCGAAGGTGCCAGGTCTGGACTGTAGGCTGGATGGTCGAGAACTTCAAATTTAAGTTCTTGAAGGCATTTTGTAGTCTGTGCAGCGGTATGAGGGCGCGCATTGTCGTGTAACAGAATAACACCTTCCGACAATCTCCCTCTCCGTTTTGTGCGAATTGCTTCCTTTAACTCATTCCGAATCATGTCAGAATACGATGCACTTGTTACTGTAGTTCCACGCTCTAGATAAAGTTCAAGGATAAGGCCTCGTGTATCCCAAAACAGTGTTAGCATAACTTTACATGCTGACGGCTGCGCTTTGAACTTCCTTGCAACGGGAGATGTTGGTTGCTTCCATTGCATGCTCTGTCGTTTGCTTTCTGGTTCATAGTGATGGATCCAGGTTTCATCTCCAGTGATAATGCGCTCCAAAACGTTTTCACCTTCATCATGATATTGCACCAAAGGACGAGAGCAGACGTCCATACGATTATGCTTGTGCTCTTCTGTCAACTGTTTGTTGAGAGAGAGCATGCAATGGAAGCATCCAACATCTCCCGTTGCAAGGAAGTTCACTGAAATTACTAACAGAATTAAAAATGATGGTCTTATGAATAGTAGTATTTACATTATCATTCAATTGTATATTATTCTGAGAATCTGCACTAAAAACACTTCCAATGTTCACAGTTGTTACATACAGTACTTGCTCATTTTCATCTCTAAACGAACTGAGTTCTTCCTTGAGAACTCCTTAAATTTCTTAATGGTTATTAGTTTTTCCACTCGAGAAAAAAATAGAAACATTTGGATTTTCTTTGACAATCTCGGAATGATTCTTTCCTTTTAGCAGATTTCAGCTTATTTTCTTTGGAATCTGGATCAGCAGTAGCTTTACGTCTCTCACAGTATTTTAACTCACAGTGTGTATATATATATGTGTGTGTGTGTGTGTGTGTGTGTGTGTGTGTGTGTGAGTTTATACAAAAATTTATAAGATGTACTAAAAAATATATATATATATATATATATATATATATTTTTTTAGTACATTTTATAAATTTTGGTATAAACTCACACACACACACACACACACACACACACACACATATATATACTAGTATATAAATTTTTCGGAGATTAAACAACCCTCATAATTATTACATATATATATATACACATATATATATATATATATATATATATATTATATATATATATATATATATATATATAGAGAGAGAGAGAGAGAGAGAGAGAGAGAGTTACAAGGACAAGAGGAAGCATCAAAGACCTTCCGGTCCAGTCTGGGAGGTTCCTGTTATTAAACAAGTTTATTTTTCTTTCAATTATTCGAGCACTAGTAGAAAACTGGATATAAAAGTATAAGGCTCTCTTCCCACCCTCCGCTCCCTCCCTGCCATAAGCAGGTACGGAAAAAGGTTGAAGAAAATACCTTGACGCTGGAAAAGTAACCATGGAAATTTTATAGGAAAGTGGGGGATATATAAAAACGCTCTATAATTAGCATGCCCACAGAGACACCGTGCAAGCGAACTCGTGCAGAGTTACGTTGTTTTCTACTTAAACCGTGAGTATTCAGTACTTTGTCTAGCCTATTTTTAAACACATTTACACTTTGGCTGGAAACAACCTCTGAGGGAAGTTGGTTCCAGATATTAACTATTTTATAGGACAAGAAATTCCCGCAGACAGAGGTCCTAAATGTCTTTAGTTCCAGTTTAAACCCATTATTTCTTGTCGGATTGGCATTAAGTGAGAATACGAGTCTGTAATCTACCCTGTCTATTCCATTGACCATCTTGAAGACTTGAATAAGCTGACCGCGCAACCTCCTCGTCTCTAAGGTAAACAGATTTAGGCGCCGCTCCAGTCTCCGTTGGTAGTTTTGCATTCTCATTGAAGGGATCAATTTTGTAACCCTTGCTTGTACACTTTCTAACCTTTCTATATCCTTCCTGAGGGATGGAGACCAAAACTGCGCACAGTATTCCAGTTGAGGTCTGACTAGTGAATTATAAAGAGACATTACAGTCTACTTGTTTCGAAACTGGAACTGTCTTTTAATATAACCTAATATTTTAAGGCCCTCTTTTCGACTTCTGCAGAGTGCTTCGACGGTTTCAAATCATTGCTGATATAGACTCCTAAGTCTTTCTCTAAATCGGTCTCAGTCAAGTTCCTTCCCGAGAGAGAGTAATCGGTTTTCGGGTTTTTATAACCTGTGTGCATTACCTTACACTTGTCCAAGTTGAATGGCATCTGCCAAGTAGCAGACCATTCGCCCAACCTGTCAAGATCATTCTGAAGCGTTCTCACGCCCTCTTCAGTACCTACACTACTTCCTAATTTCGTATCGTCTGCAAATTTGGAGACTGTACTTAGAAGCCCGACGTCTATATCATTAATATAGATGATAAAAAGTAAAGGACCCAGAACGAAACCCTGTGGGACACCACTGGCAACGGGCGCCCACTCCGAAGCCACTCCATTTATTACCACTCTCTGCTTTCTATCTTTTAACTAATCCTCAATCCAGTTGAAAAATGAGCGCAGTGATTCCTAGTCCTCTGATTTTAGCCATCAGTCTCGCGTGAGGGACTTTGATCAAAAGCTTTTTGAAAGTCGAGATACACTCTATTACCCTACTTGCATCGTATAGTGTATGCATATTATGGAGAAACTCTAACAGGTTTGTCAGACAGGATCTATGTCGCCTAAGTCCATGTTCAGAATAAAAAATTAGATTGTTCGATTCAAGGTGATACACAATACCTTTTGTAATAGTGGATTCCAACAGTTTGCCGACAATTGATGTTAAACTGATCGGGCGGTAATTACAAGGATTTTCTCAATCACCCTTTTTAAAGAGTGGTGTTACATTTGCTAATTTCCAGTCGATTGGAACTTTCCCTAACTCTATTGATTGTTTGAATATGGTTACTAAGTCGTCGACAATATTGTGGCTAACCTCTTTTAATACCCTTGGAAGAAATAAGTTGGAACCAGGTGATTTGTATTTATTCATCTTATCAATTAATTGCTGTACCTGATTTCTCGTAAAACTTATGATCTCTACGGGATGGTCACCGTCATATGTAATCAGAGGACTTGGCGCTTCAATCGAGTCTTCCTCCGTGAAGACTGTAACGAAGAACTCGTTTAATGTATTAGCTACATCTTTATCACCGAATTTCAGTAAGCCATTTCTATCTTTTAGGGGACCTACAGAATTTTTAATTGGCTTTCTGCTATTAACATGGGCAAAAAATTCTTTAGGATTAACTTTACAGAGTGAGGCAACTTTAGCTTCTTCATCACGTTTGGCTGATCTGATTAAGGACTTAACTCTCCTACGTAGGTTTATATAGTTTTCTGAATTAGTCTGGTTGAAATGTGACTTAAGTAGTTTGTAGGCTCTATTTCTTCCCGTAATTTCGTTGTTAAACCATTTCGGCGACTTTGTTGACAAGGAAACTATTTTAGTAGGTATAAAACTGTTCTGTAATATTCTAAATTGATCCTTACGAGATCCAGGTGACATTGACATCCTCACTTATTAGAACTTCAAGTGCGTCTAAACTACTTCGGAAGCTTTCAAAATTTGCTCTGGAGAAATCCAGTCTTTCACGAGTCTCTTTGCGTGTATTAACTGGAACCCTGAGGTTAAACCTAATCAAATTATAATCGCTGTTACTCAAATTTTCACCAATAGTCCGGTTAGAGACTAGGTCATCTTCGTTCGTGAATATGAGGTCTAGTTTATTATTACCCCTTGTAGGACCGTCAACCCATTGACTTCATAAATTATCATCGGCAAATTCCAAGAGTCTTGAGTCTCAGCATCAGCTGTTTTGTTTTCCCAATTTATGTTACCACAATTAAAATCCCCAAAAATCACACTGATCTTATTATTCACTATTCTGCTTAATTGGTTATACAAGTTTATATCCTTATCAACGAGGTAGTGAGGTGGCCTATATACTAGAAGTAGATGCACGACTTTATTATTTAGGTTTAGATCATTTCCCAACATTTCATGAGCAGATACGATATTACTGTTTACTGGGTGAAGGAAGCCATGAGCATATAAAATTACACCACCGCCTTCCCTTCCGTTCCTATCTTTGTGAAACATTTTGTAACCTACCATTTCAAACTCTCCTACAAAATCCCTTGATTCAGAATGAATCCAGGATTCCATAATTCCTGATATCAAAGCTCTCTCTTTTGACTAGGGCTATAAATTCCATTAGTTTGTTTCTAATTGACCTAGCATTGAAGAGCACAGTTTTGAGAGATTTTAAGTTGTTATTTATCCTAACTGGCCTGAGTCGTTTCCCGAAGCAGTTGAATCAACTACTGGGGGAGTAGGATGAACTACTGGTGGAGGACTGACTGCTGGGGGAACAGGACTATCTGCTGGGGAGGAGGACTGACTGCTACTATTGGGGGAGGGGGACTAATTGCTGTGGGAGGAGGGCTAACTGCTGTGGGAGGAAGGCTAACTGCTGTGGGAGGAAGGCTAACTGCTGTGGGAGGAGGACTAACTGCTGGGAGAGGAGAATTAACTGCTGGGGGAGGAGGATCGACTGCTGGGGGAATAGGTTTAATAGTTGGGGGAGCAGGATCAATTGCTGGTTTGGGGGTCCTAGTTTAAAAAGATTACACAAATTTATGTTCAGTAAATCACGAAACTTCTTTTTCCCCTTCTGATTAAAGTGTATCCCGTCCGAGCCAAAGTATTCCCCATTTCTGAAGAATGTAAGCCAAGAATCAACAAACTTTAGGCCTTTTTCCTCACACATGCGTTTAACTCTCTTATTTATGCTAATGGCTTTACTTAAAGTATAGTCACTAGCAGCATTCGTGGGAGAGTCCCTACAACCATACCCATATCTGTCTTTTCCCTAACCTTGTCGGTTAGGATCTTGAACTCTTTTACAATGGACTCTGTCTGCTCTCCTGTCCCTTCCTGAAAAACGTCATTGCCACCAACATATACAATGATGGGGCAACTCTTACTCTTGATATTAATTTTGACTAATTCCCTATTTATTATCTGACTCGTGGCACCTGGGAAACATCGGAGTTTCCTTTTGGTCACGCGTCTTGCTCCGAAAAAGTCCCCTTGCTTTCTGGCCAGAGAATCCCCAATTAAAAAGGATTCCTCCTCTTCGTCGTCAAGTAAGTGAAACTTATTTTTTAGGGTAAGGGGTTCTGAATCCTTATGTTTTGGTTTGGAGGGTCTTTTATTTTTGACCAATTGGAATTCTCGTTCCTCCGTCCTACTTTCCGGAATATTCACCGTAAGTAGTATGCCTGCAAAAAGGCCGAGCTGCATAATATGACGTAATGTTGCAATGTTGCATGATGACGTAATATTGCATAATGTTGCAAGTGCCACACCCCCTTTGTTGCAAGAGTGCCACCTCCCCCACCCCCCTTTGCTGCTAAGTCCCCCCCTTGTTGGGAAAAAAGAAAAAAGAAAAAGAAAAAGAAAGAAAGAGGGGTATGCAACTTGGAGGCGGAGTTCTCCCCTAAGCTGAACCCCCCAAAGGGGCATACCTATCCTAAGGGCGCCTCTTTGGGGAGGAAGGGGTTTCCTCACCCCCCAAAGGAGCAGAAAGAGATAGCAAGAGAGGAAGAGGAGGGTCTTTGCTCGGCGGACTCCCGAGCTCATATGGATACATCGTCCATCATCTGGTCCCTTATAGTGCCCCTAAGCAGCCAGTTGGCTGAGTTGCCAGACAATTTCATGTATTTAATTATTATTTAGCCAGTTGGCTACTGAGGTGCCAGATTCGTTATTTATTTTAAATAAGCTTATGTTACAGTTGGCTGAGCTGTCAGCTTCGTTACTTTTCTTTTCAATTACTCTGTTTTAGAAAATGATATAAACGTGTTCAAGGAATAAATAAAACACCATTACAACGTTCTGTTTATTAATTATTGGATATACAATATATATATATATATATATATATATATATATATATATATATATATATATATGGTCAAATAATAGAACGGGGAATATATAATCATGCAAATCATATTATTAACTAAATATTAGAAAAATATATATTTATATTAATTATATATAGTCGTACAAAACATGGAAAATATATAATCATACAAAGCACAGTATTAATCAAATATTAGAAAAATATAGTTATATCAAATATTAGTACAGGAAAAATATATTTATATTAATTATATATATATACTCGTACAAAACATAGTATTAAAATTTTTTTTAGAAAAATATATAGTTATATTATCAAAAGTTATATTATCAAATATTGGTACAGGAAAATATATACAAAACGTACAATCACATTATTATTACAGTAAAAATATATATTGTCTTTACCGCCTACGGTGCAAAACGCTAAATTCGAAGGTGATTGACGCTACATCAACATCGCCATTACTCTGCACGATGTGGTAAAACCGCCCAAGCATCACCTCACCGTTTAACTAATACGGCGGTTTATATTCAATGTAAAGGGCTTTCATATCGTTCAATACTATTTTTGTACCCACTTTACACTCGGCAGGTAAGGTGCCCTTAAGCGCTGCTAGAATGCTATCAAAAGCACGCGCAAAAACGTCATCGTCGGGCGTTACCATAAATACAAGTTTATAATCATGCCTTTCCAATCGGGTTTTTTTTCTTAACGTACCGAGCTTTTCAATCGTGAACTCTTCTTCACTCGACATAGCGACAATTGAAATAAGCTTCCAAGTTGCAACGGCAGCTATCAACTATATAGAGATACAGCTCTTCGGGATGAACCGTGTAGGCGAGCTCTGCACCGTACCTCTCAAGCGTTTTGTACCAAAGCTCAGGATATTTCGAAGAATCTAAACCTTTTAAATACGCTTCCAGAGCTATCCCGTTCTCTCCCTGCTCATTCCTACATTCAACAAATCCGTCGAGCAGAGCGGTGTAAGCGTACTCAAGTACTGTATCAAAATAAATCATGTCTGAGATGCGTGTGTTTAATATAGGTTTCAGCTTACGGAATCCTACGATCTCAAACATTCTGTCGAGGATGAAACGGTTCCGTGTAGGAACAAGAACGCCATTATCAGCCGTGCTCTTCACCATCAATCGTATATCAACGCATGGTTGATTGTTATTTACACTCAATGTACAAACAACGGCATATGAGGAGGCTTCACTGATCACCTCTCTTATTATATCTACGTCAGCTGGTATTTTATAGCGGTCCTCAGCCCACCTCTCAACTACCGCGAAGATTTTATGCATCTCCTCAAGATTTAAATAAATAACGTTGCGCTTGCTCGCAGGTCTACTGTTCGTTTCAAGCACACAGTTAATGGTGCCGGTTTCCCGCCTGAACACACGCAACGACTTCGTCACGGAGACGTCGTGCGAGGCGTTGAGAATGCTTCTCAAAGGGAGCTCCATCGTATTCATTGAGATGACAATGGCACATCCACTCGGTGCAAACTCTGAGAAGACTATGAGTCGCGTGAGGCACGCAGGTAGGCAGGAACGGGTCGATGGGCGGTTGACTCACCCTGATGATATGTAAACGGATTTGTTCGAACCCGTATGATCCGCGAGGTGCGAGTCGCACTATAATCTAATGAAACCTGTGCAGCGCTGAAAGAATTGTTGTATCCCATTATATTGGGTAGGTGTTTTGAGAAATTTTCCGGTA
Organism: Bathynomus jamesi; assembly: GCA_023014485.1. Lineage (NCBI taxonomy): Eukaryota > Metazoa > Arthropoda > Malacostraca > Isopoda > Cirolanidae > Bathynomus > Bathynomus jamesi. The sequence goes on along the minus strand of JAJOZX010000770.1, from coordinate 416,960 downwards.
CAAGAATTAATTTCGGTTTTAACGTTTTATCACTACCACTCCCCCGAATACGCACCAGACAGTTTCCCTCAGGGTAAATTTCATGAACTAGGCACATTTTATAATGTTTTATCTCTCCTAAACATCATTACAATCCGGCGCACTATTTGAGAGAAACATATGTTCATATTTAACCTTTGCATTTAACAGACGATACTCATCTCTAAACTCTACTAAAAACTCACATAACCCTTTAGCTACAACCTCACTACAAACTTCATCATTAATGTAGTGGTAAAAATACTTAAGATTGTCCATGACAACGAGATTCACATTTTCAGTCGTAGGGTATGAGTAATCGACATGGTGTAGCATGATATAATACCGTTTATCACACCACTCATCCACAAGGCTCACTATCCATAACTGTTGTTTAGTTTCTGAGCGTGCCGCTTCTTCTACCATACGGTGCACGTGTGCTAAAGCTTAGTTCTACAACATACTTGAGTACATCGTCTGTACTGCGAAATCCTACAACCCCTTCGCCAGAATAACCATAGAGTATTTGTACATCTTGCTCCTTCGTGCGATTCAATGCATCCTTAAAAGAGTCAAAGGAGGATGGGATAGGGAGTTTTTCACTATCCACTATATCTTGACACTTTGCTGAATACCATTTCATAAACGTTGAACATGCAGTATTAAAGGACGCCATTACTAGTTTTCTTCCACGCGAGAGAATACACGTCCGAGCCCAAGGGTATACAGAGGTCAACTGAGAACGCAGGGACATCGGCCTGCTCAGGCTACGGGATGAATCATGTCGCAGTTCTTACAGTGGGCGTGGCTTAACTTTACTGTACACACGCACACACGCAAAGTGAAACACAAGTCGATGCACGATTTATTTAATAAACGAAATAATCAGCATGTATATATTTAGAAACACGTGCAATAAATAAGTTAACAATAGGCACATAAAAGAATGTTCACAATACATATTAAGTTACAAATACGTGTGACGAATAATTTAGCATTAGCCCCATCAAAGATTATGGTAACCAAAGTGTAAGGTGTCATAGGTACCAGGTAACTAGTAACGTTTCCTATGGGTGTTACGGCACACCTTCGTACCCTAAAGTCCCTTCACACACCCCAGTTTCTGCGCCCGAAAATTGTGGGTGCCTACAATTAGTTGGGGAGCCCGATCACCCTCATCATCGTCCAAACACACTAGATCCTTCAGCGAATCAAAGTTGACGACCAGCCGATTCGCTTGGTTAAGCGTGATGCCCTTTGCCTTCACGATATATTTCATATCCTCGCCCACCCTCACCCGTACCCCATAGGTTTTAGGACCTGTTGAGACAAAAGAGTCGGCGTATGCGTTGTCCCCATACTCAGCCTTGATCTCATCAGTGAGCTCGCCGAGGAATTCACCAATAGAAGGCATGTATTCGCCCTCCATCGCTGTGAATATCACGCTATCTGTATCGGCGTAGAATACTCTCCGCCCAAGAGAATGCAATAGACCCCAAAGTTTGATGCGGGCGTAGGCTGTTGTGAAGCTGGCTACAGGAATGTTTGTAACCTTTGAGGTATCTGTGGGCAATTCAGTGTTGTTGTACTTTATTATGTAAGTATTACCTACATTCACGATTTCCATGACTTCTTTATCGGGTGCGTTGGCATAATCCCAGACTTCGCTATAACTTTGTGCCAAATGAACGTTTCTCTTTCCAGTATTCTGTGCAAATTTTCCTCATAGACTGTTTAGACACAACTTTGCACTAAAGCGCTTGCCAGGATTCTTTACAATTTGGGCGCGATCAAGTTGTATACCTTCGTGGTCGCGGTAACGTTGAATATAGGCAGACTTTTCATCTTCGGTGTCAACTCCTCGCGGATACCCTGATGCCTCAACTTTATCCTTCAAAAATGCATTTATATACGGTGTGAAATGGTTGGGTAGCTTCTGAAACCTCCAAACCTCATGTATCTTCAGTATTCTATACCCATGGCGTACGGCTAGGGTCAGCTCAAGACTTGTATATACGCCTCTGATCTTACGCTGGTGGGGTGTATGGTTACAATTACCATTATTCTCTTCCGCACACTTCACGCACAGGGAAAACATGAGCTTATGGTCAATGACGACGGGTAAGATCGGCATCCATAATTCGCGAGGGGCGAGCACGTCTACGAAAGAGAGCCCAAAGTAGCGATCATTCAAATTTCTTGAAAATTCACTGATGGAGGGCAGGTTAGGCCCCACTTTTTTCAGGAGCGCCCATGGGGTACGGGTTGTTCTTCATCACGTATGGGTATAAAGAACAGAAATCGTAGTAATGAAGTTTCACGCCCTCCGTAGGTGGAAAGTATAGCTTGAAGGGATTTGTACGTCCACCGAACAAGCTATCACCGCATTTGAGAGGATCCAGTACCATTGAACGTTTGATGGCTCTTATCTCCTCACGATACTGCTCATTGGCTTCCATCCGTGCATCATATTCATGCTCCCACAAGATTCTGTGTGTGAACCGGGCACCTATAAGTTGATCACGGGTGCGCGTCCACGCACGGCAGTCGGCAGGAGATCTACCGTGGATATCTCCGGTGATTCCACACTCAGGACGGGGGCATCCATGCCACCAGCAACCGTTAAAAGAGTACACAGTCTTCTCACGAGTGGCACGGTTTTCACTTAGTCCATCAACCCAAAAAACACGACCATTAATCTTAATGGATACTTCACCCGTGTTGCGGGCGTGCTTTATGTATACACCTGTCTGTTGCTGTAGGTGTGTGAGCCAGTAAATAGCCTTGTGGCCGTAACTGCGGGGGTTGTTTCTGTGAATAATGGTTAAGGTGGCTTTAGGCATGAAGTTATTCTTGAACACCGTAAAGCATAGCGAAGCGATGGTGGTTGCGACTTGCAGCGGATCGCATTTGAAACGGACTATGTACATTCTTCTAAAGGCTTGGAAACATACTCTGAGCACGCGCACATCATTCACGCAATAACGTTCACACTCAGCAGCTATATTATAAGGATTACATTCATTAAAACTACCGTAGTATCGATCAAAGTCTTCGCGCTCCTCTACACTCATACAATCGTACTTAAAATAATGTTTGGGTGGAGGTAGACCTACATAGTTTAAAGTCTCGCTAGTGAGGAAAGTGTAAGGGAAGTATCCTTTTGATACCTCAGCTGCTACCCCCATCACCTTGGGTAGTTTTGCTAATTTACAAGGCGTGAATAATAAAGTGTCTTTAAATTGTACATTACCTCTTATTTGCATCTGTATAAGTTTGTTTCCTCTTTTCAAGGGATCACCGGTGAATATCTCGTATGATTCGTGCTCGAGCAGCTCCTTATAAAGGAACTGTGTGTCAAATTTTGCCCCGTTATGGGCAAGAATATACAGTCATTTTTTTGAACTTGTCGGCTAACTTGACAATATAGGATACAAATAGCTTCACAGGGGAATCTCCTGCAGACAACCTTAAAAACGTTTGTCCGTTTACCACATTTGGGGCAATCGTCACACTCGATCTCCATACACTCGTTGCAGATAGTCTGGCTCACAAGTAAATGCGGTATTACCTCTTTGGCTTCGGCGTTCATATATGTTTCTATATCGTAGTATACAGTTATACAAGGTTTGTTTTTAGGCTTTGCGTCTTTCATATAACATACATGCTTTACGCCATCCGCCCTATATTTCTCATGGCATGTAGAACAGTGAATTTCGTCACATTTATGCTCAAACTTTCCCCAATTATCCTTCATGTAAAACATGCCACATTCACAGATTCTCATTTTCCTGCACGTGCCATTTGATTTATGGAGTTCAAAACAGTTATTATTGAAAAATGTGCTCCTACACACATTACAATACCTCTTCTCAGCTTTAGCCACACGGCTTTCACATTTGGGACTTTACAATGTTTCACTACATCATCCGCAAACTCGAGACACCCCTTACACAAATCATGATGTCGCCCATATTTTCGACTTTTATCATAGCTCACGTACAGACATCTTATATTACGGATGGGGAGATACGTTGTACCTGACAGTCCTAAAATAAGTAGGGGTCTTGTACGGTCTCTCACACTGCTTTTAAAAACATACACAGTCCTACGACTATCATCCAGGCCAAATACCACTATACGGGCATTCATTTCCTGTTCAACCCTTCTCAGCTCTTCAGGACCCATATTACAGTCAAACTCAAGTTCACAGTCTACAGCTAGTTTACGGGCACGCTCCTCGATCGTAGGCAACCAAATTTTTTTGGTCCGTCTATTTTGTACAGCAAACATACGAGCTAAGACCACTGCTATAAAGCCGCAACCACGATCGACGTTTATATGCCCTCTATAAATAAACTGGGAATTGAAGTTAAGAGTGTAAGGTGTGGCACTATGACCTGCAGCACGGAATACACGGTCAATATTTACCGTGAAGTTGTCCATATTGAATGCTATACTACTTTGGGCTGCTTGCATTATACGCGCTAATATATATTCTACATCCTCAGCAGCCAGACGTCTAAATGGCACTACCACCCAAAAATCATCTACATCGTTTTCATCTGAGTAGAAACCGAAGGATAGACTCGTCCTGACTTCACGCTCGTCGCGGTTCTGAAGGGCAAACTCTACAATGCGCTCTACAACGCGACGTAGCCCGCGCTCAATTCCATTGCTATACAGGGTTCTAGGGTCAACCCTGATTATATACCGATTTCTAGTCAAGGCTGGGGTAGGGGTTGCGGAGCGCACCAACTCAAATGTTATATCATCCTGAACAGAGCGAGTCACCGCTGAGGAGGATGGACGAGTGCCTATATTGGACGATGTGGGGATTGCGCCGTAAGACGTTGAGGGCTGGGGGTCTATTACAGCAGACTCTACAGAATGGGTGGGGGATGTGGAGGAAGTACAAGGGGTCGAGAAAGCTGATGTAGGGTTGGCAGCGTAAGACGTTGAGGGTTGGGGCTGTACCGCGGATTGTAAATCAACCGGCGCGTATTTCGCGGGCTTTATACCTGACGTGGAGGACTCTTCAGCGTGTCGCCGCTTTGAGTGTGCCGCCGTTGAGGGTATGGGCCCTGTAGATGCACGGCCAATGGATTCCCCCGTGATGTCGATGATGGTGGGGTGTACATCGTCGTCATTCACGGTTCTGTGGAAGAAGAAAACAAAATATAAGGAGCAGAACTCGTTATTTTTGATATTCTGTAAATGAGTCACTTAGGGTTGTGACGTGTTAGAAATGGATGCTGTAGAAAAATTCAGATTCACGAGACCATCCACATGTATTATATCTGGACCTACAGGATGTGGTAAAACGGTGTTTATGCTTAAAATTATTAAAGAAAAGGGTGAAATGTTCTCAAAATTTGTGCATAAAGTTATACGGTGCTATTCGAAATACCAATCAGTGTTCAACGAGTACCAGGACGATTTTTTGTTCCATAAGGGGGTCTATGACGTTAATTCACTAAAGGGAAATGAACATAGAGTCATCGTAATTGACGACCTCATGTTGGAGATGGATAAAACGTTTGCCGAGACATTTACAGTATTCTCCCACCATCTTAACATAAGCGTGTTCTTCATCAATCAGAATCTATTTTTCAAAAATAGATACATGCGCGATGTATCGTTAAATACGCAATATCTGGTCTTATTCGCGCAACGTAGAGATGTCACAAATTGGAGTATTAGCCAGACAAATGTTCCCGAGTCAGCGTAAGGAGTTTTTGGAGGTTTATAAAGAGGCCACAAAGCACCATTATGGATATTTGCTATGCGACCTTCACCCACGAAACACGTTTAGGGTGCTTCTAAGAACGAATATATTTCCAAACGAGCCTGAAACCGTGTACATTCCAGAATGATGAATAGGCTAAAGAAATACCATGAATTAATTAAAATCTATCAACGACTGCCTCGGTCGTTGCAGCAGATGCTTGTTAAAAATATCGACTCGGACTTTTAAAATGCATTTGTGAAATCTGCCTCAATGTTATAAAATGTAATGTTCCAGTGAATCCTTTCAGAAGGCTCGCTTACGTCGTTACAAGAACATAATACGAGAGCTCGCTCATAAAAGTCAGACTGTGGGTAAGAAAAAGCGTATTATTGTACAAAGAGGCGGGTCGTTCCTACCCATCTTATTTTCAATTTTGGGTCCTTTACTTACTAGAATAATATAATGAAGAAGGTGGTGGTGATCCCGCACGAGGTGTATGCTTCATTACAAAGGACACCAGACGCTGCTCTAGAGCCCCGTAAACGTAGGCTTAAAAGAATGGAGAGTGAGCTACTACTCCTATTAAACAGTGAAAAGGCGCCTGATGAGAAAAGGGTTTTGTATCAAGAGGCTCTGCAAAAATTTCTTCATGAGTACGAAGATTATAAACATCCTACAGATCCCCGTGAAGCACAGCTTCGAGTAGCGCTGAGCATAGTGGTACAGGGCCTGAGCAACCAAAGAGTAGCGGAACACAGCACATCGAACATGTGCTAAAAAACAGCCTTCCCCATACATTGAGGAATAAAGGGTTAAGTCTTATAATCTATTGAGTGAGGACCCTATCATACAGTGCGGCGACACAGGCGAGGTCATTGTTGATGGAACAAGGGTACAGGGTTCCAATATCGTTGATATTGTTCATGATCTGGTGAGAAAGTGGGACAGGCCATCACCAACAGGATGGAAACATATTAAAGCAAGACTACAGCAAATAAATGTCCCCAAAACATTGATAGGTAATCTGAATAGGTTAAAAGACTTGGAGCATGTATCGCACGTGTCACAACTGAGTACACCTTCACCCACAACAGCTGCTGTGTCTCTGAAGAGAAGAAAGAAGAGAGTAGAAGGCCAACCTTATCCACGTGCATCTAAAATACGCAAATGGCTAACGTATTAAGTAAGCACTATTATGACATTTCTAGCCCAGCATCTATGGTGGCGTTAATAGACTGTACAGAGGTACTTGTGGCGTAAGGAAAAAGGATGTTGAGAGATTTTTGCGTGCCCAGGATGCTTACACACTTCATAAACCGGTGAGAAAAATGTTTAAAACAGCCAAGACACCAGCCGCTTCGAGTGACTCTATTTGGCAGGCAGATTTAACAGACATGCAAAGATATTCGGTGTACAACGATGGTTACCGCTACATCCTATTCATAATAGATGTATTCTCTAGATACCTGTGGCTAGTTCCCCTGAAAAATAAATCGCCTGAAGCAGTCGCTAAAGCAACTAAAACACTGATGTTGAAAGAATACAGGATTCCAGGATATTTTTGTATGGACATGAGGAAAGAATTTATAGGGCGTGCTTTTCAGAACATGTTGTCAGAGTTTAATATCAGCTATTACACTTCCAACTGAAAGAGTTCAGCGTACCATAAAGGAACGCATGCACCGTTATTTTACACATAAAAGCACGCTCAGATATATAAACGTTCTCGATTCATTGGCTTCATCCTACAACCGCTCACACCACCGTACGATCGGTACAACGCCTAACGATGTTTTAGAAAGAGGCAGGCGACCGAGGAGTGATGGACCACCACCACCACTGCCACCACAATCTGTGCGTTTTAAAATCAATGATTATGTAAGGTTGTCACGTTCGGGAAATAAATTCGCGAAGGGTTTTGAGCAAAGATGGACACGCGAGATTTTTAAAGTTAGAGCTATGAGGCCTAAAGGCGAGATAATGATGCATTACGTTGAAGATTTGAATGGGGAAGAAATCTCGGGGGGTTTTTACTGCGAGGAACTTCAGAAAGTGGCATTTAATTTAGGAAAAAACGTGTTTAAAATTGAGAAAATTTTAGGGAGCAAAGGCGCAGGAAAGAAGAAAATGTACCTGATGAAGTGGTTAGGGTATCCAGAAAGCTTCAATACCTATATAAAAGCCGATGCAGTCATGAAGCTTAATTAGTATGCAGCATGGCTCCCAACCATTTCTACGACACACTCCCGTCCTCCTCATCCCTGTCTATGCACCCTAACAACACAGTAGCCAACTTTGTAACAGAACTCCATGGGCCCATTGATTTAGGTCGTGATTCGAATGAGGTGGGGGTATGTGAAATTCAGCTGGACACCGTCTTTTTAAATCTTGATTATAAAGACGCCGTTTTTACAATTCTTAGAAACTGTGACGAGTGCGCCAAAGCCGGCGGGGTAACTCGGGACGAAACTATACGCATCGCCCGGACTAAGGTCGCACAGTTTTTCAGTACAACTGTGACACTAGGCCCGGGTCGCCACGGTTCGGCTGAGGATGTTGTGAGAGACTTAAACATATGCATGGCCGCCGCTTCCATTAGGCGAGGTTAGTAAATGCTAAGGGCGCCAAAGATCTGGGGGGCGCCAGCGCCTCCCGCCCTGTGCACGTCTGATAGTATTATGTAAGAACAACATGAAAAAAATAATGAAGGAATGAGAAGCATAGACAAATGATGAAAGGTTGTACGACGTATGTACACCAGTTTAGCTTGACTGATATTTACATAATTAACTTATTCATCTTATTGGGTCATTATAGAACTTTCACTATCACGACCTTTAACCCTTCAGGGACGGGAGTCGTAAATAAGCGATTTAAAAATGTTGCGCGCACAGACGGGAGTCGTCAATAAGCGACTCGGCTTATTTACGGCTTAATATGAGTTCCGGGAGTCGTCAATAAGCGAGTAACTGTTTTTATGTGACATATGCCCTTCTTGCTTGGAAAAAACAGTAGATATGTCCTTTTTGCACGCATAATTTAGCACTTTTGAGCGTTCTGATTTGTTACTACATATGCCTCGCTTTACTCGCTGTTTTGATTGGTCATGACACTTTCTTGAACTGTGAAATGATTTTATAATTTTATAATAAATGTATGTATTAGCAAATTAAAATAGATCAGTGTAAGGCAAATAGTTTCTTCAATATGGTACCTTGATTACTTTGTGGGCAAACCCAATCGTGAAGTGGGAGGCGGGTGGGGGCGCCAGCTGCAGTCCTGCTAAGGGCGCCAAATAGGCTGGCGCCGGACCTGAACATATGTTTAAAAAACTCGCACCTTACGAATGATTTAATATACGAAATCGTGAACAGAGGAGGCGCTGCACATACTCTAATGCTAAAATCAAAGGCTAATAGAAATCTTAAAGACGGAAGATTATTCAAAATTATAACCGAGGGGCGTTATCGAACAGCCTTCCAAAGAGACACCTGTCACGTGGTACCGGATGACTTGTCCCGCTTAATGTACCAGCTGAAGATGGAGAAAATGGCTGAAGGCCCTTTGCCGCCAGAAATGTGCTATATTTATAGCAATATAGTAGAACACCAATTTGTTGGGGACACCCAGGCCCGTCTGGTACGCATTGCACACATCCCCAACCATAGAGGCAGGGGTTTGAGTATTACATATGACAGGCCCCATTATGTGAATGTCGCAACTAATCTAATAACTAATATCTCAATATATATAAGAACCAGAGCTGGGCACCGCAAACTCAAAATCACTTCCGCAATTGCAAATCCGCAAACTCAAACCTTACCTTCCGCAACCGCAAATCCGCAAACTGCTTGCCATTTTTGGTGCCGCAAACGCAAATCCGCAAACGCAAACCATATTTCCAATTTTTACAGTGCTGGGCACTTCCGCAAACACTTCCGCAAACCGCAAATTCCGCAATCGCAATTTTAACTATAAAAAGTATCCAAAACATTAAAGAGGTATAAAAAGTTTTTATATCTTTTTAATGTTTAATGTTTTAGCCTTGTTTTTATTAAAACAAGGCTAAATAATTTATTACAATAAATCACTCTTGTAGAAGAAATAAAAATACTACATATATTGATATTATATTGAACAAAAACACCTCCTGCAAGTAAATAGTAAATAAATTAACTAATAAATTTAATCATTTGAATTTCATAAATTTTGAGACTTAGACACGTTAGAGAAGACTGTACTGTAACTGTAGTAACTGTACACACATTACATTACACAAGTTAAATTAAGTTAACACTGTGACTGTACACAACTTGAACTCACTGTACAACTCAACCCCTCTAGCCTCTACAAGTGTACGCCTCTGGCTTTGTCAACAAGTTCAGTCGTCCTCCTCCAGTAACTGAGCCAAATCCAGTTTTAATAAGTCCATGTTCCCCTTCATGAACACGAGACGTTGGAAGTTGTCAGAGGTCAGGCTGGCCCTTTTGGGCTTCATTATATCTGACCCATGGGAGAACAGTCTCTCCACGGCCGCAGAGCTGGGGATGGCCGTGTTATACTTGAGGAAAACATGAACCCAGGCGTTGCGGTGAAGTTTGGGGAACATGCTCTGCTCCAGCTCCTTGTTCTTCTCCTTGTCAGAGGACCAACTGTCCAACTCTTTCGCCAACTTGTTGGAGAGGCGATTGGAGTTGCTGTTGCTGGTCTCCCTCTCCATTGGCGTTGGGCCATAGGTCCTCAACTCCTGGAAATAAATTAAATAATTTAATAAATAATACAAAAAAATAGTAATTTACTATTAAGTATGACAGTCTAAGTTACTAACAGACTCAGTAACAACAACTAACAAGTCAGAAATTGTTCAAATTGTTCAAATTGAATGACTTAGTGTGAGTGAGCTCAGACTATGAGTAGTACTAACAGTAACTGGCAACTACTACAACTAGGCTACGCAGAGTGCGGTCACACATTAATTTATAACTAAATAATTAAATTTTAATCTACATAATGAATTAATGATTATGTAAATAACGAAAATGATCAGTAAATCACCTTGAAGAATTCGTCCTCGTCATCGTCGTCCTCGGCACTGCTGGGTCCGGAAGTCTCGATGGCAACGTGCTCCCGGATTTCATCCAACAGCCTCGTTCTCGTCACGTCGACATTGCCAGGGTTGATGTGCCGGACCACATGCAGTTTGAAGAAGGGGTGACTTGCAGTCGCCACGTGGGAAATTTGCGGAAAGATTTGCGTTTGCGGTCTTAGTTCCGCAACGCAAATTCACTAATTTGCGATGACTTTGCCGCAAACGCAAATCCGCAAACGAAAAACATACCTCCGCAATTGCGGAATTTGCGGTTTGCGGAAGTGCCCAGCTCTGATAAGAACGGTGAAGGGTAAAAATTTCCCATTCGGTGACGGGAGCTTGACAGTGAAGCTGCACTTTCGCCGCACTGAGTTATAATGGTCAGAAAACCATTCACGGTGTACCGGGGTGTGAGATATCAGCGCGGCAGCGGCCTTGGTGCCATTTTTTCATCCATACTGCGCACAGCTGTACCACTATTGAATAGGGGGGCCAGGTACCTTGGTAGGAAGGCCTTACAAACAGGATTTAACGCGGCAGAAGAAATGCTCGCGGGTACTAAACCTAAAGAAGCTCTAAAAAAACATTTAAGGCGTACGCGGGATGAAGTCATCAAAGATGCGAAGAGGAAAATGCATGTCGAAGGAAAGAAGAAGAAGAAGAAGGGGTTGCCAACACATGATGTAAAGAAGAGGGCTGCTAGGAAGAAGAAGGGAGTGCCATCACGTGGTGTAAAGAAGAAGAGAGCTGTTATGAAGAAGGAATCACGTGGTGTTAAACGTAAAAGGGTGCCAAAAAGGAAGTGTTCTAAGCGTATGAAACCTATGGTTGATCATTTTTTTAACTGATATAAACTGAGGAAGCTAGTCTCACGAATCATAGATTGTTTAACAGTCGTCGCGGGAGGTGGCACTGTTTCTAACTCACCATGGCACGTTTCATTCATCCTTGCAATTCACAGTGCTGTAAATCGGAGCTGTCCCTCTTTGATATGCCTCCAACTCAAGTATCTATTGAGCACAGTGACTTTATTACAATTAACCCTTTAAACACGATTAGTTCACCCAGTGCCCCTATAGAATTCGTGATACCCAGCTCAGGCCAATACTTTTTTGATCCGGGCTGTATGGACATGTATACTAAACTACGCATAGCACATTCTGACGGAACGGACTGCGATGATAATTATGCTGCATACCCCGAAACAAACTTTCTGCACACCATATTCAGCCAGTGTGACGTATATTTAAATCAGACTAACATCTCGGCAGGCACGGGGTATTACCACCTACGATCGTATCTGGGAAATGTCCACAACTTTTCAAAAGAAGCGAAGGATACCTTTTTATCTGCCGAGGGGTATTACCACACTAAAGATGAAGATGGAATAAAGGATAAATTTAAAAATTCTAAAAAAAAGATATATGAATGTTTTGGACGCTTGCACACGGACTTTACATTCCATATCATGGAGGCATATTTGTGTATACGCTGAGTGAAGCTAAGTTCCGCGAAACATATAGAAATTGAGAAAGAACTGTTACACACCACAGTGAAATACCCAATTAACAGGGTACAGATCAAACTGTACACGATCCACACAGGATTAGCATCGAAACAGATAGAAAACATCGCTCTTGGAGTAATGCCTAAAAGGATTTTAATTGGGATGCAAAATCACGCTTCGACGAATGGGGATTATAAAAGAGTGCCTTGAAGTTTGAAAATTTTGGACTTAAAAATATCACTTTATATATCAATGGCGTCGCATTGGGTGGGACAATGAATATTGACTACTCGTCAGATGCTGTGTTCCCGCTCTGCGCGAGAGCATACAGCGGTTTATCCCATAACACAGGGGTGTGTGACGAACTCGGAATCGGCCTAACACAGAAAGAATTTGTGGAACAGTTTAACATTTATTCATTTGACCTTACGCCTGACTTAACCGCGGGGGTAAACACCCATTTAAACGCCCAGCAGACCGGTACGGTGGCAGCACGTTTGGATTTCGCCAAGCCTACAGACGCGCCTATTAGTGTACTAATGTATCTAGAAACACAGGCCCTAATAGAGATGGATCGTTTCCGGAATATAAGCACAGATTTTTAAAATGGACGCAAATACCCTCAAGAGAGTGGTGAAAAGTGACTGTTTCGCGCATTCCAAATTTATCGGGGTTTTTGCAAAGAATGAAATATTGATGCCACCTAGCACGAGAAACTGGCACGGGGCCATCGTTAACACCGACATTGTGGGTGGCGAGGGAATTCACTGGTTTGCTCTTTATTTTAAAACTAATGAAAGACTATACTATTTCGATTCACTCGGGCTCCCTCCATGGAACGATTCGACAATCGTAAATTTTATCGCGCAATTACGTGTGCCTGAGGTAATTTGGGCCCCATATCAACTTCAAAGCCTTTACAGTGAAACATGTGGGCTATATTGTATCTTGTTTCTCTTGCATATGTCTCGCGGGAAGGGATTTATGAATTTTTTAAATTTATTCGATTTGTGTGACACAAATATGAACGATAAATATGTATGTAGACAGATAAAAAAAAAATTCCCACATGTTGCAACCCCTATAAGCCCTATATTCTGTAAATCTGTATATACACTTGTAACAATAAAGAATTGGGCGCTGCCCCTTTTTGTACATGTTTAATAAATGAAAATAATGTTGTGTTTTGTTAATATCCTAAAAAGTACCTACATAATCTCTGCGGTGATAGCGCAATCGGATGAATTGTTGTGCGACAACACCATAACATCTGATTTGCAGCGTGGTGTGGATACCACTTCGTCCGCCACCCTTTCTCCAAAAGTTTTATAATCTCTTCTAACTCCGTTTCGTCCCTGTAAAATAAAGATAAAATTATTTTTAAAAACGAATGCACTCCTTAAAACTGCATTCGTTTCTAAAAATCTACCATACCATATATATATATATACATATATATATATATATATATATTATATATATATACGGAAATAGTGACGAAAATTAGTGAAAAAAGTAGGTTGCAGCGATATTTAGAATCCAACAAATTATTTTTTTTATATACAGGATGTCCCAGAATTAACTATCTATTTCAATGAAATCGGACAAATTTTTTAAAAACACACTTTTATTTATGTTTATCATGTTTAATATGTGTTAAAAATGTATAAATTTCTAAAAAAATTTCATAATTTTATTTTCATAATTTTTTCATAGTTTTTCATAGTTTTATTTTCATTCTCTTTCAGAACCCTATTAATAATGAATACACAAGAACGCATCTTTGTTGTAACATCCCGTATCAAAGGAATGCAATGTAATGAAATCAGAGAAAAATTTACAAGAAGATTCCACAGAACCGGTCCTACAGACAAAGCGATTCGTGAACTTGTGAACAAATTTAAAAGAACTGGATCCGTACACGACGAGGTGGGAAGAGGACGCCCAAGGACAGCACGTAACAGTACCGAACAGGTACGACAATTGTTTGAGGATGAACCAACAACTTCGGTTAGGGAGGCCGGTCGAAGACTCAACATATCCAAGACAACAGTTCGTAGAATCTTGCGTTCGACACTGATGAAAAAGGCTTATCACATTCAAGTAAATAAAGTTTTGGCTTATGATTTATAAATCTATTTGTTTTTGTATCATAATTTAGTAATAAACACAAAATTATGTCAGTTTTTATTAAATTTGTCCGATTTCATTGAAATAGATAGTTAATTCTGGGACACCCTGTATAATAAAGGTTATTCAATTATTCAACTGAAAATGCTTTGCAATTATGGCTTCTTTATAAGATAACGCTCACCTTAGTTCCTCTGCAAATTCGAGATCGCTGGGTGGGTTGCTCGCCGATGCACTCGCTCTCCTTTCGCCGAAAGTGTTTATAACATGGTCTAGCTCCGTGGCGGTGCTGTAATTAAAATAATTATCGTGAAGCTGGATGCGAACAACACGTTTCGGGAAAAATAGTTTTATTCAAAACTAATAAATAAACGAGATTTGTTTGCGTTGAGAGAACCTACCCCGCTTGAATTGAGTTGAACAACCTTTATTAATAAATACAGTAGTCTTTTTACAATTTACAATTTTACAATGACATGAATAATTTTGAAGCTCGACTATTTATTTTATTTAATTTGGTCCTCAAGCTTTAGGCTTTACTGAGCTCTTATTAAAAATAAGCCGCTAGTTGCTATAAATTAGTAATAATAAACAAATAAATGCAGTCCTGTAATTAAAATAATTGTCGTGAAGCTGGATGCGAAAAACACGTTTCGGGAAAAATAGTATTAATCAAAACTAATAAATAAACGAGTTTTGTTTGCGTTGAGAGAGCCTGTCCACGGTTAGGTTAAATTGAAATTATTTCGCAGTACTTTGACGAGAAATACACACAATGAACACAGATTTAAAATTAAAAACTGTCGAGAGCTGATATATATATATATATATATTAGGTCATCCCATAAGTAATGCGGCATTTTTAAATTTTTTTTTTTTCCATTTTTATCATTATTTTACGGATAGAAATCAAACAACTCTTTGAAGTTATTTATTTAAATAAATATTTATTTAAATATAAATAACTTCAAAGAGTTGTTTGATTTCTATCTGTAAAAAAATGATAAAAATGGAAAAAAAAAATTAAAAAATGCCGCATTACTTATGGGATGACCTAATATATATGTATATTGAATATATGGGACACAAACATTAATTAAACACGATTTTCAAAAGACTTATTACAACGTTACAAATTACTTATGTAAAAATGAACCATAAATAATTCCCATATTCCTATATTATCTTATCCTTCATGTAATTCTTGTATTCATTTATATAGTCTCTGTATCCATTGTAAGAAAAAGTATCCATTTTAAAAATTCATGTGTTATATGGTTCATGTATAATCTTATATATTTAACTTTATATAATGCCTATACTCATATTTATGTACGTGTGTGTATTCATTTTTACATAAGGACCAAAATCGCCCAACGCGAGTTTGGATAAAATATTTGATGCGCTTTCTACTTTGCTAAATAATTGGTGACCTGTTGTTTTTTAAAATCTCATAATCATTTTTTTAGATTTCGCTTAATAAGGAATCCTGTTAAGCTTTGCAATGTTCACATTTTGTATACACTCTCTTTCGTTATAAACAATGAGATCATGTCTTGCCTAAGCATTAAAATTGTACATCTTAAACCTTAAAATTTCACTCATATGCATATTTTAGTGTAAAGATGCATAGTCCGATTTCCACTTTTAGTTAACTTGGCAGATCATGATAACATCAGATCTGAAAAGTCGCGGTTTAAGATAAAAATATGGTTTCGTCTTCAAATATTTGTTTACTCGTTCAAGCCTTACCACAGCTAAAAAATTTACTTATTTTCAAATATTGTGCAAAAATAATACAGCCTTCTTAGCATTTAATAATAATAATGTTAGCAGTTTTTGGGTATATAAACCCATTAAAATTAATCCATTGGCATTCAGAAGCTAATTCAGAGGCTGAGCACTACCTGTATCTTTTAGCAGTAAAGTTACAATTGAAACTTTTTATTGTCCCCTTCGAGCCTTGCTCTCTTCAGAAAAACTTAGAAAACTTTCCGGATACGCTATAAGAAGAATCCGGAACCTTCAGCATTTAGATTGCAAATCTACCAGAGTCCTCCGAGCCACTATAGAAGAACTCGGAGAGTAACATAGAAGAAAAAACCACTTCAAGTCACAATCCGTTGCTTGCCTCCTAAACCAGAACCCCCGTCAATCCGAACCACCCCAGGGCCATAGACGGAGGGGTTAACAACTGGCGACCCTTTAACCAGGATCTTCACGACTCCAGGATTCTTCCAGTCTTCCAGACCCTGGAACCAGAACCAACACCCAGTTGACCGGCGTGTCACGACTTCTAGTTCGTCACATCCACCCAGTTGACCGGCGTGTCACGACTTCTAGTTCGTCACATCCACCCAGTTGACCGGCGTGTCACGACTTCTAGTTCGTCACATCCACCCAGTTGACCGGCGTGTCACGACTCTAGTTCGTCACATCCACCCAGTTGACCGGAGTGTCACGACTTCTAGTTCGTCACATCCACCCAGTTGACCGGCGTGTCACGACTTCGAGTTCGTCACATCCACCCGTGAACCGGTGCGTTACGACTCCAAGTTCTTCACGCCTACTTTCATCTAGGAACAAGTGGCCAGCCAGACACGTCTTCAGGACACCTCAAAAGGATTTCGCCATAGGAATCTTGTTAAGTACAAAACTCTTTTTAAAATAATTTCTAAACATTTGAAAAGTCATTATTATTAACAATTAATATTTAGTATTGAGCCAGAATTAACAAAAAACACAGTGAACACTCAGACACCAGTGATACACTCTTTTATTGAAAACAGTATTGTCACAGTTATTTTCAGTTATTTTTACTATTCTAGTTAGTATAGTATAATTTTATTTAATGTACCAAACATAGTATTACCATACCATCACGTACATTTGAGTGAAATTTTGTTTACATTTTTTTTTTGTTTGCAATCTTTTCAAATTTTCCCCGAGTTAGGCAAATTGTTGTGCATTATTTTTTTTAGATAGTGTAGTTAGGAAAACCCCTTAAGTGATCATTCCATGAATTAAGATCGGTCAAGCAGACCTAATTAGAACATTAATAAGTACCTTCACATATGAGCGATTCAGACGGTGCGCTTTCTGACATCGAAGAATTACCTACACCCATTTTTCCACCTACCCCGCGCCCTTCAAACATATTCCCAAACACACAAGTCAGTATGTCTCAGTCTCAAACCCCCGCCCCAGCATATATTAACTTAGGCAGATTAGTAAATCTTCCTCATACTGTTTTAATTTTTAAGGGGACCATAGATAATCGTTTTGTTGAACCGCGCGTAAGACCTTGGGTTGAGTCTTTAGAGCAACATTTCTTACGCGAGAATATTACCGATGATGATATAAAAATCAGAGAAGCAAAAAGATTTATTGACCCTAAAGAGGGAAATGCCCATGACACAGTCACTTACGTCCCATCAATTAGCGAAGCTATAACATGGGACGATTTTAAACAAAACCTATTAGAATTTTTTAAAGAAATAACCCTTGCACAACCCTTAGCCACATTAGAAGCAGTCTTCCAAGTTAAATGGAAGAAAGAGGAACACGAGGATTTAAACAATTTTATTACACGTACACACAAACTTGTAGGAGAAGCCCTCCGGGCCGCAGAAAATGCATGTGGCATAACTTTTACTTCGAAACAAAGAAATCTAATAGTAGCCACAACCATTTACCAAAACTTACCCGGAGCGCCTAAAAAAAAGTTTCAGGAGTTTTTAAATGTTGACAAACCTGTCAGTGTAGCCATAAACAAAACACGGGAACATCACCCCGATTTAGCAAACCAAACCTACCGAAAGGGTAGAGAAACCCCTGTACAGTATATTCAGCAGCAGCCACAACACCAATACCAACAGCAACAACAACAACAATATAAACCAAGGCAAATACAGGGAACACCCCAGAAACAAGCCCCCCAAACCCAGAATACACGCCCTCCTCCACAGTGTTTTAACTGTGATAGTTTCGGGCATATGATAAGTCAATGTAATTACCCCTCGTATTGCTCCCACTGTCACGAACATGGTCATCGCCGTGGCGATCGCCAAAAGTGTGCTGATAAAGCCCCTGCAGGGTATAGACCCCACTTTCAGAAACCAAACCAACCACGTCCCCAAAACGTATCCCAAAAGTCAACCAATCCCCAGAAACCAGTCCATTCCCAGCCTCAGTCGAACTACCAACCCAATAAATCACGACCACAGGGTCACCCACACTCTTACCCCATGTATAAACCCCAATACAACCAGCAAGGTCAACTAGTTCGGTACGTAGAAGTACCCGGGGAGGAATCATTTTCCCCAGAGAACAGTTTTCAAGAACACCCTTCAGCGTATGATATCCCCGTAGAATATGATCCAGGTCCTCCCATAGAAGACCATGTGCCCTTTTTTAGACCCTACATTGGAGGCAGCAGTTCAACCTCCTCCCTCCTAAATTACAGTAGTAAGCCCAGATACGCACACAAACTCCCCATCAGGATAATAGGTGCGGACCTCTTAGATTTAATAATAAATTGTAGTACGGATAACCAAGATTTAACTGCTCTCCTAGATACAGGAGCACACGACGTTAATTAAGAAACAATGCGTAGATGAATTACTAGAGAGTACAAATTATAAATATGAACTTAAGGCACCATCCTGCCAACTTAGAGGAGTTACGGGCACACCCATACCCACATACGGAGAAATTGAGTTATATTTAGAAATTGGAAACGCGGTATACCCCGCGAAATGTTGTATAGTGGACACAGTCGCCACCTTTCAGACAGACATCCTACTAGGGATGGATTTTTTTAACCGGAATCAATGGGAGATTTACCCAGCCGGAAAGTTAGTAAAGTGTCGAAATAGGACACACCATCTCCGCGAGGATGACAGACAACTTAATGCTAATAGACTTAGCTCAGTTCAGATTTCCGAAAGAAATAGGAAACCCCCTCTACTTGATAGCAGATCAAGTCGGCCGGTTGCATCCAGAGGGACAACCGCTCCAGAAATCAGACCCCAGGGTAATCAGTTCCAGTTGTTGAATCCAGTTGGATCAACCCAGGCAGTTTCCAGACAGTCAGTTTCCAGTCAGTCAGTTTCCAGTCAGTCAGTTTCCAGTCAGTCAGTTTCCAGTCAGTCAGTTTCCAGTCAGTCAGTTTCCAGTCAGTCAGTTTCCAGTCAGTCAGTTTCCAGTCAGTCAGTTTCCAGTCAGTCAGTTTCCAGTCAGCCAGTTTCCAGTCAGCCAGCTTCCAGTCAGTCAGTTTCCAGTCAGCCAGCTTCCAGTCAGCCAGTTTCCAGTCAGCCAGCTTCAGTTCAGCCAATAAGGCAAATTTTAGTCGCCGAACCAGAATCAGATTCACAATTTTTCATATGCCCTACCGAGCATATAACAGTAGCACCTTATGAGAAGATTTGTTTCCTAGCAAAAGTAGTTAACAGTCAAGGAAAATTATTAGAGTCAGAGCGTACTCTGATTACAGAGAAAAGTAATTTCAAAAGAGATGTTCTTATTGCCCAAGTCCTTAGTCAGAGTCAGAATTCAGCTATCCCTGTTGTTTGTTTAAACAAAGGAGAAAGTCTATAGAATTAACTTCAAATCAGAAAATAGGAACTGTTTCCACAGTAGAAATAGATTCAGATTTCCCCATCAGTACGATAAATCGTGTTTCCAGTTCCTTAGAATTAAAGCCTTCAATATTAAAAGAAGAATATAAGAAATGTCTGAAGCACTCCCTTCAGGAGTCACCAGCTTTACAGGATCCCAAACTAATGGAATCACTTCTCGATTTCCTGATAAGAAATAAAGATGTGATTGCCCTAACCGGAGATCCTCTGGGCCGAACTAATTTGGTCCCTTTTGAAATCAAGTTGGAACCCAATTCCAAACCCATTTTCATTCCTCCCTATCGGGTTCCACATTCTCAGTTAGTCACTATTGAGGAACACATCAAGGACATGTTGGAGCAGGATGTCATTCAGCCTTCAGCTAGTCCCTGGTCCGCTCCTATGATTCTCGTCTCCAAAAAGGACGGAACATCTCGCCCTTGTATAGATTTTAGACGCCTGAATAACATTACCATCCCAGACCGTTTCCCGATTCCAAACATGCAGGAAACAATTCTGAACGTAGGGAAAGCGAACTTTTTTTCATCCCTCGATTTAGCATCAGGTTATTGGCAAATGGAGGTCAGTCCCGAATCTCGGGCATTGACTGCTTTCTCCACTAACCGAGGCCATTACGAATTCCAGGTTTTACCTTTCGGAGTCCGAAATGGGCCTGCTAATTTCTCTAGGTTGATGAATATAGTCCTTTCCGACCTATTAGGTGTCGAAGCTCTCGTGTATCTTGACGATATTATCGTCTATAGTTCGGACATAAAAACACACTTTCAACGCCTTCATAATGTGCTATCACACTTGAGAAAAGCACACCTTAAACTGAAGCTTGCAAAGTGCAATTTTTTACAAGAATCCCTGGTATACCTAGGATTCCTACTCTCGTCCACAGGAATTAAACCTGATCCAGCCAAACTCGAAGCCCTGGAAAGGTACCCTGTACCCAAGACCATCGACGACGCCCGTGCATTTATTGGTTTTGTCGGATTCTATCGGAACTTTATCCCCAATTTTCGAATATTGCTAAACCCATTACTAATTTGTTCCAGAAAAATTCGAAATTTAACTGGGAATCCGATCACCAACATGCCTTTGAAACTTTAATTAATAAACTAACCTGTCATCCCATTTTACAATATCCTGATTACACAAGACCCTTCATCATAGCCACAGATGCTTCCTCCTATGGACTAGGAGCCGTCCTGTTACAGGACGTAGACGGTGTGGAATTACCCATTGCTTATGCCAGTCAACTTCTCTCTGCACCTCAACGGAATTATTCCACTACGGACCGAGAGGCCCTAGCGGTATATTGGGCTTTGAAAAAATTCCGAAATATCGTCTATGGCTACGATGTAACCATCAAGACTGATCATAAGCCACTCACGTACCTCTTCAAGGACAAGCTACTTGAAGGACGATTGAGTAGATGGGCTCTGTTGATTCAGGATTTTGCAGCGAAAATCGTATACAAACCGGGAAAACTGCAAGTTATTCCAGACGGATTGTCGAGACTCAAGCCCGACGCCCGAGTGAATAAAATAGGACTTCTTCCTGTGTTCGACTACGAGTGTCTGCAATACTCCCAACAACAGGACCAACACACCCAAAACCTTCGGGCGCGCCTGGAACAAAAGGAACCATCGAAGGTAAAAGAACAGTACAACCTCAAAGATGGGCTCGTACATTTCAGGAACGAAGATGGAAACGACCTCGTGGAGATACCAAAGGATCTCGTTGATATAGCCATTGGACTTTGTCACGACTCACCTTTTTATGGACACATGGGGCCGGATCGCACCATCAAAAGTCTTTTGGAGCGATACCATTTTCCCGAGATGAACAGAACGGTACATGAATACATCGCCGAATGTCCATCGTGTTTAAAGCATAAGGGCAACGTACCATCCACCGCTCCAATGCATAAATATCCAGTATGCCAGAGGCCCTGGCAAAGAACTGGAATGGATATACTGGGACCATTTCCCAAAACATCAAAGGGAAATCAGTACATCATTGTGTTTACGGACCACTTCTCGCGTTACAGCGAAGTAGCCGCCATTCCAGACCAGACCTCGGAAACTGTGGCAAGAGCCCTAGTGGAACGCGTCATCCAAAACCATACCACTCCTTCCATCCTAATCTCGGATAACGCCCGTAGTTTCACTTCCAAACTGTTCGAGTCACTTGTAACATGTGTAGAATTAAAAATACACACATTGTGGCATACCACCCGCAGGCAAACGGCTTAGTGGAAAGGCACAATCGAAAGATCTTGGAAGCCCTGCGCCACGTTGTCGATGCATCCTCCCGTACATGGGATGATTCCCTTCCCATGGTACAAACAGCCATCAACAATGGCTATAATGTGTCCATCGGGGACACCCCTCATTTCGTTCTATATCACTACGACAAGCGTCTACCTTTTGATTTGCCCGACCAAACCGACCCGGCAGTCCTAACATCTTCCGAAATGGCAGAAGCAAATCAGCAACTAGCTGAACGATCTTTCAAGATTTTTGACATAATCCGCTATGCCCTCGACCAACGAAACCAACAGATGGAGCAAGAGCAACATAGGCGTCATCCCCGTCAACGGACTATAATCGTCGGTATGCGATGTTATCTGAAGAGCGTGAAACCGCCAGGGGCTCATCGCAAATTATACCCAAAATGGGATGGCCCATATAGGATTATGAAAGACCTCGGGAAAAATCGTTATGAAATCCTCGACCTCCGAGATCATTCCAAACTAAAGATCATTCACGCTGACAATTTGAAGATAGCTTCCGAACAACACCTTCCCAAAAAACATCTGCCAGGCGTTCGAGCCGCCTATCCTTCAAAAGGTCAAGATATTAACAAATCGGGCAGGGATCACAAACTGAAGTAGTCACCGCGGGAACCGCTACCCATGACGAGATTGGTACCTCGTAATACCACCATTACTCGAGGCAATCTCTGAACAAGAGGAGGCCCCAGAGCCAAGCGTCCCATCGGACCCAGACCCTGGAGAAACCCCCTTCGAGAGATCACTCAGTGGAACTCCACCATCTCCTCCAAACTCCACCATCTCCTCTGTCACCCCCTCGCCGATTGATGATCGACGCACGGACCCGACATACCCCGCAAATGCATCACCCACGTGAACTAGAACCTTCACATAAGAAACGAAACCCGTTCAGAATCCGAGCTCAACGGTCGAACCCTATTACCACCAAAACGAGGCCGACCCCTTCGCCCACAAACACAAGTATCCACACAAGTATCCACACTACCCCCAGCTCCGTATAACTTAAGGCGTAGAAATGAATAAAATTGTCCCCTTATAATTTTCCAAATTATTTACTCTTGTAGACCTAGCATTAGAATTTCTACCGGAGTTGTTATAGAAAAACTTGCAGAAGGTAAATTTTTGAAAGGGCACGCAGACCTTTATATAAATTTGCAATCCCCTGCTGGAATTAAAATCAATCTCCTTCAGATACAAACCCAATTAGAAACGTTTGAAAGTAAAGTCCAAAATTCTTTCCAAGGAAAAGATCAGATAAGTCGCGTTCTGTTAGAAAATACCCTCGAAAATATTCAAACTACAGCACGCGCTCTATCAGAAATATTAGCCTTACCATGGATACAAACTGAAACCAAAAATTCCGAAAACTTTAACCAAAGAAGTAAAAGGGGACTGATAGATATAGGAGGGAAACTGTTCAAAGGTTTATTCGATTAGCAACCGAAGAAGATATTAAAAGAGTTGAACTTAAATTGAATCTCTTCGGCTCGGAATCGACAATATAATGGACACATGTTAGAACAGACTATTAGGTCATTACACGAAAACAATCGCTTCCTTCACTCCCTTTCGGACAGATTCACATACCTTGAATCCATGTTAGCTCAATACAAAGAACACAAACGATATCTACAGTAGAATTAATAGAAATAATGAACATACAAGTAACCCTAATCGATAAATACTTACAACGAATAACTACGATTCATTCCAAGGTTTTGCGTGCAACCCAGCTAGCCCATGGAAAAATCACTCTTTCCACCCTAATACCATGGGAAATACTCCAGTCCTTGATTCACACCGCCCAGTCACAATTAAAATTATCACCCATATTCCCACTCAACCACACTAATTACCCTCAATTTCTAGAATACACCTGGACTGTACATGGACCACGCCCCTACACATACCTCATAATTATACCATTTTTCGATTTCCTCACTTATGACGTATATAAATTTCACCCTTTCCAACACCCTACCAAAATAACTCTAATGTCTATCGATTGTATTTACCCACCGTACCACCTTACCTTTTCCTCACCAAAGATCTATCAGCTTATTCTATGATGTCAGATAGCGACGTCCGGCATTGCCGATTCCCGCAACCAAATAAACAACTCATCTGCCTCCACTCAAACCAGTTATTCTTCCCACTACTAGGTCTTGCTTTATCGATTTAATTCGTGACCGGCATGCCCCCCGTATGTTCATTTAAAAAATTTCATTCCCCTAAAACCATCCAACTACGAATTGGACCAGACATCTGGGTTTCCTTCGCGAACAGGACTGCCGCTACCCTCGAGTGTCCATCAAATTATTCCCTCATTACAATCCCTATGATTATTCGGCTACCAATTGGTTGCTCCTTGCGTTCAAAAGCCCTCCAAATATACAACCCGTATAAGGTTACCCTTAAACTCATACCCATTTCCGTCGCAAATTAAATTTAAACCCGTCATAGAGATCTTAAATCTCTCCATAAAACCTGTAACCATCCTACCCGAACTGCATGCCCCTGAATGGAATGATCAATTGAGCCGGTTTAAAATTTCGGATGATAACCAAAACAACCTCTTACAAATACTACAACCGGTAACCATTTTCTCAACATCTGCCGTTAGTATCATTATTGTGTGTGCTATTATCCTCGGTATATTTGTGATGAAAAGATCATTCTGGGAACAAGAAAAACCCAGTGACACGGAACATGAAACTATTTATGCACGACCAAGAGTGCGTACCCAGACCACGTGAACTAGACTTAACCACCCGACTTATGTTGTATATATAAATCTGTATTATAAAACCAATAGTTATCATCTAGTTAGCCTTAGTTAGGATGTTACGTTGTTATATTAATATCATTCTAGATGGAAGAGCCCTGTAAAAATGAACCATAAATAATTCCCATATTCCTATATTATCTTATCCTTCATGTAATTCTTGTATTCATTTATATAGTCTCTGTATCCATTGTAAGAAAAAGTATCCATTTTAAAAATTCATGTGTTATATGGTTCATGTATAATCTTATATATTTAACTTTATATAATGCCTATACTCATATGTATGTACGTGTGTATATTCATTTTTACATAAGGACCAAAATCGCCCAACGCGAGTTTGGATAAAATATTTGATTCGCTTTCTACTTTGCTAAATAATTGGTGACCTGTTGTTTTTTAAAATCTCATAATCATTTTTTTAGATTTCGCTTAATAAGGAATCCTGTTAAGCTTTGCAATGTTCACATTTTGTATACACTCTCTTTCGTTATAAACAATGAGATCATGTCTTGCCTAAGCATTAAAATTGTACATCTTAAACCTTAAAATTTCACTCATATGCATATTTTAGTGTAAAGATGCATAGTCCGATTTCCACTTTTAGTTAACTTGGCAGATCATGATAACATCAGATCTGAAAAGTCGCGGTTTAAGATAAAAATATGGTTTCGTCTTCAAATATTTTGTTTACTCGTTCAAGCCTTACCACAGCTAAAAAATTTACTTATTTTCAAATATTGTGCAAAAATAATACAGCCTTCTTAGCATTTAATAATAATAATGTTAGCAGTTTTTGGGTATATAAACCCATTAAAATTAATCCATTGGCATTCAGAAGCTAATTCAGAGGCTGAGCACTACCTGTATCTTTTAGCAGTAAAGTTACAATTGAAGAAACTTTTTATTGTCCCCTTCGAGCCTTGCTCTCTTCAGAAAAACTTAGAAAACTTTCCGGATACGCTATAAGAAGAATCCGGAACCTTCAGCATTTAGATTGCAAATCTACCAGAGTCCTCCGAGCCACTATAGAAGAACTCGGAGAGTAACATAGAAGAAAAAACACTTCAAGTCACAAATCCGTTGCTTGCCTCCTAAACCAGAACCCCCGTCAATCCGAACCACCCCAGGGCCATAGACGGAGGGGTTAACAACTGGCGACCCTTTAACCAGGATCTTCACGACTCCAGGATTCTTCCAGTCTTCCAGACCCTGGAACCAGAACCAACACCCAGTTGACCGGCGTGTCACGACTTCTAGTCGTCACATCCACCCAGTTCGGCGTGTCACGACTTCATTCGTCACATCCACCCAGTTGACCGGCGTGTCACGACTTCTAGTTCGTCACATCCACCCAGTTGACCGGCGTGTCACGACTTCTAGTTCGTCACATCCACCCAGTTGACCGGCGTGTCACGACTCCTAGTTCGTCACATCCACCCAGTTGACCGGAGTGTCACGACTTCTAGTTCGTCACATCCACCCAGTTGACCGGCGTGTCACGACTTCTAGTTCGTCACATCCACCCGTGAACCGGTGCACGACTCCAAGTTCTTCACGCCTACTTTTCATCTAGGAACAAGTGGCCAGCCAGACACGTCTTCAGGACACCTCAAAAGGATTTCGCCGTAGGAATCTTGTTAAGTACAAAACTCTTTTTAAAATAATTTCTAAACATTTGAAAAGTCATTATTATTAACAATTAATATTTAGTATTGAGCCAGAATTAACAAAAAACACAGTGAACACAGACACCAGTGATACACTCTTTTTATTGAAAACAGTATTGTCACAGTTATTTTCAGTTATTTTTACTATTCTAGTTAGTATAGTATAATTTTATTTAATGTACCAAACATAGTATTACCATACCATCACGTACATTTGAGTGAAATTTTGTTTACATTTTTTTTTTGTTTGCAATCTTTTCAAATTTTCCCCGAGTTAGGCAAATTGTTGTGCATTATTTTTTTTAGATAGTGTAGTTAGGAAAACCCCTTAAGTGATCATTCCATGAATTAAGATCGGTCAAGCAGACCTAATTAGAACATTAATAAGTACCTTCACATATGAGCGATTCAGACGGTGCGCTTTCTGACATCGAAGAATTACCTACACCCATTTTTCCACCTACCCCGCGCCCTTCAAACATATTCCCAAACACACAAGTCAGTATGTCTCAGTCTCAAACCCCCCCCCAGCATATATTAACTTAGGCAGATTAGTAAATCTTCCTCATACTGTTTTAATTTTTAAGGGGACCATAGATAATCGTTTTGTTGAACCGCGCGTAAGACCTTGGGTTGAGTCTTTAGAGCAACATTTCTTACGCGAGAATATTACCGATGATGATATAAAAATCAGAGAAGCAAAAAGATTTATTGACCCTAAAGAGGGAAATGCCCATGACACAGTCACTTACGTCCCATCAATTAGCGAAGCTATAACATGGGACGATTTTAAACAAAACCTATTAGAATTTTTTAAAGAAATAACCCTTGCACAACCCTTAGCCACATTAGAAGCAGTCTTCCAAGCTAAATGGAAGAAAGAGGAACACGAGGATTTAAACAATTTTATTACACGTACACACAAACTTGTAGGAGAAGCCCTCCGGGCCGCAGAAAATGCATGTGGCATAACTTTTACTTCGAAACAAAGAAATCTAATAGTAGCCACAACCATTTACCAAAACTTACCCGGAGCGCCTAAAAAAAAGTTTCAGGAGTTTTTAAATGTTGACAAACCTGTCAGTGTAGCCATAAACAAAACACGGGAACATCACCCCGATTTAGCAAACCAAACCTACCGAAAGGGTAGAGAAACCCCTGTACAGTATATTCAGCAGCAGCCACAACACCAATACCAACAGCAACAACAACAACAATATAAACCAAGGCAAATACAGGGAACACCCCAGAAACAAGCCCCCCAAACCCAGAATACACGCCCTCCTCCACAGTGTTTTAACTGTGATAGTTTCGGGCATATGATAAGTCAATGTAATTACCCCTCGTATTGCTCCCACTGTCACGAACATGGTCATCGCCGTGGCGATCGCCAAAAGTGTGCTGATAAAGCCCCTGCAGGGTATAGACCCCACTTTCAGAAACCAAACCAACCACGTCCCCAAAACGTATCCCAAAAGTCACCAATCCCCAGAAACCAGTCCATTCCCAGCCTCAGTCGAACTACCAACCCAATAAATCACGACCACAGGGTCACCCACACTCTTACCCCATGTATAAACCCCAATACAACCAGCAAGGTCAACTAGTTCGGTACGTAGAAGTACCCGGGGAGGAATCATTTTCCCCAGAGAACAGTTTTCAAGAACACCCTTCAGCGTATGATATCCCCGTAGAATATGATCCAGGTCCTCCCATAGAAGACCATGTGAGCCCTTTTTTAGACCCTACATTGGAGGCAGCAGTTCAACCTCCTCCCTCCTAAATTACAGTAGTAAGCCCAGATACGCACACAAACTCCCCATCAGGATAATAGGTGCGGACCTCTTAGATTTAATAATAAATTGTAGTACGGATAACCAAGATTTAACTGCTCTCCTAGATACAGGAGCACACGCGACGTTAATTAAGAAACAATGCGTAGATGAATTACTAGAGAGTACAAATTATAAATATGAACTTAAGGCACCATCCTGCCAACTTAGAGGAGTTACGGGCACACCCATACCCACATACGGAGAAATTGAGTTATATTTAGAAATTGGAAACGCGGTATACCCCGCGAAATGTTGTATAGTGGACACAGTCGCCACCTTTCAGACAGACATCCTACTAGGGATGGATTTTTTTAACCGGAATCAATGGGAGATTTACCCAGCCGGAAAGTTAGTAAAGTGTCGAAATAGGACACACCATCTCCGCGAGGATGACAGACAACTTAATGCTAATAGACTTAGCTCAGTTCAGATTTCCGAAAGAAATAGGAAACCCCCTCTACTTGATAGCAGATCAAGTCGGCCGGTTGCATCCAGAGGGACAACCGCTCCAGAAATCAGACCCCAGGGTAATCAGTTCCAGTTGTTGAATCCAGTTGGATCAACCCAGGCAGTTTCCAGACAGTCAGTTTCCAGTCAGTCAGTTTCCAGTCAGTCAGTTTCCAGTCAGCCAGTTTCCAGTCAGCCAGTTTCCAGTCAGTCAGTTTCCAGTCAGCCAGTTTCCAGTCAGTCAGTTTCCAGTCAGTCAGTTTCCAGTCAGCCAGCTTCCAGTCAGCCAGTTTCCAGTCAGTCAGTTTCCAGTCAGCCAGTTTCCAGTCAGCCAGTTTCCAGTCAGCCAGCTTCAGTTCAGCCAATAAGGCAAATTTTAGTCGCCGAACCAGAATCAGATTCACAATTTTTCATATGCCCTACCGAGCATATAACAGTAGCACCTTATGAGAAGATTTGTTTCCTAGCAAAAGTAGTTAACAGTCAAGGAAAATTATTAGAGTCAGAGCGTACTCTGATTACAGAGAAAAGTAATTTCAAAAGAGATGTTCTTATTGCCCAAGTCCTTAGTCAGAGTCAGAATTCAGCTATCCCTGTTGTTTGTTTAAACAAAGGAGAAAGTCTATAGAATTAACTTCAAATCAGAAAATAGGAACTGTTTCCACAGTAGAAATAGATTCAGATTTCCCCATCAGTACGATAAATCGTGTTTCCAGTTCCTTAGAATTAAAGCCTTCAATATTAAAAGAAGAATATAAGAAATGTCTGAAGCACTCCCTTCAGGAGTCACCAGCTTTACAGGATCCCAAACTAATGGAATCACTTCTCGATTTCCTGATAAGAAATAAAGATGTGATTGCCCTAACCGGAGATCCTCTGGGCCGAACTAATTTGGTCCCTTTTGAAATCAAGTTGGAACCCAATTCCAAACCCATTTTCATTCCTCCCTATCGGGTTCCACATTCTCAGTTAGTCACTATTGAGGAACACATCAAGGACATGTTGGAGCAGGATGTCATTCAGCCTTCAGCTAGTCCCTGGTCCGCTCCTATGATTCTCGTCTCCAAAAAGGACGGAACATCTCGCCCTTGTATAGATTTTAGACGCCTGAATAACATTACCATCCCAGACCGTTTCCCGATTCCAAACATGCAGGAAACAATTCTGAACGTAGGGAAAGCGAACTTTTTTCATCCCTCGATTTAGCATCAGGTTATTGGCAAATGGAGGTCAGTCCCGAATCTCGGGCATTAACTGCTTTCTCCACTAACCGAGGCCATTACGAATTCCAGGTTTTACCTTTCGGAGTCCGAAATGGGCCTGCTAATTTCTCTAGGTTGATGAATATAGTCCTTTCCGACCTATTAGGTGTCGAAGCTCTCGTGTATCTTGACGATATTATCGTCTATAGTTCGGACATAAAAACACACTTTCAACGCCTTCATAATGTGCTATCACACTTGAGAAAAGCACACCTTAAACTGAAGCTTGCAAAGTGCAATTTTTTACAAGAATCCCTGGTATACCTAGGATTCCTACTCTCGTCCACAGGAATTAAACCTGATCCAGCCAAACTCGAAGCCCTGGAAAGGTACCCTGTACCCAAGACCATCGACGACGCCCGTGCATTTATTGGTTTTGTCGGATTCTATCGGAACTTTATCCCCCAATTTTCGAATATTGCTAAACCCATTACTAATTTGTTCCAGAAAAATTCGAAATTTAACTGGGAATCCGATCACCAACATGCCTTTGAAACTTTAATTAATAAACTAACCTGTCATCCCATTTTACAATATCCTGATTACACAAGACCCTTCATCATAGCCACAGATGCTTCCTCCTATGGACTAGGAGCCGTCCTGTTACAGGACGTAGACGGTGTGGAATTACCCATTGCTTATGCCAGTCAACTTCTCTCTGCACCTCAACGGAATTATTCCACTACGGACCGAGAGGCCCTAGCGGTATATTGGGCTTTGAAAAAATTCCGAAATATCGTCTATGGCTACGATGTAACCATCAAGACTGATCATAAGCCACTCACGTACCTCTTCAAGGACAAGCTACTTGAAGGACGATTGAGTAGATGGGCTCTGTTGATTCAGGATTTTGCAGCGAAAATCGTATACAAACCGGGAAAACTGCAAGTTATTCCAGACGGATTGTCGAGACTCAAGCCCGACGCCCGAGTGAATAAAATAGGACTTCTTCCTGTGTTCGACTACGAGTGTCTGCAATACTCCCAACAACAGGACCAACACACCCAAAACCTTCGGGCGCGCCTGGAACAAAAGGAACCATCGAAGGTAAAAGAACAGTACAACCTCAAAGATGGGCTCGTACATTTCAGGAACGAAGATGGAAACGACCTCGTGGAGATACCAAAGGATCTCGTTGATATAGCCATTGGACTTTGTCACGACTCACCTTTTTATGGACACATGGGGCCGGATCGCACCATCAAAAGTCTTTTGGAGCGATACCATTTTCCCGAGATGAACAGAACGGTACATGAATACATCGCCGAATGTCCATCGTGTTTAAAGCATAAGGGCAACGTACCATCCACCGCTCCAATGCATAAATATCCAGTATGCCAGAGGCCCTGGCAAAGAACTGGAATGGATATACTGGGACCATTTCCCAAAACATCAAAGGGAAATCAGTACATCATTGTGTTTACGGACCACTTCTCGCGTTACAGCGAAGTAGCCGCCATTCCAGACCAGACCTCGGAAACTGTGGCAAGAGCCCTAGTGGAACGCGTCATCCAAAACCATACCACTCCTTCCATCCTAATCTCGGATAACGCCCGTAGTTTCACTTCCAAACTGTTCGAGTCACTCTGTAACATGTGTAGAATTAAAAATACACACATTGTGGCATACCACCCGCAGGCAAACGGCTTAGTGGAAAGGCACAATCGAAAGATCTTGGAAGCCCTGCGCCACGTTGTCGATGCATCCTCCCGTACATGGGATGATTCCCTTCCCATGGTACAAACAGCCATCAACAATGGCTATAATGTGTCCATCGGGGACACCCCTCATTTCGTTCTATATCACTACGACAAGCGTCTACCTTTTGATTTGCCCGACCAAACCGACCCGGCAGTCCTAACATCTTCCGAAATGGCAGAAGCAAATCAGCAACTAGCTGAACGATCTTTCAAGATTTTTGACATAATCCGCTATGCCCTCGACCAACGAAACCAACAGATGGAGCAAGAGCAACATAGGCGTCATCCCCGTCAACGGACTATAATCGTGGTATGCGATGTTATCTGAAGAGCGTGAAACCGCCAGGGGCTCATCGCAAATTATACCCAAAATGGGATGGCCCATATAGGATTATGAAAGACCTCGGAAAAAATCGTTATGAAATCCTCGACCTCCGGGATCATTCCAAACTAAAGATCATTCACGCTGACAATTTGAAGATAGCTTCCGACAACACCTTCCCAAAAAACAGCTGCCAGGCGTTCGAGCCGCCTATCCTTCAAAAGGTCAAGATATTAACAAATCGGGCAGGGATCAAAAAACTGAAGTAGTCACCGCGGGAACCGCTACCCATGACGAAGATTGGTACCTCGTAATACCACCATTACTCGAGGCAATCTCTGAACAAGAGGAGGCCCCAGAGCCAAGCGTCCCATCGGACCCAGACCCTGGAGAAACCCCTTCGAGAGATCACTCAGTGGAACTCCACCATCTCCTCCAACTCCACCATCTCCTCTGTCACCACCCTCGCCGATTGATGATCGACGCACGGACCCGACATACCGCCCGCAAATGCATCACCCACGTGAACTAGAACCTTCACATAAGAAACGAACCCGCTCAGAATCCGAGCTCAACGGTCGACCCCCATTACCACCAAAACGAGGCCGACCCCTTCGCCCACCAACACAAGTATCCACACAAGTATCCACACTACCCCCAGCTCCGTATAACTTAAGGCGTAGAAATGAATAAAATTGTCCCCCTTATAATTTTCCAAATTATTTACTCTTGTAGACCTAGCATTAAATTTCTACCGGAGTTGTTATAGAAAAACTTGCAGAAGGTAAATTTTTGAAAGGGCATGCAGACCTTTATATAAATTTGCAACCCCCTGCTAGAATTAAAATCAATCTCCTTCAGATACAAACCCAATTAGAAACGTTTGAAAGTAAAGTCCAAAATTCTTTCCAAGGAAAAGATCAGATAAGTCGCGTTCTGTTAGAAAATACCCTCGAAAATATTCAAACTACAGCACGCGCCCTATCAGAAATATTAGCCTTACCATGGATACAAACTGAAACCAAAAATTCCGAAAACTTTAACCAAAGAAGTAAAAGGGGACTGATAGATATAGGAGGGAAACTGTTCAAAGGTTTATTCGGATTAGCAACCGAAGAAGATATTAAAAGAGTTGAACTTAAATTGAATCTCTTCGCTCGGAATCGACAATATAATGGACACATGTTAGAACAACTATTAGGTCATTACACGAAAACAATCGCTTCCTTCACTCCCTTTCGGACAGATTCACATACCTTGAATCCATGTTAGCTCAATACAAAGAACACAAACGATATCTAGAATTAATAGAAATAATGAACATACAAGTAACCCTAATCGATAAATACTTACAACGAATAACTACGATTCATTCCAAGGTTTTGCGTGCAACCCAGCTAGCCCATGGAAAAATCACTCTTTCCACCCTAATACCATGGGAAATACTCCAGTCCTTGATTCACACCGCCCAGTCACAATTAAAATTATCACCCATATTCCCACTCAACCACACTAATTACCCTCAATTTCTAGAATACACCTGGACTGTACATGGACCACGCCCCTACACATACCTCATAATTATACCATTTTTCGATTTCCTCACTTATGACGTATATAATTTCACCCTTTCCCAACACCCTACCAAAATAACTCTAATGTCTATCGATTGTATTTACCCACCGTACCACCTTACCTTTTCCTCACCAAAGATCTATCAGCTTATTCTATGATGTCAGATAGCGACGTCCGGCATTGCCGATTCCCGCAACCAAATAAACAACTCATCTGCCCTCCACTCAAACCAGTTATTCTTCCCACTACTAGGTCTTGCTTTATCGATTTAATTCGTGACCGGCATGCCCCCGTATGTTCATTTAAAAAATTTCATTCCCCTAAAACCATCCAACTACGAATTGGACCAGACATCTGGGTTTCCTTCGCGAACAGGACTGCCGCTACCCTCGAGTGTCCATCAAATTATTCCCTCATTACAATCCCTATGATTATTCGGCTACCAATTGGTTGCTCCTTGCGTTCAAAAGCCCT
Organism: Bathynomus jamesi; assembly: GCA_023014485.1. NCBI lineage: Eukaryota > Metazoa > Arthropoda > Malacostraca > Isopoda > Cirolanidae > Bathynomus > Bathynomus jamesi. The sequence continues at coordinate 382,492 of JAJOZX010000770.1, read as the reverse complement.
CCAAATATACAACCCGTATAAGGTTACCCTTAATAACTCATACCCATTTCCGTCGCAAATTAAATTTAAACCCGTCATAGAGATCTTAAATCTCTCCATAAAACCTGTAACCATCCTACCCGAACTGCATGCCCCTGAATGGAATGATCAATTGAGCCGGTTTAAAATTTCGGATGATAACCAAAACAACCTCTTACAAATACTACAACCGGTAACCATTTTCTCAACATCTGCCGTTAGTATCATTATTGTGTGTGCTATTATCCTCGGTATATTTGTGATGAAAAGATCATTCTGGGAACAAAGAAAACCCAGTGACACGGAACATGAAACTATTTATGCACGACCAAGAGTGCGTACCCAGACCACGTGAACTAGACTTAACCACCCGACTTATGTTGTATATATAAATCTGTATTATAAAACCAATAGTTATCATCTAGTTAGCCTTAGTTAGGATGTTACGTTATTATATTAATATCATTCTAGAGGGAAGAGCCCTGTAAAAATGAACCATAAATAATTCCCATATTCCTATATTATCTTATCCTTCATGTAATTCTTGTATTCATTTATATAGTCTCTGTATCCATTGTAAGAAAAAGTATCCATTTTAAAAATTCATGTGTTATATGGTTCATGTATAATCTTATATATTTAACTTTATATAATGCCTATACTCATATGTATGTACGTGTGTGTATTCATTTTTACATAAGGACCAAAATCGCCCAACGCGAGTTTGGAGAAAATATTTGATTCGCTTTCTACTTTGCTAAATAATTGGTGACCTGTTGTTTTTAAAATCTCATAATCATTTTTTTAGATTTCGCTTAATAAGGAATCCTGTTAAGCTTTGCAATGTTCACATTTTGTATACACTCTCTTTCGTTATAAACAATGAGATCATGTCTTGCCTAAGCATTAAAATTGTACATCTTAAACCTTAAAATTTCACTCATATGCATATTTTAGTGTAAAGAGCATAGTCCGATTTCCACTTTTAGTTAACTTGGCAGATCATGATAACATCAGACTGAAAAGTCGCGGTTTAAGATAAAAATATGGTTTCGTCTTCAAATATTTTGTTTACTCGTTCAAGCCTTACCACAGCTAAAAAATTTACTTATTTTCAAATATTGTGCAAAAATAATACAGCCTTCTTAGCATTTAATAATAATAATGTTAGCAGTTTTTGGGTATATAAACCCATTAAAATTAATCCATTGGCATTCAGAAGCTAATTCAGAGGCTGAGCACTACCTGTATCTTTTAGCAGTAAAGTTACAATTGAAGAAACTTTTTATTGTCCCCTTCGAGCCTTGCTCTCTTCAGAAAAACTTAGAAAACTTTCCGGATACGCTATAAGAAGAATCCGGAACCTTCAGCATTTAGATTGCAAATCTACCAGAGTCCTCCGAGCCACTATAGAAGAACTCGGAGAGTAACATAGAAGAAAAAACCACTTCAAGTCACACATCCGTTGCTTGCCTCCTAAACCAGAACCCCCGTCAATCCGAACCACCCCAGGGCCATAGACGGAGGGGTTAACAACTGGCGACCCTTTAACCAGGATCTTCACGACTCCAGGATTCTTCCAGTCTTCCAGACCCTGGAACCAGAACCAACACCCAGTTGACCGGCGTGTCACGACTTCTATTCGTCACATCCACCCAGTTGACCGGCGTGTCACGACTTCTAGTTCGTCACATCCACCCAGTTGACCGGCGTGTCACGACTTCTAGTTCGTCACATCCACCCAGTTGACCGGCGTGTCACGACTTCTAGTTCGTCACATCCACCCAGTTGACCGTGTCACGACTTCTAGTTCGTCACATCCACCCAGTTGACCGGCGTGTCACGACTTCTAGTTCGTCACATCCACCCTTGAACCGGTGCGTTACGACTCCAAGTTCTTCACGCCTATTTTCATCTAGGAACAAGTGGCCAGCCAGACACGTCTTCAGGACACCTCAAAGGATTTCGCCGTAGGAATCTTGTTAAGTACAAAACTCTTTTTAAAATAATTTCTAAACATTTGAAAAGTCATTATTATTAACAATTAATATTTAGTATTGAGCCAGAATTAACAAAAAACACAGTGAACACTCAGACACCAGTGATACACTCTTTTTATTGAAAACAGTATTGTCACAGTTATTTTCAGTTATTTTTACTATTCTAGTTATAGTATAATTTTATTTAATGTACCAAACATAGTATTACCATACCATCACGTACATTTGAGTGAAATTTTGTTTACATTTTTTTTTTGTTTGCAATCTTTTCAAATTTTCCCCGAGTTAGGCAAATTGTTGTGCATTATTTTTTTTAGATAGTAGTTAGGAAAACCCCTTAAGTGATCATTCCATGAATTAAGATCGGTCAAGCAGACCTAATTAGAACATTAATAAGTACCTTCACATATGAGCGATTCAGACGGTGCGCTTTCTGACATCGAAGAATTACCTACACCCATTTTTCCACCTACCCCGCGCCCTTCAAACATATTCCCAAACACACAAGTCAGTATGTCTCAGTCTCAAACCCCCGCCCCAGCATATATTAACTTAGGCAGATTAGTAAATCTTCCTCATACTGTTTTAATTTTTAAGGGGACCATAGATAATCGTTTTGTTGAACCGCGCGTAAGACCTTGGGTTGAGTCTTTAGAGCAACATTTCTTACGCGAGAATATTACCGATGATGATATAAAAATCAGAGAAGCAAAAAGATTTATTGACCCTAAAGAGGGAAATGCCCATGACACAGTCACTTACGTCCCATCAATTAGCGAAGCTATAACATGGGACGATTTTAAACAAAACCTATTAGAATTTTTTAAAGAAATAACCCTTGCACAACCCTTAGCCACATTAGAAGCAGTCTTCCAAGCTAAATGGAAGAAAGAGGAACACGAGGATTTAAACAATTTTATTACACGTACACACAAACTTGTAGGAGAAGCCCTCCGGGCCGCAGAAAATGCATGTGGCATAACTTTTACTTCGAAACAAAGAAATCTAATAGTAGCCACAACCATTTACCAAAACTTACCCGGAGCGCCTAAAAAAAAGTTTCAGGAGTTTTTAAATGTTGACAAACCTGTCAGTGTAGCCATAAACAAAACACGGGAACATCACCCCGATTTAGCAAACCAAACCTACCGAAAGGGTAGAGAAACCCCTGTACAGTATATTCAGCAGCAGCCACAACACCAATACCAACAGCAACAACAACAACAATATAAACCAAGGCAAATACAGGGAACACCCCAGAAACAAGCCCCCCAAACCCAGAATACACGCCCTCCTCCACAGTGTTTTAACTGTGATAGTTTCGGGCATATGATAAGTCAATGTAATTACCCCTCGTATTGCTCCCACTGTCACGAACATGGTCATCGCCGTGGCGATCGCCAAAAGTGTGCTGATAAAGCCCCTGCAGGGTATAGACCCCACTTTCAGAAACCAAACCAACCACGTCCCCAAAACGTATCCCAAAAGTCACCAATCCCCAGAAACCAGTCCATTCCCAGCCTCAGTCGAACTACCAACCCAATAAATCACGACCACAGGGTCACCCACACTCTTACCCCATGTATAAACCCCAATACAACCAGCAAGGTCAACTAGTTCGGTACGTAGAAGTACCCGGGGAGGAATCATTTTCCCCAGAGAACAGTTTTCAAGAACACCCTTCAGCGTATGATATCCCCGTAGAATATGATCCAGGTCCTCCCATAGAAACCATGTGAGCCCTTTTTTAGACCCTACATTGGAGGCAGCAGTTCAACCTCCTCCCTCCTAAATTACAGTAGTAAGCCCAGATACGCACACAAACTCCCCATCAGGATAATAGGTGCGGACCTCTTAGATTTAATAATAAATTGTAGTACGGATAACCAAGATTTAACTGCTCTCCTAGATACAGGAGCACACGCGACGTTAATTAAGAAACAATGCGTAGATGAATTACTAGAGAGTACAAATTATAAATATGAACTTAAGGCACCATCCTGCCAACTTAGAGGAGTTACGGGCACACCCATACCCACATACGGAGAAATTGAGTTATATTTAGAAATTGGAAACGCGGTATACCCCGCGAAATGTTGTATAGTGGACACAGTCGCCACCTTTCAGACAGACATCCTACTAGGGATGGATTTTTTTAACCGGAATCAATGGGAGATTTACCCAGCCGGAAAGTTAGTAAAGTGTCGAAATAGGACACACCATCTCCGCGAGGATGACAGACAACTTAATGCTAATAGACTTAGCTCAGTTCAGATTTCCGAAAGAAATAGGAAACCCCCTCTACTTGATAGCAGATCAAGTCGGCCGGTTGCATCCAGAGGGACAACCGCTCCAGAAATCAGACCCCAGGGTAATCAGTTCCAGTTGTTGAATCCAGTTGGATCAACCCAGGCAGTTTCCAGACAGTCAGTTTCCAGTCAGTCAGTTTCCAGTCAGTCAGTTTCCAGTCAGTCAGTTTCCAGTCAGCCAGTTTCCAGTCAGCCAGTTTCCAGTCAGTCAGTTTCCAGTCAGCAGCTTCCAGTCAGTCAGTTCCAGTTCAGTCAGTTTCCAGTCAGTCAGTTTCCAGTCAGCCAGTTTCCAGTCAGCCAGTTTCCAGTCAGTCAGTTTCCAGTCAGCCAGTTTCCAGTCAGCCAGTTTCCAGTCAGCCAGCTTCAGTTCAGCCAATAAGGCAAATTTTAGTCGCCGAACCAGAATCAGATTCACAATTTTTCATATGCCCTACCGAGCATATAACAGTAGCACCTTATGAGAAGATTTGTTTCCTAGCAAAAGTAGTTAACAGTCAAGGAAAATTATTAGAGTCAGAGCGTACTCTGATTACAGAGAAAAGTAATTTCAAAAGAGATGTTCTTATTGCCCAAGTCCTTAGTCAGAGTCAGAATTCAGCTATCCCTGTTGTTTGTTTAAACAAAGGAGAAAGTCTATAGAATTAACTTCAAATCAGAAAATAGGAACTGTTTCCACAGTAGAAATAGATTCAGATTTCCCCATCAGTACGATAAATCGTGTTTCCAGTTCCTTAGAATTAAAGCCTTCAATATTAAAAGAAGAATATAAGAAATGTCTGAAGCACTCCCTTCAGGAGTCACCAGCTTTACAGGATCCCAAACTAATGGAATCACTTCTCGATTTCCTGATAAGAAATAAAGATGTGATTGCCCTAACCGGAGATCCTCTGGGCCGAACTAATTTGGTCCCTTTTGAAATCAAGTTGGAACCCAATTCCAAACCCATTTTCATTCCTCCCTATCGGGTTCCACATTCTCAGTTAGTCACTATTGAGGAACACATCAAGGACATGTTGGAGCAGGATGTCATTCAGCCTTCAGCTAGTCCCTGGTCCGCTCCTATGATTCTCGTCTCCAAAAAGGACGGAACATCTCGCCCTTGTATAGATTTTAGACGCCTGAATAACATTACCATCCCAGACCGTTTCCCGATTCCAAACATGCAGGAAACAATTCTGAACGTAGGGAAAGCGAACTTTTTTTCATCCCTCGATTTAGCATCAGGTTATTGGCAAATGGAGGTCAGTCCCGAATCTCGGGCATTAACTGCTTTCTCCACTAACCGAGGCCATTACGAATTCCAGGTTTTACCTTTCGGAGTCCGAAATGGGCCTGCTAATTTCTCTAGGTTGATGAATATAGTCCTTTCCGACCTATTAGGTGTCGAAGCTCTCGTGTATCTTGACGATATTATCGTCTATAGTTCGGACATAAAAACACACTTTCAACGCCTTCATAATGTGCTATCACACTTGAGAAAAGCACACCTTAAACTGAAGCTTGCAAAGTGCAATTTTTTACAAGAATCCCTGGTATACCTAGGATTCCTACTCTCGTCCACAGGAATTAAACCTGATCCAGCCAAACTCGAAGCCCTGGAAAGGTACCCTGTACCCAAGACCATCGACGACGCCCGTGCATTTATTGGTTTTGTCGGATTCTATCGGAACTTTATCCCCCAATTTTCGAATATTGCTAAACCCATTACTAATTTGTTCCAGAAAAATTCGAAATTTAACTGGGAATCCGATCACCAACATGCCTTTGAAACTTTAATTAATAAACTAACCTGTCATCCCATTTTACAATATCCTGATTACACAAGACCCTTCATCATAGCCACAGATGCTTCCTCCTATGGACTAGGAGCCGTCCTGTTACAGGACGTAGACGGTGTGGAATTACCCATTGCTTATGCCAGTCAACTTCTCTCTGCACCTCAACGGAATTATTCCACTACGGACCGAGAGGCCCTAGCGGTATATTGGGCTTTGAAAAAATTCCGAAATATCGTCTATGGCTACGATGTAACCATCAAGACTGATCATAAGCCACTCACGTACCTCTTCAAGGACAAGCTACTTGAAGGACGATTGAGTAGATGGGCTCTGTTGATTCAGGATTTTGCAGCGAAAATCGTATACAAACCGGGAAAACTGCAAGTTATTCCAGACGGATTGTCGAGACTCAAGCCCGACGCCCGAGTGAATAAAATAGGACTTCTTCCTGTGTTCGACTACGAGTGTCTGCAATACTCCCAACAACAGGACCAACACACCCAAAACCTTCGGGCGCGCCTGGAACAAAAGGAACCATCGAAGGTAAAAGAACAGTACAACCTCAAAGATGGGCTCGTACATTTCAGGAACGAAGATGGAAACGACCTCGTGGAGATACCAAAGGATCTCGTTGATATAGCCATTGGACTTTGTCACGACTCACCTTTTTATGGACACATGGGGCCGGATCGCACCATCAAAAGTCTTTTGGAGCGATACCATTTTCCCGAGATGAACAGAACGGTACATGAATACATCGCCGAATGTCCATCGTGTTTAAAGCATAAGGGCAACGTACCATCCACCGCTCCAATGCATAAATATCCAGTATGCCAGAGGCCCTGGCAAAGAACTGGAATGGATATACTGGGACCATTTCCCAAAACATCAAAGGGAAATCAGTACATCATTGTGTTTACGGACCACTTCTCGCGTTACAGCGAAGTAGCCGCCATTCCAGACCAGACCTCGGAAACTGTGGCAAGAGCCCTAGTGGAACGCGTCATCCAAAACCATACCACTCCTTCCATCCTAATCTCGGATAACGCCCGTAGTTTCACTTCCAAACTGTTCGAGTCACTCTGTAACATGTGTAGAATTAAAAATACACACATTGTGGCATACCACCCGCAGGCAAACGGCTTAGTGGAAAGGCACAATCGAAAGATCTTGGAAGCCCTGCGCCACGTTGTCGATGCATCCTCCCGTACATGGGATGATTCCCTTCCCATGGTACAAACAGCCATCAACAATGGCTATAATGTGTCCATCGGGGACACCCCTCATTTCGTTCTATATCACTACGACAAGCGTCTACCTTTTGATTTGCCCGACCAAACCGACCCGGCAGTCCTAACATCTTCCGAAATGGCAGAAGCAAATCAGCAACTAGCTGAAACGATCTTTCAAGATTTTTGACATAATCCGCTATGCCCTCGACCAACGAAACCAACAGATGGAGCAAGAGCAACATAGGCGTCATCCCCGTCAACGGACTATAATCGTCGGTATGCGATGTTATCTGAAGAGCGTGAAACCGCCAGGGGCTCATCGCAAATTATACCCAAAATGGGATGGCCCATATAGGATTATGAAAGACCTCGGGAAAAATCGTTATGAAATCCTCGACCTCCGAGATCATTCCAAACTAAAGATCATTCACGCTGACAATTTGAAGATAGCTTCCGAACAACACCTTCCCAAAAAACAGCTGCCAGGCGTTCGAGCCGCCTATCCTTCAAAATGTCAAGATATTAACAAATCGGGCAGGGATCACAAAACTGAAGTAGTCACCGCGGGAACCGCTACCCATGACGAGGATTGGTACCTCGTAATACCACCATTACTCGAGGCAATCTCTGAACAAGAGGAGGCCCCAGAGCCAAGCGTCCCATCGGACCCAGACCCTGGAGAAACCCCTTCGAGAGGATCACTCAGTGGAACTCCACCATCTCCTCCAACTCCACCATCTCCTCTGTCACCACCCTCGCCGATTGATGATCGACGCACGGACCCGACATACCGCCCGCAAATGCATCACCCACGTGAACTAGAACCTTCACATAAGAAACGAACCCGTTCAGAATCCGAGCTCAACGGTCGACCCCTATTACCACCAAAACGAGGCCGACCCCTTCGCCCACAAACACAAGTATCCACACAAGTATCCACACTACCCCCAGCTCCGTATAACTTAAGGCGTAGAAATGAATAAAATTGTCCCCCTTATAATTTTCCAAATTATTTACTCTTGTAGACCTAGCATTAGAATTTCTACCGGAGTTGTTATAGAAAAACTTGCAGAAGGTAAATTTTTGAAAGGGCACGCAGACCTTTATATAAATTTGCAACCCCTGCTAGAATTAAAATCAATCTCCTTCAGATACAAACCCAATTAGAAACGTTTGAAAGTAAAGTCCAAAATTCTTTCCAAGGAAAAGATCAGATAAGTCGCGTTCTGTTAGAAAATAACCTCGAAAATATTCAAACTACAGCACGCGCCCTATCAGAAATATTAGCCTTACCATGGATACAAACTGAAACCAAAAATTCCGAAAACTTTAACCAAAGAAGTAAAAGGGGACTGATAGATATAGGAGGGAAACTGTTCAAAGGTTTATTCGGATTAGCAACCGAAGAAGATATTAAAAGAGTTGAACTTAAATTGAATCTCTTCGCTCGGAATCGACAATATAATGGACACATGTTAGAACAGACTATTAGGTCATTACACGAAAACAATCGCTTCCTTCACTCCCTTTCGGACAGATTCACATACCTTGAATCCATGTTAGCTCAATACAAAGAACACAAACGATATCTAGAATTAATAGAAATAATGAACATACAAGTAACCCTAATCGATAAATACTTACAACGAATAACTACGATTCATTCCAAGGTTTTGCGTGCAACCCAGCTAGCCCATGGAAAAATCACTCTTTCCACCCTAATACCATGGGAAATACTCCAGTCCTTGATTCACACCGCCCAGTCACAATTAAAATTATCACCCATATTCCCACTCAACCACACTAATTACCCTCAATTTCTAGAATACACCTGGACTGTACATGGACCACGCCCCTACACATACCTCATAATTATACCATTTTTCGATTTCCTCACTTATGACGTATATAAATTTCACCCTTTCCCAACACCCTACCAAAATAACTCTAATATCTATCGATTGTATTTACCCACCGTACCACCTTACCTTTTCCTCACCAAAGATCTATCAGCTTATTCTATGATGTCAGATAGCGACGTCCGGCATTGCCGATTCCCGCAACCAAATAAACAACTCATCTGCCCTCCACTCAAACCAGTTATTCTTCCCACTACTAGGTCTTGCTTTATCGATTTAATTCGTGACCGGCATGCCCCCCGTATGTTCATTTAAAAAATTTCATTCCCCTAAAACCATCCAACTACGAATTGGACCAGACATCTGGGTTTCCTTCGCGAACAGGACTGCCGCTACCCTCGAGTGTCCATCAAATTATTCCCTCATTACAATCCCTATGATTATTCGGCTACCAATTGGTTGCTCCTTGCGTTCAAAAGCCCTCCAAATATACAACCCGTATAAGGTTACCCTTAATAACTCATACCCATTTCCGTCGCAAATTAAATTTAAACCCGTCATAGAGATCTTAAATCTCTCCATAAAACCTGTAACCATCCTACCCGAACTGCATGCCCCTGAATGGAATGATCAATTGAGCCGGTTTAAAATTTCGGATGATAACCAAAACAACCTCTTACAAATACTACAACCGGTAACCATTTTCTCAACATCTGCCGTTAGTATCATTATTGTGTGTGCTATTATCCTCGGTATATTTGTGATGAAAAGATCATTCTGGGAACAAAGAAAACCCAGTGACACGGAACATGAAACTATTTATGCACGACCAAGAGTGCGTACCCAGACCACGTGAACTAGACTTAACCACCCGACTTATGTTGTATATATAAATCTGTATTATAAAACCAATAGTTATCATCTAGTTAGCCTTAGTTAGGATGTTACGTTGTTATATTAATATCATTCTAGATGGAAGAGCCCTGTAAAAATGAACCATAAATAATTCCCATATTCCTATATTATCTTATCCTTCATGTAATTCTTGTATTCATTTATATAGTCTCTGTATCCATTGTAAGAAAAAGTATCCATTTTAAAAATTCATGTGTTATATGGTTCATGTATAATCTTATATATTTAACTTTATATAATGCCTATACTCATATGTATGTACGTGTGTGTATTCATTTTTACATAAGGACCAAAATCGCCCAACGCGAGTTTGGATAAAATATTTGATTCGCTTTCTACTTTGCTAAATAATTGGTGACCTGTTGTTTTTTAAAATCTCATAATCATTTTTTTAGATTTCGCTTAATAAGGAATCCTGTTAAGCTTTGCAATGTTCACATTTTGTATACACTCTCTTTCGTTATAATCAATGAGATCATGTCTTGCCTAAGCATTAAAATTGTACATCTTAAACCTTAAAATTTCACTCATATGCATATTTTAGTGTAAAGATGCATAGTCCGATTTCCACTTTTAGTTAACTTGGCAGATCATGATAACATCAGATCTGAAAAGTCGCGGTTTAAGATAAAAATATGGTTTCGTCTTCAAATATTTTGTTTACTCGTTCAAGCCTTACCACAGCTAAAAAATTTACTTATTTTCAAATATTGTGCAAAAATAATACAGCCTTCTTAGCATTTAATAATAATAATGTTAGCAGTTTTTGGGTATATAAACCCATTAAAATTAATCCATTGGCATTCAGAAGCTAATTCAGAGGCTGAGCACTACCTGTATCTTTTAGCAGTAAAGTTACAATTGAAGAAACTTTTTATTGTCCCCTTCGAGCCTTGCTCTCTTCAGAAAAACTTAGAAAACTTTCCGGATACGCTATAAGAAGAATCCGGAACCTTCAGCATTTAGATTGCAAATCTACCAGAGTCCTCCGAGCCACTATAGAAGAACTCGGAGAGTAACATAGAAGAAAAACCACTTCAAGTCACACATCCGTTGCTTGCCTCCTAAACCAGAACCCCCGTCAATCCGAACCACCCCAGGGCCATAGACGGAGGGGTTAACACTTACATTTCACAGGATTGTTGAATGAGGGTTTGGTCCACTGCTCCATTAATTTCATCAAAGTCCTGTGACGAGGAAAGTCTGTTCTGGTCTATTGCATTGAATAATAGGCGTGTGGCTTGGTTGTAATAATCGCTGTCACCAACAAGATCGGGTGAACCGTAAAGCTCAGCCATGATTCGTATGATGCAACAAGTAACGTGAAACTGATTCTAGGCGACGAGGTGCCCCATTTATAAGGGGTACGCCCCCTGCCTACAAGCGGAGAGCCTTATTTCCTACTTGGTCACTGGTGGAATAGGGGTGTTGTTTTAAGCCTTGTGGTGGTCATTTTCGGCCAATCGAGAGCATATCACCTTTTCAAAGACACTCATTGGTTGTCCCACGAAAGGTAGGGCGTGTTTAGGCGTATGCATGTTGAAAAACAAGCTCTTTCAAGTATTCTTGGACGGTGATTGGCACACCGCCGTCAAAACCTGGGTGGAGCTTCATACCCTTTGTAGGAAATACTCGATCAAACGGGTATACCGGAATCTCGAAATTTTTTTTATTTCCACAATGATCTCACCTGTATCGGTCCACTGTATGTTGGGGTCCTCAACAATGAACTCTTTTCGGTGAGATGATGTGAAAGAGATGGCAATCATTCCCTGACGAGATGGATTTCTGATTCCATGTTAAACTCTAGGTCTAATGGGGTGAAAACCTTAATATTTGTCAAAATGAGCAATTCGGTGGGTTGATGTGAAAGAGATGGCAATCATTCCCTGCCGAGGTGTATTTCTAATTCCATGTTAAACTGTAGGTCTAATGCGGGTGAAAACCTTAATCTTTGTCAAAATGAGCAATTCGGTGGGTTGATGTGAAAGAGATGGCAATCATTCCCTGCCGAGGTGTATTTCTGATTCCATGTTAAACTGTAGGTCTAGTGTGGTGTGAAAACCTTAATCTTTGTCAAAATGAGTAATTCGGTGGGTTGATGTGAAAGAGATGGCAATCATTCCCTGCCGAGGTGTATTTCTAATTCCATGTTAAACTGTAGGTCTAGTGTGGTGTGAAAACCTTAATCTTTGTCAAAATGTGCAATTCGGTGGGTTGATGTGAAAGAGATGGCAATCATTCCCTGCCGAGGTGTATTTCTGATTCCATGTTAAACTGTAGGTCTAGTGTGGTGTGAAAACCTTAATCTTTGTCAAAATGAGCAATTCGGTGGGTTGATGTGAGAGAGATGGCAATCATTCCCTGACGAGATGTATTTCTGATTCCATGTTAAAAAGAGATGGCATTCATTCCATGACGAGATGTATTTCTGATTCCATGTTAAACTGTAGGTCTAGTGCGTGTGAAACGCAAACTGGTAGTTCAGCCTTCTATTGGCTGATGAATTAAATACATTGCGCTATCTGGCAACTCAGCCTTCTATTGGCTGATGAATTAATTACGTGACATGGCGTTATCTGGCAACTCAGCCAACTGGCTGTTTGGGACTCTATAAAAGGCGGTGTATGGCTGAAGACTCTCATAAGAGCTCGGGCAGCCGCCCGAGCAAGGACCTCTGGTCCTTTCTTTTTAATGGCCCTTTGGGTGGTGAGGAAACCCCTTCCCCCCAGAGAGGCCTCTTAGGTTAGGTATACCTCTTTGGGGGGTTCAGCTTGGGGGAGAACTCCGCCTCCAAGTTGCATGCCCCTTGCAACCCCATTTTGGGTTGGCAACAAAGGCCTGTAGTCTCTCTCTCTTTTTTTTCTTTTTTCCCAACAAAGGGGGGGCTTAGCAGCAAAGGGGGCACTCTTGCAACAAAGGGGTGTGGGTGTGTGGCACTCTTGCAACATTATGCAATATTACGTCATATTATGCAACTCGGCCTTTTGCGGGCAAACTACTACCGTATTTTCCAAGCGGGTCACGCTTTGTTCTAGATCAGCATTTCTTAACCTGGGGGAAATTTCAGGAATCCAGGTAGGATTTACGGCAGAATTTTGCTTGGTGATCATATAATTAGTGTGCATTATAAGTCTGCTAATGTTATTAAATTTTGTCTTCGAGGCTACTTTTTTCCGTATCCTTATGGAGGGGGGAATCGGGTAGGGCGAACTGGTCGAAGGGGGAAATGACATGAAAAAGGCTAAGAACCGCTGTTCTAGATGTTTAACCTTACAGTTTATATCTGCTGATGCGGTTTTACTCCGATCTTGTCCACTGGGTTGAATCTCCAATGCTACGACCCGAGCTTCAAACTTTTTTACTAATTCCTTTAGCTCTTTAACTTCCTTTTCGTGGTTTTCTCTAAGTTTACAAAACAAACATATGTGATGTTGCTGATATTACCTTCGGTGAAGTCGACACACGAATGATTAACTTTACATTTAAAGCATTCAGCTTTCAGTTTAACTGGCCCTGTCATATTTTGTCTTTTTTTATATACGTTACTTTAAATAATACAATATGTTACTTTAATAATACGATACGTTACTTTTAAATAATATGATACGTTACTTTTAAATAATACGATACGTTACTTTTAAATAAACCGATACGTTACTTTTAAATAATACGTTACGTTACGTTAATTAATATAACGATGGTGAGGGGTAAATGATGAATGCGGAAATAAACATGTGTTACAGACCGGAAACGGAGTTGAATACAGAACTGAATGGAACCTGTGGGCTGCCGTTAATAACAATGCACACTGATGTTAATTTAAATAATACAATGCTATTTTAATTAATATAATGGTTAGTGAGGGAGAATTGGTGAATGCAGAAATACAGAAATAAATAAACACGCGCAAGCAAGGGGCACGTGTTACAGACCGGAAACGGAATTTAATACAAAATTGAATAGAACCTGTAGGCAGCTGTTAAAAGCAATGCAGAATGATGTTAATTCAAATAATCAATATGTTATTCTAATTAATTTAATGATTAGTGAGGAAGAAATAGTGAATGCAGAAATAAACACGCACAAGCGAAAATCACGTGTCACCGACCGGAAACGGAATTGAATACGGAAATGAATGGGATCTGTAGGCAGCCGTTTATAACAATGCAGAATGATGTTACTTTAAATAATATAATATGCTATTTTAATTAATACAATGAATCGTGGGGGAGAAATGGTGAATGCAGGAAATGAATCCGCGAGAGCACGTGTTACAGACCAGAAACGGAAATAGACTCGAATATACAAATCTTACTATTTAACTCGTCTGAAAATGGAATCTGTAACGACCGTCTAAAACAATGCAAAATTATTTCACGTTAACTTTACCAAACTCAGCCGAAAAATAGAATTTAAGCAGTGCAGAATTATGTTCGTTAATTGTAATTAAGAAACCGGAAAGGGAAATAAATTAAGTCTAATTAATAATCAATAGTGCTTGGCCTAAACACAATAATAAAATAAATACATATAATTATACTTATCTATCAAAATTTTGTTAAATCAAACTTAGTCACAACACTTTCACACAACTATCGAAAAAAATACTGGAGAGACCACACAGCACGTCCGCCTCCGATGAAGTCTAATGATGGAGAGAGAGAGAGAGAGATTTACAAGGAGTTACAAGGAAAAGAAGTACCTCAAAAGGTCTTGTGGCCCATACCGAGGAGGTACCAATGACAACGGGTGCCAGGGAAAAATTCCTACACCCTCAAATAGTGTGCAAGATTCGGTCTAACCTTTTCTTGAACTGATAAACAGAGGAACCGTTCAGAACTTCTGAAGGTAGCCTGTTCTACGTGTTCCATCGATACCCAGCGCGCGGACTTTGGCCACTAGCCGGCGGTGAGGTACCTTATCAAAGGCTTTCTGAAAGTCGAGATAAAGTATATCAATCGCCCTACTCTTATCGTATTCACTCCACATGACGTGGAAAAACTCGAGCAGGTTGGTGAGACATGACCTATGCCGTCTAAACCCATGTTGGGAATCCCCAAGCAGCTTGTTGGAATCCAAATGGTCAACGATCCTATCCGCTATTATCCCCTCTAATAATAGGCTGACCATATTTCCTTGAGACAAAAACGGGACATTGGGATGGCGAAAAAGGGACGGGGGTTATGTAATATTCTGTATTCATGAAAAAGTAAGTACATAAACATATTGAGCTTACAATTATTCTTCAGTGACAGAACCCATACAGAACCCATAAAAACAACGGTACTGTCCCGTTCAAAACGGTACGTATGGTCAGCCTATCTAATAATTTACCTACAACCGAAGTGAGACTAATGGGACGATAGTTCTCTGGACTCTCGTGATCCCCTTTCTTAAAGATAGGGGTCACGTTGGCTTCCCTCCAGTCACCAGGCACCTGGCCCGTCTCCAACGATTTGTTGAAAACTGTAGCCAGGTGGGGAGCCACCTGGTTGCGCACTACCCGCAAGACTCTGGGGAGGAACTGGTCTGGCCCAGGAGCCTTAAACGCGTTCAGTTTCTCTATTCTATCGGCAACGTCCGTCACGGTACACCGGACACTATCCTAGCGAGCACCGTCGTGCCTGACGCCTGGCTCGGGGATGACGCGGGTGTCCTCCCTGGTGAATACTCCCGCAAAGTACTCATTCAGCACATTAGTGATGTCCGCGTCTGAGGTCCGCAGCGCACCGCTGGGGTCCTTTAACGCCCTATCATGCTTCTAATGGTCTTTCTACTATTAACATAACCGAAGAATTCCTTAGGTTCGCCTTGCAGAGGTTGCCACCTGGAGTTCTTCGTTAAATTTGGCTAGCCTAACCTTCGCCTTCACTTCACTGCACAGGCGGACATACGCCTCAGCGTTCTCATGGTAATGATTGGCCTTGTAACCTTGGCGCTTGTAACTCGCAAAACTTATTGCTAATCGACCTAGCCTTAAAAAGCACTGCACGGAGGGAGCCTTCCCTATTCTGACCGCCCACTAGCACGATCTGATTCCCGAACAGCCAAGGCTGTCGGAAGTTGAGGAGCCCCTCACCAACGCGGGGGCAACTTACGCAGGAGCCCAAGCCCCCTCCAAAGGGGAAGGAGGGTCACCCACCTGTATATGGACCCACCCTTCAGTTGAAGGTACGTCCGCCAGCGGCTCAAGATCATTTCTCCCCGGTGGGGGCCCGTCATTAAGCCCCGAGCTTGACCTCGCCATACGGTATAGGTGTCGGTCGAACTGCGTCCCCAGCTCACCTTTACCCTTATCATTGAGATGGACACCATCTCTCTGATAAAGGTCCCACCTACCCGAAAACTCGTCGAAGGGGTCAACAGACCACACGCCCAATGGCGCACAAGTCTTGCACCCTCTCGTTAATGCGAATAACCTTACTGAGCGCGTGGTCACTGGCATTCATCCGCGGTAAAATACCCATCAACATTCCCCTGTCTGTTTTAAGTTTTAGATCATCAGCAAGAGACATGATCTGTTATGATCCCTTCCGTCGAACCTACCCTACCGCCTCTGAGGAACAGATCGTTGCCACCAGCGTGGACAACGATCTCAGTCCTCCGACTAGCCACGCGCAGCTTCTCTAACTCCTTCCTCAAGTGTGTCGTTCCCCTCCCGGGTAAGCACCTTACCTCCCTCCTGTCCCGGTTTGCAGAAGCAAAGTACTTCTCCTGGCCCCTGATCTGTGAGTCCCCAATCCAAACGGTGTCTTCCTTCTTCGTGCACAGGAGGCTAAAGCTGTTGGGGGTCCTGACAGCGGCAACCGGGGTCGTAGCCTTCTTGCCTGAGACCTTTCGATACCCGTCGCCACCCGTAGACCCAGCCGCACTTACAACACCCGACCCACCCCGACTGGCAGCTACATCCTTTGGCTTCTTTGGGCCATCAGTAGGACCTTCCCACCCTTCTCTATCGGCCCCTTTTTTGTGCACTCCCCTCCCTCCACCTTGCGTCGCGGTTCCGTGCATTCCACGTGGGTCGCTGGCGATTCCTTACACTGATTTTGCACCCCGGTCCCCGGTTGCACCTCTACCCTT
The DNA here is from genome assembly GCA_023014485.1 of Bathynomus jamesi. Lineage (NCBI taxonomy): Eukaryota > Metazoa > Arthropoda > Malacostraca > Isopoda > Cirolanidae > Bathynomus > Bathynomus jamesi. The sequence goes on along the minus strand of JAJOZX010000770.1, from coordinate 365,298 downwards.
TCTCCGCGATCTCGAGCTCTGTCTAGTCCGTAGCTGGACCTCCTTTCTAGGGCGGCTATCCTATCAATAAGCTCCGGGGTGGAGGGCACAGCCGCGGCAGCGACCGCCGCGCCTCCAACAGCCGATCTGGACGACTCGAGCCGCCGGACCCTCTCCTCTAGCTTCTCGTACAACTGCATGAGTTCGCAAAAATGGCACATTTTGGAGTGGTTGATCTCGAAGCAAGCTTCTTTGAAGTTCGTCACCCACTGGTTTACTCCACACCTCGCGCACTCAGCCTTCAGTTTCTGCGGTCCAGTCATTGTAACTTATTTTTCTAACTCCGAATACACTGAATAAGATAAAGCGTTCTAGCAATGAAAACTATCGAAAACTTTCTGACCAGTAAAAAAAATGGAGGGAGTCGGTGAATTCTTCCCGCGCAAGCCGCATCCGCCTATCTGCCAGTGACATTCATCCTATCCAGAAGACTACACCTCTGGCTACTGCCGCACCGACCAAGGGTTTCCCGAGGGCCGGACAATCCCAAACGTGTCGCAGCTACCAACTGACAAACACTCGCGACGCTGGCATCACGGATTTCCCGCCAGGAGCGACAGCGAGATGCAGCTCCTTACTAAGTCTTACTAGCCACTCACAAACGGCCAGACTCTTAGAATCCAGTGTTCAAGGAATATCCCACCAGACCCAGCAGTTACGCTCGAGACTTTCCGCTGGCCTGGCAGCCACCTGGGCAGTAAAGCTCTCTCACCTAAGAGCAGTACAGCCATGCACCATCAATTGGTCACCAAAGAACGGTCGCAGGGGACTGGTCAGGCCATTACGTGTTAAGAATGGGTTTAACGGGGCACTAGCAACCCTCCATTAATCGCGCCCCTACGCCTGGGACCCCTCCATCCCAGTCTCTCACGACCTACGAGCGTTAAATGGCGTTATTTATAGAGGTTCCAAAGCCTCTCTTCCCACGCATGAGGTAGCAGTAGGGTCCTTATATTAAAAGAAGAGAAAAAGACTTAACACTAAAAGAAAAGTAGATTTTTTTTCCAGTCAGAGGAGCAAAATGACAGAATAGGGATGGGATAGGGTCATAGTAACCCACAGGCCAGGATTATGCAACAGACTTAACCCGCCCTCCCGAAAGAGAGAGAGTTACAAGGAGTTACAAGAAAAAGAAGTACCTCAAAAGGCCTTGCGGCCCATACCGAGGAGGTACCAATAGCAACGGATGCCAGGGAAAAATTCCTACACCCTCAAATAGTGTGCAAGATTTGGTCCAACCTTTTTTTGAATTGATCCACAGAGGAACTGTTCACAACTTCTGAAGGTAGCCTGTTCCACGTGTCACAGATCTTATAACAGGTAAAGTAATTCCCACACACACACTAGTGCGAAACCGTTTCAAACCCAACTTCCAACCATTATTGCGAGTTGGGTTATCATTTGAACTAAACATGCTTCTAAAATCGACATCGTTGAACCCGTGTAAGAGCTTGAAAACCTCGATGAGTTGACCGCGCAGCCTCAACGTTTCCAGCAAAAACAAATTCAGGGCGCGTAAACGTCGATTGTAGCCCATTTTCCTAACGGAAGGGATTAATTTTGTGGCCCTCGCCTGGACTCGCTTCAGCCTGTCAATATATTTCCAGAGGGTGGGCGACCAGAACTGCACAGCATACTCCAAGTGCGGCCGAATCAGGGAATTATTACAGAGAGAGCACAATCTCCTTGTTCCGAAATCGAAATTGCCTCCTCATATAACCCAACAGCTTCTGGGCTTTCTTTTCCACCTCTACGCACTGTTTGATAAACTTAAGGTCGCTACTAATTAATACACCCAAGTCCTTTTCCAAATCAGTGGCCTCGATATTACTCCCAACATGGAATAGTCCGAATTGGGATAGACGCAGCCAATGTGCATGACCCTGCAATTGCCCAAGTTAAACGGCATTTGCCATTTTTCGGACCACTCTCCTATCCTACGTAGGTCCGCACGCAGTTGCTCGATCGCTTCGGGCGTCCGAACATTGGCCCCAGGCTTGGTATTATCAACGAATTTGGCGATCCTACTGACGATACCAGCGTCGATATCATTTATGTAAATGATAAACAACAGTGGCCCTAAAACGGAACCCTGATGAACCCCGCTAGTGACCGAGGCCCAACCCGAGGTGGCCCCTTTAATTACAACCCTCTGCCGCCTATTCGTCAGCCAGTTTCCAACCCAGCTACCTACTTCCCCACCGATACCCTGCGCGCGGACTTTGGCCGCTAGCCAGCGGTGAGGTACCTTATCAAAGGCTTTCTGAAGTCGAAATAAAGTACAGTATATCAATCGCCCTACTCTTATCGTACTCACTCCTCCACATGACGTGGAAAAACTCGAGCAGGTTGGTGAGACATGACCTATGCCGTCTAAACCCATGCTGGGAATCCCCAAGCAGTTTGTAGGAATCCAAATTGTCAACGATCCTATCCGCTATTATCCCCTCTAATAATATACCAACAACCGAAGTGAGACTAATGGGACGATAGTTCCCTGGACTTTCGTGATCCCCTTTCTTAAAGATAGGGGACACGTTGGCTTCCCTCCAGTCACCAGGCACCTGTCCCGTCTCCAACGATTTGTTGAAGACTGCAGCCAGGTGGGGAGCCACCTGGTCGCGTACTTCCCGCAAGACTCTGTGGAGAAACTGGTCTGGCCCAGGAGCCTTAAACGCTTTCAGTATGTCTATTCTATCGGCAACGTCCGTCGCGGTACACTGAACACTATCCAAACGAGCACCGTCATGCCTAACGCCTGGCTCGAGGATGACACGGGTGTCCTCCCTGGTGAACACTTCCGCAAAATACTCATTGGCTTCCCTCCAGTCACCAGGCACCTGTCCCGTCTCCAACGATTTGTTGAAGACTGCAGCCAGGTGGGGAGCCACCTGGTCGCGTACTTCCCGCAAGACTCTGTGGAGAAACTGGTCTGGCCCAGGAGCCTTAAACGCTTTCAGTATGTCTATTCTATCGGCAACGTCCGTCGCGGTACACTGAACACTATCCAAACGAGCACCGTCATGCCTAACGCCTGGCTCGAGGATGACACGGGTGTCCTCCCTGGTGAACACTTCCGCAAAATACTCATTCAGCACATTAGCGATGTCCGCGTAGGAGGTCCGCAGCGCACCCCTGGGGTCCTTTAACGGGCCTATCATGCTTCTAATGGTCTTTCTACTTTAACGTAACTGAAGATTTCCTTAGGTTCGCCTTGCAGAGGCTTGCTACCTGGAGTTCTTCGTTAAATTTGGCTAGCCTAACCTTCGCCTTCACTTCCCTGCACAGGCGGACATACGCCTCAATGTTCTCATGGGAGCGATTGGCCTTCGTCCTCCTCTACGCAGCTTTACATCGCTTCGGATAGCCGAAGCGATGTCACGACTGAACCACTTAGGCTGCGTTGAAGCAGGGTTGACGGTTTTGAGGGTATGGCAGCAGACTGCAGCACCATAAACTATTCTCGGAATGTACTCCACACTCCCTCAACATCGCCGCCGCCCTCTAACCTCATCTCACGTACGCCATCCCGGAAGCCAACAAAGTCCGCCCGCTGTAGATCGAGCTTACTGCCTCTCGAGTTACTACGCTTCACCCGAGGGACGCAGACACAAAACCCAATGAAACCGTGATCACTCCCGCCTAACGATTCGTGAACGGTGAGGCCAGTGACGAGGTTGTCTTCGGTCGTGAATACTAAGTCTAGAACGCTTTTGCCTCGTGTAGGCCCATTGACCCACTTAGTCGGGAAGTTTTCATCAGCAAAGTCAACTAGTTTCCTCACTTCGGCATCAGCAGTCCTGTCTTCCTAGTTTATGCCGCGACAGTTAAAGTCTCTTAAAACTACACACACACACCCTGTCCCCTAGCAGGCTACGGAGTTCGGTGTACATGGCTGTATCCTCCTCAAGGAGGAGATGCGGAGGTCTGTACACCAAGATTAACCTATAGTTCGTCCCTCCCAGATTCAGATCGACGCCAAGCAGTTCCCATTCCGATCGGAACTGGCAGTCAACCGGACTGAACGTGTCCCTGACGTATATTAGTACCCCTCCCGACTCCCCACGGGTGCGGTCCTTGTGAAACATTCTATAACCCGGAATGTCGAACTCCCCAACATAGAGAGAGAGAGAGAGAGAGAGAGAGAGAGAGAGAGAGAGAGAGAGAGATTACTAAAATTTGTTTCCTACACAAAGTTGTTTCATGCATAAAATGCAGTTTCACTTATGAAAAGCGTGTACTTGCTAAAGAATATCTGAATCTTAGTATAACTGCCTAAAACTGGAATAATATATATATATATATATATATATATATATATATATATATATATATATATATATATTAGTGGTGGATCGGATGTCAGTTTTTCAACATCTGTGGATGCGGATGCGGATCTTTAATTTCAATATCCGCGGATGCGGATGCGGATATTTAGTTAATTTATCAATATAATATAGAATTATGAATATATGACATAATTTTTTAAATTTCGTGATATTACTATTATGGCAGGCAATGCATAAGAATAAAAATTAATATTAATGTTTTCATTATGATAAAAATAATAACTTTCTCAATAGTTTCAGCCACAGAAAATTCAATGAAACAAGTTTCATTCAATTTTCTGTGTTACCAGGTATTTATATTTTGAGGTTTATATATTTGTTTGTTCATTAATAATAATTAATATTTTACATGAAATGTGCATGACTGGGCCTTTAAGCAACTTTATAAGCTAATTTAATTGTAAATTGCATAATTTATTAGAGGTAATATCCGCATAACATCCGCAGTCAGAAGTGCGGATGCTGATGTTAAAAATGATGTGGATGCGGATATCCGGTCCACCACTAATATATATATATATGAAAATGAAACTGAAAATGAAAAGGTTTATTGGTAGACTATAGTCCATATGACAAATATTATTAATACAATAACAGTTCACATATTAAGGATAAAAATATGTACAATTGATTAGAAATAATACAGTAATGTCGTTGTTAAGTGGAGCTACAGACAGACGTTTTCGTACCAAGAAGTCCATAACTTTGAGCATAAACGGCAAGACTCATGGATAGCTTGGATAATAAGGTAGGTTGATTTTGGAATGTGATCTTGGACTAGTCTAGATAGAAAGGTATTAATGTATAAAAAACGTTGCACCAACTCATATTTGTGAAAATGATTTTATTTTTTGAGGATTGTTAATTATTTTTAAGTTGTAAAATTACCGAATTTTACACGTAAAATCGCGCGTGCGGCATTCGCGCAATGTAAACAAACAAAATATCGGACTGATTTCATCAAAATAATCAATTAAAATTCGGCTTTTTTAACAAAACGATGCTTGAAACTTATTGTAAATGAATTATAGATGTTTATTAGTGTATTATTTTGTATTTTTTAATGATATTTACCTATAAAATGTGTATTAAATTAAGTTATTTTATGATGCGTTCATTTAATTGTGTTTATTTTCAGATATTTCATAAAAATGGGTAAAAAACGGAAGTCTGCCTTGTTAACTCGAAGTCATAGTGCCAAAAAATTCAGTGGCCAGCCTTCCCCTTTGGATAAAACAGAGCCTCCTACCCTCCGCCAAGTTATTCAGTACAGTTATTTCCTCCAAAACAGCCACCCACCCGGACTTGAAAGACTATGATATTGCTAAAATGATAGCAAAGGATGTGATTGAGATCTGGCAGGCAGTGAACCCGTGGCTGCCCCTGTTTGAGGAATATTATGTAGTGAAATTGGTGGATAAAGTGTGCTTCAAGAAAGCAAAAGAGATAAACAGGAAATCTCTTTCTACAGTCCAGGAGCAGAATCTGGAGGAAAAGCTGGATAAACTTTTTGACATTTCTGCTTGTACCTGTAAGCTACCTGTTCGTCCCTGTGATGACAATGCTGTGAAGTGCAAGAAAGAAAATTGTCAAACACAGCACATAATCTGCACTTGTCCTCCCAGTAAGAAGGTAATGCTATTATTTTTTTAACTTTTAACTGGCCTAACTTAGTGCGATTAGGTGCCTTTTAAATGGAAGGAAATTCAATGCTTGTAATTGAAAAATATCCGCATTTTCCTCCTGTAATCTTCCTTTCCCCGCCCTCCCTGGTAATAGAAATTAATAATAATTTTTTTTTCAGGATTTTATCTCTTATTTTAGATCCGCTATTTAATATACTTTAATATTTCAGGTTCCAGTAGAGGAGAGGGAATACTTGAGAGATCAGAGGGCCAAAATAGGACCCAAGGGCTCATTCCAGCTGGGATCTGTGGATAAAGCTGCTGTGAAGAGAAACCAGAGGGCTGCAGCTGATGCAGAAAGATTACAGAGCCAGATTCAACAGCAGCAGGAAGTGGATTTGGCCACTTTTGCCTCCACACCTTCACAAGATATTTCTTTTGAATCCAGCTCAGGAGAATCAGGAGAGATAATATATTTTTTTTCTTATATCTTATCCCATTTTTACCCAAATTTATCCCTACTTTTTGTCACTATTTCCCCCCTTTTTTCCCCCATTCTCGCTTTGTAATTTATTCTTTTCTTCGCTCATTTTCGCCGACTTTTTACCTGAATTTTTACCCATTTTTCCCCCTATTTTCCCACTTTTTTTCCCCCATTTTCGTTCAAGTAATTTATTCTTATTTCTACCCATTTTCGTCGATTTTTACCCATATTTTTCTCTGCTTTTTTCCCCTATTTTCCCCCATTTTCGCTTTAGTAATTTATTTTTTATTTTCATTTCAGCCATCTGGTGGTGAAACTGAAGAGTTCAAGCCAAGGAGGCACCCAAGTGGAGGTTACAGCTTTTTGAAAACCCCCAGATATGCCATGGAACTGATCAAGGGTGATGTTTCTTCCAATCTTGGGGCAAGTCTTGCTAATGCCTTCCTCCTGGACTTACAAGCTATGGACCTGCTTAAGCCTGGCCTTGATGTGAAACAGATAATAGTTGATAAATCGAAAATGGACAGGGAAAAAGTTAGAATGAAAGTGAAAAGTGATGAAAAGTTAGTCTGTATTAGGGTTGATGGGAAAGTTGACAAGGACACTTTGCTGTACAGAGAAGTTAAGGATGAAAATGGGGAGACTAAGTTGAAGAAAGGAAAGGGACAAGAGCACCATTTGACTTTCACAGAGGAGCCGGGAACTGAAAGTGGAACATATCTTACTCACAGAGTCATCCCAATTAAAGGTGCGACTGGAGTTCTTGGTGAAGAAGTTGCTAGTGTCTTGGAGGAGTTTAACAGTGTTCATACCCTGAAAGCTGTCCTCCTTGACAACACAAATACAAACACTGGCTGGGAGGGAGGCCTTGTAACAGCTCTGGAAAATAAAATTGAGCGGAAATTGCACACCATTGGCTGTTCACTCCATCAGAATGAGCTTCCTTTCAGAGCTGTTTTCAAGCATCTTGATGGCAGTACCAAAAGTCCCACTGCTTTCACTGGTCCGCTGGGAAAACTGTGAAATTGACTACCAAGATCTGCCACAAGTGGAATTCACCAAACTGAGTGGCCCCCTGGATGACATGGAATTTGCTGAGGAGACACTGAATGATCTCAGTAGCGACCAGAGGCTTCTTTTGGAGTATGTGCTTGGAATTTCCAGGGGCAAAGTCAACCCAAGATTTGCTGTCTGGAAAATTGGACCATTAAACCATGCAAGATGGTTGACTTTGGCAATTAGATTGATGTGTCTGTGGACCAGAGGTGCTTACCCTCCAGAACTACAGGATAAGCTTTACCAGGGCATCAAGTTCATTGTGGAAGTGTATGCAGTCAGTTGGTTTGAGATCAAAAGGGACAGGAAGTCCTACAATCAGCAGCTGTACATCTTCAACATGATCCAGAGGATCAAGCAGCAGTCTGAAGAAATCCAGGGTGTTGCTTTCAAGAACCTAAGTACAATGCTTTTGCCTTGCTGCCCGAGAATGTGCTGTACTCCATGATGAAGTCTGATGACTTGGAAGTGAGAGAAGCTGCTCTTAAGAAAATTCTGTCCATCAGGTAAGCATTTATTAATTTTAAAAAATGTGAAAAAAAAAATTTGATTATGGGGATTTATTTAATAAAAAAAAGGCCCGAGTTCTATAAATCCCCATAATCGAATTTTTTTCCACATTTTCTTATCCCATTTCCCCCCCTCCCCTCTGATAATGGAAATAATCTTACCTTCTTTCTGAAAAAAAAATCGATTATGGGGATTTATAGAACTCGGTTTTTTTTTTTTTTAATTTAAGTTAAATTAAATCAGCAATTCTGAGACTAATAGGGATTAAATCTTAAACTGGGATAAAAAATAAATTAATTATTATTCTTTTAGAAGTGGGAAGCCAGCCAAGAAGAGGCTGAAGAAGATCACAGCCATCAACAATGAAGCTACCCACTGGTCAGAACTAATCAACCTTTCTCAAAGTGGCATCTATGAACCTGCTCTCACAGAAGACTTTTCTGACTAGGAGCTTCAAGAAGCATTGCTGAATGGCACCAAGCTGGAGCTGCCTGATCTGCCTTCACATTCTCAGAGTGTTGAAAGGGCCGTGAAGCTGACATCTGAAGCTTCCCATACTGTTTATGGACTCGAATCAAGGCACAAACACATTCTGGCCAAAGCCCTAAGCCGCCAGATGAGGCCATCCTTTGCTTCTAAGGGCTCTTACAGTGAAAATTATGATGATCTTGGGATCTAAATGTGTCTGTTTGACTCTGTACATGTTTTTTTTACTTTTTTTCAATAAAATTGTAACTTTTTTCAGGATTTTTTTATGAAAATAGCATGATTTTTTCGGCCGAAAATTGCCAAAATGCGGTATTTTTCGGTACGATTTTTTGACGATTTTTGAAGCGGTTTCCTCAAAAAACGGTTAAAGCTAAGGATCTGAAATGTTTTGTCAGTTATTATCATATTAAGCCCTGACTATCGTGACTAGTCCAATGTCGATATCTAAAAAAATGCGGAAAATCAACCTACCTTATTGGATAATCGGGTTGGTTGATTTTTTAATTCTTTGCATTAGACTGTATTGAGCACGTCTTATTACCTCCGGGAAGCTTGAGACATTGCGGGTAGCAAACATTTGCGAAGCTGAGCATCTCGGGGGTAATTTATGTAAGAGTCTAAAAGACCTGTTGTACAGCAAATTTAGAGTTTTGCCAGAACCTTTTATATAATTCACCCAAAGTTACTGTCCGTATATATTACTGCAAAAAGTACGAAAGAGAGTGTCTGTAGCTTCACTTGTACAGAACCGAAAGTTCCTTATAATCATATTCGCTTTAGCACAAAGGTTTCGAGATTGTTTTTTTATATCTGGGTCATCACTCAAGGAGCTGGTGATACTTTGACCCAAATACTTAAACTCTTGTACTTCCTCAATTACTTCACCTCTCATTTTAAACCTAATGTCAGCTGGTTGATTATAGCTTTTAGGATGAAATTGCATAACCTTAGTTTTTGTAACATTAAAAAGAATATCATGTTTCTGCAAATACACTTCGCAGACTTTAGTAGCCGCTCCAGACCTTTAACAGAGTGACTTATTAACACCATATCATCGGCATAAACTAAGTTATTTATCCTTGTGTTATCTATACAACATCCCACTGTTGCCTCATTAAGTGAAGCAATTAATCCGTCAATATACACATTAAACAGCATAGGGGAGAGCAAGGAGCCTTATCTCACCCCGCAAAATGATCCAAAACATTCGGATAGTATATTGCCCCACCTAACGGTAAAAGATTGGTGGGAATACCAAAATTTTAATTAATTTAATATGTACATGGGAACCTTCCTGTATTCTAGTTTCTTAAATAAAATAGTGTGGTTTACTCTATTATATGCCTTACTTATATCTAGGAAACAGCTATAAATAGTTGAATTACTGTCAATGTATTTAGATAGTGTTTCTTTAAGTACATAGATACACTGGTCAGTTGAGTAGGACCTTTTAAAACCAAACTGATGAGGAGATGTCCATAGGTAATCATTTAATCGGCGTAACAAGAGTTTTTCTAGTAGTTTCGAGAAGCAGGAAGCGACAGCAATAGGCCGATAATTATTGCTGGACAGAATGTCTCCGTACTTATTTTTGACCAGGGGCAAGATATATAACCTCATGAACTCTGCAGGGATATAGCTATGAGCAAGCATGGCTGATAGGAGCAATGATATATGCAGACATACTACGTCATTTGCATATTTTAAGTGCTCATTCGATAAGTCGTCTACCCCTGACGCAGAACCAGTCTTTAACTCTTTAATTAACCTCTTTACTTCAGGAACTGATATCAAAGTACAGTATTTTCCTTTGTCCCTCCCACAGGCGTTTCGCTGCAATCTAACTTAAGATTATCCCTACTCACACTATTAAGAATGTTAGAGTAGTGGTTTTTCCACAGCTTTGCAATTTCATCCTCCCCCGACACCTCATCGATTGTCGAAGGGAGGACACTTTTGACACCCGTTTGATTCTTAACAAATTTCCAAAAAATTTTATTATCGTTATTCATGCGAGCTTCACAGGCTTTTGATGCTCGAATAGACTCTTCTTCATGTTTACATCGCCTTATGGCCTCCTTATACTGACCCCTATTTCTACACATATTCATGTATACTGGTCCTAATCTGGGTCTACCATGAATGCACCACAAATCATAGGCGTCTTTCGATTCCCTCTTCAGGGGGGCAATAAAATCATTCCATCCACGAATAATCTTAGAATGATAGTTGTAAGATTTAATCAGGGGGCTTCCTGCTTCTCTTAACAGGGATACTATCTTACTATAATACCTATCTATGAGTTTACAGTGAGAATCATTTGAGCAAGGATTATTACAGCAAGATGCAAAATTTCTAAGTTATTAAAGAGGTGACCTGTTCTGTCTTTGTATTCTATTCTCTATTGCATATTAACATTAGACCAATCGACGCGATTATTCTTACCTATTGAATTCTTGCTATGTCGTGTTGCGCATAAATTGGAAAAATTAATTAATAGTTCTAATGGTCTATAATCAGAAAGAAGGAAATCATGCAGAATATGAACTCTAACAATTCGATCCTTTAGATCAGTGGTTCCCAAACGTTTTTTGCCGCGGAACCCTTTGACATTATTTAAAAAAGCGTGGAACCCCTACCTATATTCAAGAATATTAAAAACCACAAATTGTGGGATAAAAAGAGAACTTATTTATATTAAAAAATAAATAAAAAAATTCGAATAAAAAACACCTTAATTTTTGTAAATTTGTACATAATTAGTTTAACAAAAATGAAATGAATACCTAATGGGAAGAATGATTCTGCTTCTTAGACTCCAGTATCCTCTGGAAATTTGGTTTAATGTTGGATAATTGAATTCTCATATCTGGTGCAGCATCCAGTCTGCTGCGATATTCTGTTTTCGTGCTCGCATATCTTGAAAATCCTGATTCACACAAATATGTTGTTGCAAATGGCAATAGCACTCGTATGGCTCGTTTTGATAATTCCGGATATTCGTCATTTAAATTTCCCCAGAAAATAGCTACCGGGACTTCTTCAAACTTGGCCTTTAACTGAGTATCTGAAGTAATTTCTATTAAATTTTCATAATCCACTGCTAGAAATCCTGTTGGCTTTTCTTTAACTTTGAATGGATTCTGTACCCATTAATGGTCTTTGTTCTTCAAATTTGGAAAATACTCAATTAGAGATTCTGATAAGCTGTTGAGATGATTTTTAATATCATTGAGGATTTCAACATCTAATTCCACTTCGGATTCTTGGAGAAAGTCACTAAGAAGCGGAAAACAGTCAAGAGTATTTTGTTCCACATCTGAGATCCAGTACTGCAATTTACGTGATAAAGATACCATTTTATCTTGCGCTTGAAAAATGTTTACTTCTTTCCCTTGCAGAGATAGACATGTTTCATTCAATTTTGAAAAAATATCTGCTAAATATGCAATCCTTGCTAGCCATGCCATATTTGTTAATCTGTCAGATAATCTAAATTTATGATCAATAAAATAAGACAACAATTCTCTCCTCAATTCAAACATTCTCACAAGAACATTTCCTCGTGAGAGCCACCTAATTTCTGTATGTAAAAGTAGAGTGTTATGAAGACTACCCAGATCTTCACACAAGGCCTTAAAAATTCGTGATTGCAATGGCCGAGATTTAATAAAATTGATAATCTGCACTGCTTCGTCCAAAACTATCTTTAATGAAGCTGAAATCCTTTTTGTCACTAATGCATATCTGTGAAGAATGCAGTGATTACTGTTGCAGTTTTTTGCAACATTCTTGATTCGTGTTACAGCGCCAGCTAATTTTCCTGTCATTGCCTTTGCTCCATCGCTGCATACTGAAATACATTTTTCAAAGCCTATATCATGCGTTTTCATAAAATTATCAATGCAATTAAATATATCATTTCCTGTGGTATGCAATTCTAAACTTTTGCAAAAAAGCAAATCTTCTTCAATTTTCTTATTAAAGTCATATCTAGCAAACACAAATAAAATTGCTAGTCCAGCAACGTCTGTGGACTCATCTATTTGTAATACATAAGCATCACATACACGCAATCGTGAAATAAGTTCATTTTGAATGTCATTAGCAATATCATTAATACGTCTTGACACCGTATTGTTGGAAAGAGATACAGCCTCAACTTTCTGAACAGAATCTTCATTAAACACGCAAGATATTATATCTTTTAATAAAGGTTTTATAAGTGATTCACCAATAGTATGTGCCTCACCAGCAAGAGCAATGCGGTAACATGCTTTATATGACGCTTCTGTTGCATTTTCATTGTCTGTTTTAAATTTTTTTAATAAGACACTTCTAGAGCTATTCAGACTTTCAAGTTTTCTTTCAAAAAAAGAAATATCTTTATTTTTAAAAGTCTGATGGTTTGTTTCCATATGTCTCTGTAACTTTGCTGGTGCTAAAGAACTGTTTGCTAATATTTTGTTACAAAGTAAGCAAAGGGCATCTGGGGCTTCTTCGTCACCAATACTAGTAAAACCATATAACAAATAATTAGGATCATATTTACGTTTTTTCATAGATGTCTGCACAGAATCGGAGGAAGCAGATTTCTTTTTTGTGGATTAATCACACTAGAAGTTGATGGTTGTGCAGCTTCTGCAATTTCTGTATCTTCTATAGATGCTTTTGTTTCACTAGTTTCTGCATTACTAGTAATTTCAGTTTTTTTTACGAAACCCATATTTTAACCATCGATCCATTGAAGGGTTAATTTTCACGAATTTTGAAATATTACAATTACGAAAAATGAATAATAAAAAGTTCTAACCAAATTAATTCACAGAAGACAACGATTTCAAAGATTGCACTAACGAAGTGTTTATCAAGTAGGCCTAGTAGGTAGAGGCAAGCAACGTTGCTGCACAATCTTCTGCACTTTAATTATTCGTTAGGCTTCACTTAGACCTGTTAGCGTCTTGTAAACAGATGCACAATATCCCATGTAAACATTAGGAAAATACTGATATTTTTACTGCGCATTCTGCTGCAGTTAATAAAGTCCTTTTGTATAACCACCTCAGATCACTTCACTTCCAAAGCTTACAAAACAAACTGATAACGCACGCTCGAGTCGAGTACCTCGACTACTATAGAAATAGATTATGACAAGTTCAAACATGTTGGCTACGTCTCCAAACGCAGTTTACATCATTTTACATGCAGATTATGTACTAATATTAATAAATGTTTTCCATTAATGATAATTTAGTTGCTATTTATGGAAATTTTCTTTTAAAAAGTAAATCAAATACGCAAAACATGATAAGTATGGCCAAAAAAAATTGGCAACTCTTACAGAGGGCGCTGCTGTTACGTTCGAAATGTTTCGTTCAAGCCTATTGCCGTTTCTAAATATTTCGCTCAAACCATACTTATGCTTTATTTTCCTTCGTGCAAAATTTCATATTTTCTTCGCTAGACTTATTTTTTGGAAAATTAGTAATTTATATTTTTTTTAAATAAAATATTTTTTATTTTAAACTTTAGCTCGCGGAACCCCTGAATTTTTTCGCGGAACCCTGGGGTTCCGCGGAACACACTTTGGGAACCACTGCTTTAGATTATTAATAATGAGTCAATGATGAATCCACCTGGTGGTACCACTCATATCACTAACGTATGTAAAATTACCACTGGTTACCCCTAATACATCTACATCACTTATACTTAATATGGCCGACTCGCACATGTTACCCAAAGTCCCCAATTATTATACAGTGAGAGTATTTGGGGTTATCTGATAATGACTTAATTTTATACAGCAAATCAATGTATTCATCTAGATTACCGCCGTTGGTTGCATGGTAAATAGCAGTTTACAATTAATATGCAATCATTGTTCACTTGTAATTCAATACCTAACAACCTAACATTATCGCTTGATAAAAATTTTATGTTTTGACATATTTTTCCTTATTAAGAAAGCAACACCACCAAAGTCTACTGCTGATGTCGCATGGTGCATAAAGTCATCATAGATGGTAGAGATGAATTTTAGCTCTTACTTAGGTAGCCAGTGCTCTTGCAGGAGTATCAAATCTGCACTGTCACAAATTTTATGAACATCTACAATTGCATTCCTCACTGACCTTACGTTATATGAGACTATTTTGAAGTTATCCGCCATGACTGAGAAAATTTATTAATCTGATTATTATTATACACAGTACAAATTTCAGTCATTACCGTTAGGGCGCCTATTATTATTATTATTATTATTATTATTATTATTATTATTTTGCCTGTTATCAAATCTCCTCGAAAAGTGAATAAACTCCTTAACAAAAATACCTTCTGGCCACTGACTCATATTGTACGGGTTGAAATGCGAATTTACACCTTTAATTATTACTTTAAATGAAATATAATACGGAGATTTCGTGTTTAGTTTATTAACTGAAAAAATAGTGTTCACCACAGACCTCTTCCATCATATGTCGAATATCGCTTCCCTCGTTCGAGAGCTGAATTCGTGACACAAGGATAGCGCCTGTTAACTATGACCCACCCGTCCTCTTCTCTCAATCTCCCTGAGGCAGGGTTCGCCTGCCAGGGGGATGGGTGGCACGACCTTGGGGGGATAGGAGGCCCCTCCCCCTACTTTGTGGCTTGGTGAGTGTCTATTAGCGGTGTTTATTTCCTGATGGACGCGCGTGCCCCTCCTTCTTCGGTGGGAAGGGAGGGGAACTGGACGCCGAGCGAGGCGTTTGAATAATCGAACGCCTCTCACCTTCAGTGGAAGGTAAGGAAGAGGGCAGTGATGCCTCGTCTCTTTGCATCGGACAGTCCCTATTCCTCATTGTGAAATCGGGAGCAGGAGTCCTTTCCTGAACGGGAAGGAGGTTGACTGCATCCCCTGCATGCTGCGTTTCTACCCCACATTCAGGGGGGGGGAGTTGGGGGGGGGGTATTTCGTTTCCCTCGCTGCCCGACGCGCTTCTTGGGGTTTTGACTTGCTGAACAACTTCCGTTTAACTGGGCTTTAGGAGGAGCGTCTCTTCCAACGCATTTAACTCTGACCGGAATTGTTCTAGCGAAATTGCATTTTTCTGGTTTGACACCACGTGTTGGTGTTTCAGTTCAACTAACGACTTTTGTACCTCATTGTACTGTTTGAGGAGCACCTAAATGTTTACATCACCCATAGAGATTACCGGTATTCTATGAAAATTAGTAACGTAGAAGGTAATATTGTTCTCATTATCCGGGAGGGTCCACACTTTATTTATAATGTCTTTTAAGATATTCTCGTTTCTAGAATTACCTCTACGGGTTGGGAGGGTAGCACTGAACAGCGTGTTTAACTGTCCCGTCGCATGTTCTATTTCTTCCGAATCATAGAAATCATGACAAACAGATACGAGAAGGTCTGACCTAATATGATCTACTTTGTCAAATATAAAACATAAAGGATTTTCTACAAGAACACATTTTTCAACAGACGATCCCATTGCACCTGTATCGATGGAGGAGCAGGCTTGCGGGAGTGGGGATAGATGGTAGGGGTGGTTGGGATGAAGATGGAGGGAACGCCGATAGGGGTCCCACTTCTCGTCCCTTTAAATAATGGTTCAGATACCACCGGTTCGATGCTCAGGCATCTTTTCACATTAATTATGTACCTATTACTAGCTATGACACGTAAAAGTATGTACGCGGAGTCACTGTACGATTATAACGTAATGAAACGTACATTTCCCGCGGTCACCGTCAAAAACTTTTACTATTAGAGTAAACGGAAGATTCGTAGTGTAGACGGTGGGGGTGGGGTTGGAGGAGGGGAAGGGGAAGGAGATGCTGGTAGGAGTGCCCACTTCTTGTCCCTTTAAATCACGTTCCAGATACCACCAGCTCCATCCACAACCATCCTTTGACATTAATTATCACGACACTATTACCCACTGTAACATGCTAAGTATATACGTGCAGTGGTGTAGTGCTGTGGGAACGCGTGGGAACGGCGTTCCCTTACTTTTTTTGGTAGACGGAACGGCGTTCCCTCACTATTCAAATAAATCCGAACTTACAAATCTCTAACGTCATGAAATTTTAATTCCCACCCCTAGAAGAAATATGAGAAAGAATCATTAACTGCTTCATTTCTTTTAGCTTCGACTGAGGCAATGCTAGCCTATAAAGATCTGGTGAAACAGTCACCACGGCGTACCAGTTGTTAACTTTTTTTTAGTTAATCATTCCAGTTGTTAGCTATTTTTATTGATCGTACTGGATGTCGTATATCTAATGACACTGGAAATACTGCATCTTCAACCTTGGAATATATCCTAATATCCAGTGCATATGACCTCAAAATATCCCTGAAATTGGTCAGATTTCAAAAGATTTCCCGGGGGGCTTACAGTGTCCCCGGACCCCCAGCTGTATGGGCTCGCCGCGCTCGCCATTGCTCCCCCCCCCCCGCATCTGAGTAACACTTTCAAAATGCGTTCCCTCACTTCTTTATTTAGCACTACACCACTGTATACGTGGGATCACTGTGTTCATGAACATAATAATGTCTAAATTTTCCGCGGAAACAGTAAAAAACCTTTACTATTTAACGACAGACGAGCAGCCCACCCGTGAGGCATCCTCTCAGTAGCATTCTCTCGCTTAATATATATATATATATATATATATATATATAGTGGCGTTCAAAAGACTGCGTTCACCTTATAATCACCCAATTTATTGTAAATTGTACAAATATACAGTATATAATAATTATAACAAAATTTGATTTTTTATTATTACATTATTTGCTCTAAATGTAATTATTATACATTATTTATTAAAGAAATTAACATTTTAATGGCATAATCTTAATAATCGATATGACCTCCTTTTGCTTTAATGACAGCTTCCACTCTGTGAGGCATAGATTCGACAAGTTTCTGGATAACATCTTGTGCACATAAACTGAAATATATGGGAATAACAGGAAAAATAGGAAAATGGGTATATAATTTCCTTAGTTAGCGGCAGTAAGTCGTTACAGTTTACAAAATATCTTCATCAGAGTCAGAGGTCCCAAGGTCAGTACCACAAGGAACAGTATTGGCTCCATTACTCTTCACAATCATACGAAACTGATATACAGTAGTTCAGGAAGTTACCAGTGACAGCACAGTAACATCTTTGGCCGATGAGACAAAAATTAGTAGAAAAATAAGAAACCCAGAGGATGTAGGATCTCTACAAACAGACATGAACAAAACCTACAATTGGTCTGAAGGCAACAATATAAAATTTAACGCTGGGAAATTTCAGCTATTAAGGTACGGAAGAAGGGAGGCCCCTATAATCTATGGAATAATATACCCCAAATGTACAGGAAATTCAGAGAAATTCTAAAGCAGAAGATTTAGATGTTGTAATGACTGATGACGCGAAATTTGAAACACAAAATAAAATAGCAGTAAACAGAGCAAAAAGAATAAATGGGCAGATACTGAGAACCTTTGAACGAGGGGATAGGGGATAGGAATATAATGATCCCTCTGTTGAAAACACTGATCATACTCAAGTCGGAACACTGCTCGGTTTTAGCATCCCCATATAAAAAAGAAAACATTAGTCAACTAGAGGAGATTCAGAGAAGCTTCACAGCCAAGATCAATGAATGCAAAGAACTAAATTACTGGGAAAGGTTACGTGAACTGAACGATATTCACTGAAAAGAAGAAGGAGAGAGGTACACTCTTATTTACACTTGAAAAAATAATGGAGAAACTAGTCCCTAATCTTACTTTGAACCCTATACTAGAAAAGGAAGACTGTGTGTGTTCCTAAATTAAAGGCTAGACAGGGAACATCCTCAACCCTGAAGGAAAATAGTTTTCCTGTGAGAGGACCAAGACTGTTCAAAGGAAGACTAGACGCCTGGCTGAAAGCAATTTCAGACGAATTTGAAAGGTATACACCGGCTGGGCTTACGTTTTGCGTTGCATTTGCATCTGTTACACAGAACGCGATATTCAGAAAACGATTTATAAGGCTTACTCACAGACACACGCCTATATTGCCAGGCCTAAGTGGATTATCTTTTACCATGGCCTAAAGTTCACGGTTGTTTACGTTTAAAAAATGTATCTGAAGTTGTTCGTCAGTTCCAGGAGCATTATGGTAAGAACATCTTGGACGTTGTACATAAGCTCGATGAAACTGGGAGTGTTTAAGATGCACACACGACCGGACGACTTTGAACGAATAGTTTTCTTGTCGGTGCATCGGGTGACGTGGATCAACTGATTTAACTCCAGTTGGCTTGTTTTTATGGGGTACATTTAAAGACACTGTGTATACGACGAAACTTCGGACTCTTCCAGTACTCAAAGATTTTATCGTTGCCGCATTGCGTTATGCCAACGAGTTTGCCGGTCAGTCCCAGTAATACTGCAGTTGCGTAAAGAGTTAAACGGTGGACACATTGAGTAATTTTTAAGTGCTATAGATACTTAATTGCAGTAAATGCTTCAAAAACATGATCTTTATATAGTATTTTCCAATTCTGTTTCTTTCATTAGCATTTTATTAGAAGTCAAGTATGTTTCTTCACTTTTGGCTCACCATATATATATATATATATATATATATATATATATATATATATATATATATATATATGTGTGACCAAAGGTTATAGGTTATATATATATATATATGTACAGGGTGTCCCGTAAGTCTGTAACAATAGGGCAAAATGATAAAAACGGCAATAAAAACGCCGAAGAGACTTTTGGGGACTGTTTGTGAAATGAGCGAGGATGGTAGCGGCTGTATCATCGTCGGTGGATGTCCTCGGAGGTCCACTGCGTGGTTTATCTCCTATGGATCCCGTTTCCCTGAACTTTGCTACAAGTTTGCCGACACAGCTGTGTGTTATCGGCGCGCGGTCCGGATGCAATCTGTTAAATTTCTCAGCGACCTCCCTCTGACTCCGATTTCCTACGAGCAGAATTACCTGGATGCGTTCTTCCTTACTCAAAGACATCATGGGCACTTGCATAAACGGAAAAACATGAATTACTTATTTTACCCTATGGTTCCGGACTTATGGGACACCCTGTATATATATATATATATATATATATATATATATGAGTCTGCTCAATCTGATTTAATTATAAAGTTTGATAATGAAATGGATTAACTTTTAACTAATCTGCAGTCAAAGAACTATTGAATTTCTAAACTTTAAATATACTGTAGATTTTTATAAATGAACATCTATGAGAAAGATCTTTTTTATGGTAAAGAAAAAGTTTGTAACTCTTGTTTTTCAAATTTGTATTTTTAAATTTTTTGTTTTTAATTATTTGCTTTTGTTGTTTTCAACTTTTGATTGTTAATGAAGAAACTATATTGATGAATTTCTAATTAGCATATGGTAAAGTTTTAGAATTATTAAATGTTGAGTTGTGTGTATCTAGCCGACAGAGAGGAAACAGAATCTGGACAGAATCAAAACTATGTAAATAAACACTTCTTTTTTTTTTTTCATTTTTATGCGGTAACGTTTATAGGGGAAGGGAAATTTATTTTTAGAGAATGTAAAATTTATATTGTATTGCGTATGGAACTTTGAATTTTTATTTGAAGAATACATTCTCTCGTATGAGGCCACGGATATACATATACTCTAACGATCGCAAGAACACTATTTTGTAACGCACAAACGATGCATGAATCTTAAGACATATTTCGTAGATGGGAATTGATCGAAGGTTACCTAGACGCATGGTTCTTAAGGGGATCAGGGGTAAATTCTGATCCCCGAGGAGAAACATAATAATAATAATAATAATAATAATAATAGCAACAGTAGTAATAATAATAATAACTCTAGGAATAAAATTTTTATTGGATCAAATATTTGGAGTGTCATTTTATGGATCTCATTTTGCCTGCATAGATTCCAATAAATCAAAATTCATTTATGGTTCTACATGTACGACCTTGATAAAACATTACAAAGGACCGTTTCCACGCTTATTGAAAGGATTTTTAACATTTATATACATATATATACACACGAGGTTACTTCAATAAGCATCCGCACTTTTTATTTTAGTGATAATATAGTATACAGTATATAATATATACTCGTAATAACGAGCCAAACTGAGATCTACAGGCTTATTTAGGCTAGCAACAGTATAGGCTTATTTGGGCTAGCAACAGTATAGGCTTATTTAGGCTAGCAACAGTATAGGCTTATTTAGGCTACTCGTAGCTGTCACATATCGTACGAGTAGTGAGCATGGCTGCGCCGCTTTCAATTTATACTCTGGAAGAACAGAGATCCGTGGTTGGTTTTTTTGTGGGCAGAAGGTGTGAAAGAAGCTGAAATTCACGTGTTTATGTGCTCAGTATGGAAATAATGCGTTACCACGGCGAAGTGTGTACGAGTGGATTCACATGTTCAAGGAAGGTCGGACATGTGTGACAGATGCTCAGCGCTCAGGACGACCGTCAACATCAACCAGTGGTGACAAGCAGGAAGAAGCCAGAGCCATGATTTTCGATGACAGAATATTAACAATAAAAGAAATTGCATCTTCATTAGACATCAGTCAAGGGTCACCGTATTCGATAGTTCATGACATTCTTGGCTTTCACAAGGTCTGTGTAAGATGACAGAAGAGCACAAGCGTAATGGTATGGACGTCTGCTCTTGTCTTTTGCCGCGGTATCATAATGAAGGTGAAAACTTTTTGGAGCGCATTATCACTGGAGATGAAACCTGGATCCATCACTATGAACCAGAAAGCAAACGACAGAGCATGCAATGGAAGCAACCAACATCTCCCGTTGCAAGGAAGTTCAAAGCGCAGCCGTCAGCAGGTAAAGTTATGCTAACACTGTTTTGGGATACACGAGGCCCTATCCTTGAACATTATCTAGAGCGTGGAACTACAGTAACAAATGCATCGTATTCTGAAATGTTTCGGAATGAGTTAAAGCAAGCAATTCGCACAAAACGGAGAGGGAGATTGTCGGAAGGTGTTATTCTGCTACACGACAATGCGCGCCCTCATACCGCTGCACAGACTACAAAATCCCTTCAAGAACTTAAATTTGAAGTTCACGACCATCCAGCCTACAGTTCAGACTTGGCACCTTCGGATTTTTACCTGTTTGGAGCTCTAAAAGACACTTTGAGAGGTCAGCGATTCCATGGCGATGATGACCTGAAGGAGTCGGTGCATGACTGGCTACGCACACAGCCAAAAACATTCTTTTGTGATGGCATTAGGAAGTTTGTAGATCGCTGGACTAAGTGTATTGAGAAACAGGGAGACTATGTTGAGAAGTGATGTGTTTATAATCTATCAGATTTGAAAATAAAATTGTGAAAATAAAAAGTGCGGATACTTATTGAATTACCGTCGTATATACGAATATGTATATATTTATATTTTTCTCAACAAAAGTTCAACTAATTTGTCGTCCGTATTTTGTTATAGAAAATTTACTGTCGAGAAAATACAGGTTTGACATCACTAATGATATTGGTCTAAAGAAAAATAAAAAAAAATTGGGGGTCGGATTCTTTTCGGGAAAAGACTATAATGTACAGTGCGTTGCGTCAAATTTAAACATTTTTTTCCCTCGAGTACGTTCTTTGCTTGGTGTCGTCGAAGAAGGGAACAAAACCACAACCACCCTCGCATCGTAGATTTCAATCAGTATTAACATTTTACATTGTTCGTTATTCTAAGAATTCTACAATGGGAAGGGAACGAAAAGTATATTATGAATAAGATTATCTCGCTTTCTCATCTTATTTTCCTATTTCGTTTTTCTTAGTAATTAAATTAGTCCTCAAAACAGGTTTTTAAGGAGAATTTTTCAGCGTATTGGCAGTTGAGAGGTTACTTAATTATTTCTATTGTTTTAAGGCGGAGGTGAGTTTATTTAAAGAATTTAATTAACAGATTTTTCTTTCCTTCTCATTCTTTGTCTTTACCACTCTATCTATCTATCTATCTCCTTCTTTCCCTTTTTAGTCCCTATAAATGTCATTTATTTATTACGTTGCTACTATCTCCATGAAATAATACATCCTCTGTAGATTGAAAAGTTTGTACTAAAATTTATGCATTGTGGAGAATGACAAGCAAAACCCTAGTTGTACAACCTTTCCACTAAATTTATACTGAGAAAAAGTGAATATTTTTTAATACAAACACTGCAAAGCGCACGTACTAGAAAATTGAAAACCATAATCCTGTTTTTTTTGTTAGAGTATTTCTCATAATATTTGCAATCCATGTATCTATTTACAGTATATATATATATATATATATATATATATATAGTGTGCGAATAGGTAGATTCAGTAGGTAATAATAAATTCATAATCATTCAGAAAGGCCAGAAACTGACATATAGCTCAGGCCAACTAATGCGGCTCATTGCTCTAACTCCTGTATTATTATTATCACTTGCGTCATCGGGCTTCGAACTCCTAACCTCAGTATCTTCACTTCGTTCATGGGAAACGGTGTTACCCACTAAGCTACCGACGCTGGCTACGATCGGTAAATAAATAAGACCCACAGAATAAAATGAAACTTGAAAGAGAAACCGCATAATCCTTTGGACGCACATAACGAGTCCTTCCCAATTCGGTAAATGAAATCAAAGATAACAGTTGAAAGTCATCTAAATCTGAACCAAAAACATCCAAACCTGCTGTAAAACAGACCAACAACATAGAAAGTGGTTAGTGTCACTTTTAAATTTACCGAGGAGCAAATTTTGAAATATTGAAACTAAAATGATCTATATCATATGAAACTTTATTAGTGTTAAACTTCTCACTGTTTTGAATTAAAAAAAAAGATTCGATTATTTTTTTCCTCTTTTGTATCATTTATGTCTGCATTGTTGAAATGATTATAATACTGTGTTTAAACGAATTCATATGGTTGAAAATTGGTTTGTCCTCGTAATAAAAAAATGGTTAATTTCATGTAGATCATTTTATTTTCAATATTTTAGACGTTGCTCATCGGTTTAAGGTGAAAACCAAACAATTGATTTGATTGGTCTGTTTCATTTGATGACAGCAGTTTTGAAACGGTGAATTGAAAGATCTTCAAAACGAAATCATCGCCTACCTACAAGAGGCTGTGCTCTCTAATTCTCAACCAAGAGAGGACTACACTGAGCTGCTTACTGAGCTGCTTCACTTATGCCTCGCCTTCATGGGGGAAACAGCTTCTCAAGCCGGAACTGTGAAGTCCTGCGGCGTTCAGGGCACCGGGAGCCTTTCATCATGTGCGGTGGATGGCCAAGGCCATTTAAGCGTTGAAGATCTTTCTTTTCCACCCTCAGATGGCACTCACAAGTAAAGAAGTACATTAAATTACCTTTGTATATGCCAAGTTTTGGAATGAAGCTGCTCTGGCTGTTAGAACCCCAATGAATAACCTGACGCTTATGTCACAGCTAATGACTTACCTGCACCGTAATTAAGCAGATGTAGCACTCAGTGAATTGAAGAGACACTTATGGTATATCTCGGAGGACCTGACAGGGCTGGGTTTCTTCGACCCAGGAGTGAGTAACGACATTAAGCATGTCATGGTCAGGAACCTGCCATTCCCTGCACGGGCCAAAGATCTGCGATGAGTGGGAGGATAAAACTTCGTTGTTAAATGCACCACTGAGTCGTTCGTCACAGGACGAACAAAAAACATTTTAAACCTTCTTTTGAAAGATGGCGCGTGAGCAGCGGAGACCTTCTTTTCAAAGGATTTGGTAGTTTTGTCGTTGAACCCTGTGTTTTTGGAATGCAAAAGGCGTGCTGGGGGTCTTCATGTCGTCAGTGATTGTGCGGAGAGAGGCATTTCTCTGGTCCAAGACTTTATTTCAAGTATCACGAAGAACGAAGAACAAAACAATTTCTTTTCCGAACAGTTGACTTCCATCGAAAGACAATCCCCCACTACATCCTCAAAGGCAAATTTATAAAAGCACAGCGGCCAGGACCAATACTGAAGCGTTACATTGCTAGACACTTTTGATAACTGATAGCTCTCTGTAGTTCAGCAGCCAGGATGGGGTACCTTGCAAAAATACCCCCAGACCAGGTTATTGTTGATTTTGGTTGGGGAAGTAGTGTAGAATCAGAATGTGAATGAAGCCCAGCTGGCATCATTGAGCATTTTGAGTTTTCCAAGATGGCGTTCAAGATGGCCGCCACAGTAAACCGAAAGACAAGAAACCGTATATACTCGTATTAGTCAGTTTTAGCTTGATTTTCTATTGTAATACCTCTTTATCAATGTTTTTATAGACAATAAATCCATCTAGAGGGATTTTATAACAATCCAGCTTGACTTTATGACCTTAATCCAGTGTGGCATCCAGCATAATTTCCCTTAAAATAAGAATACACTTACGTTTTTACATGAGACTATACAGGAACTGTTCTTGGTGCAATACATGAAACTACATGCTTTATTTTACTAACCAATTTAATTCACAAAACCATATCATTGTATTAGTCGAAATTAGTGAGCAATTTGTCTAAATTAAGTATATTGCCATGTGTAACATAAAAGACTGTATTATCACTGGGGAACACAACTTTTGGTGACTTAGATGTTAGACCTGTTTCTGGGTATATTGAGGTCGCTGATTCTAAAAATGACATTAGTTTTTCTCCATCAGCTCTGCTTATCAAGATATGATATATATCTATATATATTTCTATATAATGTATATAATATTATATAATTGCTGATTGGCAAACACTGTTGTTGTCAATTGAATACAAAAGTATGATGAATGTCAGCAAAAATAGTGTATTAACATCAAACAAGCATAAGGTACGAAAAATATTTCTTAAATTCAAACAAGCTTGAGACACGAACGGCAAAAAAAGTTCTTTCATTGAGACATCTCACATAAACCGCGTTTCTGAGATTTCTTGCGATGAGATGTGCCAGGACATTCGCGTTGGATGCTCCAGCAGTAATCTGCCATCATGTGAATATCCCATCGTCCGCGGTACCGTTCTTCCATGGTCCTTAGTTCTTGGTGAAATCGTTCACCCTGTTCCTCGCTTAGATCACCGAGGTTATCTGGGAAACGATCCAAATGACTGTGGAGGTAATGCAGTTTGATGCTCATTTTACAGCCAAGTTTACAAAAAGAAGAGAGCATATTCTCCACTAGTTCACCGTAGTTATCGGCCTTATAGTTCCCAAGGAAATTCTTCACAACCATACTAAACGATGACCACGCACGTGCTTCAATGTTGTCCATTGAATCTTGGAAACGCGGGTCTTTCATGAGTTCCCGGATTTGCGGTCCATCGAAAATACCTGCCTTCAGCTTTTCCATGCTCAGCGCAGGAAATTTTCTATATATGTAGCCAAAACACGTCCCATCTCTGTTCAAAGCCTTTATACATTGTTTCATCAAACCTAGTTTGATGTGCAGTGGTGGCAATATGATCCTTTCTCTGTCAACCAAAGCTTCTTTGATGATATTTTTTTCTCCAACCACCATGTTTTCTCTCAGAGGCCACTGTCTTCTCACCCAGTGTTCATCTTTAGCTCTACTGTCCCAGAGACATATAAAGCAAGGGTACTTGGTGTACCCGCTCTGCTGGCCCAGGAGAAAATTCACCATCTTTAGATCCACACAGATCACCCATTGGTGGTCTCGGTATGATATCTTTTCTAGGACTAGGGCGACTGTCCCGTGCTCTTCTCTCATACCGACTGAGTGACCAATTGGGATTGATCTGTATCTGTTGCTATTGTGTAGAAGAACACATTTTAGGCTCCGTTTGGAGCTATCTATGAATAACCGCCATTCATTTGGTGTGTATTCCGATATGCCCATTTTCATCAGCAATCCGCGCACATTGTTGCAGAAAACTAAATCGTTCTCTTTTGAGAAGAAGGGCAGTAAATCCTTTTCTCTGTCGCGATATAACGTGATTTTGGTTCCCGGCAGCAGTAAATTTTTTTCTCCCAGCCTGGAAGCTAACAATTCAGACGATTTCTTCGAAAGACTTAAGTCCCTTATGAGGTCGTTTAATTCGTGTTGACTAAAACCTTCTGCAACTGATGACGGTCCTTCGAAATCACTGTCATTTTGCCCACATATGCTTTCTTTGTCAGTAGCAGATTCATCATCTTCTTGAGGGAGCTCTGGAAGATGGCTGAATGAATGGACAGGTATCTCATCTGAATGTGAAACAGGCCGTCTAGCTGAGTCTATGTCAGGATACGTCCATTTACTCCGGTTACGTCCATTGATGCCCTTTATATTCACCAAACAAAAGTAACAGTCATCACTGTGGTTTCTCTGTTCTCTCCATACCATTGGTATACCAAATTTCAGGCACCTCCTCTTTCCGTTGGTCCATTGCCGCAGATGCTCCGTACACATTTTACACACAACATGAGGAGCCCATGGCTTATCTTGGTCCCCTAGTTGTACTTTGAAATAGGCAAAATAAGCTTTTTTCACAAAATCAGTAATAGTTTTTCTCTGTTCAATGAACGTGTACTCTCCGCAGATAAAACAAAACACATCTGGATGATTTAAACACTTTCTTCGTGATGAAGCCGTCAACACCTGTAGCAGGAAAGAATTCACGTTAGTACATGTACAATACACATGCAAAACAGCAACATCAGCAAAATCATAGCTACAATTTAATTATACAGATGCATTTAGATTTACGAGCAACTTATAATACCGTTCCAGAAGGGTAATAAAGTAGGTAATGACGTATGCAATATCTCAAAAACTAGAGCTGCTAGAACAAAATGGATGATATTTTATGAATCAGTGGCATGAAAATATCCAGAATAAGGTCTAAAATCTCAGGCACCAAGAAAAAAGATTTTTTTTGTTCCCCAGTGTTATCATTAAAGAACAATGTCAACTATAATTATTGTTTAGACAATTCACTTTCTCTAATTATCCCTTGCAAGCTACAGTATCATCTACCATTCAATAAACCCTGTCATTTATCTATTACTGTTCATCTTGCTCTTAATGCCATGGACTGTTCTAATTTCATTTTTCTATTCAACGTTTTCACAATCTTCGTTTTCCTCATCGTCACTATCTGCTGTAGCTACCACTGGGTTTCTATTAACTGGGTTGTTACAGTTTGCTGTAAGTGTGATGCAGGACTTACAAAACATGCTGCATGCCTTCCAGATCGATGACATAAGCACCTTCGGCTCGAACAAGCCTCATCAGTGCTGCATGTGCCACATAGTAGGCTCAAGATCGGAGCAGGTGCAGGCAGGATCTGAGCAGGCAATGCAATGGGCAGGAGGGTCTTAGTGGAATGATCAACTTTCCACCCATACTCTGTGGGATTTAGTACAGGTGGCTCTGATTCTAATGCAGACCTCCATATGCATGCCTGTTGATGTGCACGTCTAACATGCAATTCAAGGCTTCTGAGGTAGGTGGAAGCGATGGCAGCGTGAATGATTTGGACTGACTGCGTCCTGTCTTACATTGCCAGACATTGAACTTTACGTGGGACATGGTTCCGCTACAGTTACTTCCGTAGCAGGCTGTGATGAACTCAGTAACCCCCCCTTACTATTGTCTCCATATCTGTCTGGTCATTACCTATCTGGTCATAACTGAGAGGTTCGAGATCTGAACATCAACATATTAGCTAAACTTAACCTTTATATGACAGGACTAAAATACGATTACCAAAGTAATGTGATAGCTCCTCAAATGTGTTTGTAATGTGTTTGTAAATTTACTCCATTTTTCTCTATGAAGAGTTTATGTTGTTCCACCGAAAACCATAAACGCTCTGTATCGGATTCCATAATGCCAATAATTTCATCAAATGCTATATCCTTACCCACTGGCCTTTTTGATGTTTGAGCACTCTGAACTGCTTTGGGAGCCATGAATATTGGTTTGCAGTCATCGTAGTAACGGGCATCGGCAGCATGGAGGTCACTGAATGCCCAAAGCACAAGTAGTTCTACTTCTTGAGCCCATTTGTCTTTGCGTTCATTGCACACTGTTAGTATGGCTTCGTTCATGGATTTTTCACCTGGATTTACAGTGTGACAACGGCTGACGGGACGGCAGCGACTTGGATTTTTAGGATCCTTGGTTTCAATGCACTCCTTACCGCAAAATATACAATACACTGAGTCTGAAAGCAAAATTCTGGCACACTGCTACTTCTTCTGGCTCTCTTAAGAGGAGGAAGTTCAGTGGCTGACCGTTCTTTAGATTCAATGAACTTCTTGATTTTGTACTTAGAACAGTATGTTGATATCCCATCCCTGTGACAGGTGATCTTATAATGTTCATCTGCAGCAATTGCGGCTTCCAAGTCAGTTGGCAGTTCATCGCCTTTGTAATGACTGGTCTTTATTATGGATTTGATTCGATTTCCCCCCGCCGATGACAAGTCATCATCAACTGCCTTCATGCACTTGCTAAAAAGTTTGGAATAGTAGCCTTCCATCACAAAATGCTTCAGCGTATCAGATGGTCTGGTATAGTATCGAATCTGAAAAGGAGGAAAAGAAAAAGGTTTACTAACATTTTGTTTACCTGCAAAACTAGAAAATATATCACGTCATATCATCATATTATCAACTTCACAGCATAAATTCCCATTAGAGTAGTGCACTGACACTAAAACTTCTCAATACCGCCACCTTTAAAAAATCGTAAGCAATAATGAAACATACTGTTTATCTGTAACCAGGGATGCACCCAGAAATTTGAGAAGGGGGGAACAACATGATGGATATCATGAATTGATGGCTATAATTGGCATGAATAAAAACAATAAATCGAGAACTGTTACTTTATTTAATCATATCATATATGTGGGATGAATTTCACAATTAAACACGTGAAATGAATGAATGATACAAACCCACAAGGAAAAAGATAAATTATTCCAAGGCCTTTCGTGTATTCAGAAGTACACCTCGTCAGGGAATGAAGGGAGAAGATGAGAGGACAAAAATATATACACAGCAAGACGGAAAAACAGAAAATTACCACATAATTAACAAGAGTTAATGAGAGGCAAAAGGAATTTTAACAGGATATTGTCAATTTTATACATTCCCGCACTGTTATTGAAATTATTTTTTAAATGGATAAATGCACATTCTAGAATATTCCTTTCAATTATATATCTGTTTTTAACGAGCGCTTTAGAACTATCCCACTTGATACTATGATTACGTCTATACATATGGTTAAAAAATGCATTGGAATTATTTGCTGTTCTACACGCATATTTATGCTGTTTTACCCTAATATCTAACGTTTAATTCGTTTGGCCCATATATGTACTGAGTTACATTGTGTACATTCGATCGAATACACAAAACTAACCACATTATCCGGGCTACTCTTTATTAGGCGTGATTTAACAGGATTATTATAATTAAAGGTTACATTGATACTAGTTGCTTTAAATAAAGTCGGAAGATATTGAAAATTAACATGGTAAAGTAGGTTAAGGATATTTTTACGCTCAAATTCCTTTACAGGTACACTATTATAATACCTATTCTTGACTTTGCGAAGGCAGTTAACTAAAAATGAAATAGGATAACATAAATTAGTACCAATATCCATGATATTGCATAACTCGGTATCTAAAAATTTCAGGACTGACAACTCTCAATGCTCTAAGAAATATAGCAGAAAAAATAGATTTGATCGAGGGATGATGGTCAGAATAAAAATGCACATTAGAGTTATTATTAGTAGGCTTACGATAAACTTCAAATTTGAACTGATTAAAGTATCTTCGAATTTTTAGATCCAGAAAAGATAAGCTTCCATCACTTTCTCTTTCAACAGTGAACTTAATAGATGGGACTAAGTTGTTGAGCCTACCAAGAAATAAGTCAACATCCAAATTATTAGGCCAAAGGCATAAAATATCATCTATATACCTCTATCAAATTATACGCCCTTTATGTTCTACTGCGCTTAATTGAAATACTAAACTCGCACGTGATCGAGTCTACAGTTACATCCTCGTTGCTTGTATTATGTAATATATACGATTTAACATTATTTCACTACTCAAAGTACTCGGGTATCTATATTCGATATAAAGGGTTTTCAGATCGTTTAACACTATTTTTGTACCTACTTTAAAATTCGATGGTAAGTTATCACTCTCTTTAAACACGGATAGAATACATTCAAAAGCAAAGAGGACAAAGAGGACATCGTTCTCCACAACGTCATTATTAAATTCAAGTTTATAGCAACCCTTTCCAAGCGAGGGTTTATTCTTTCCAATCCAAGTTTTTCAACCGTGAATTCTTCTTCACAACGCATATCGGCAGTTGAAATAATCTTCTAAGTCGTGCCGGCAAAAGCTTGTTATATAAAGGGTTCAGGGTGAACAGTGTAGGTGAGCTCAGCCCTGTACCGCTCAAGTTCTTTGTACCTAAGTTCAAAATATTTCGAAGAGTCTATGCCTTTTAAATACGCATCCAGTTCCAATCCATTCTCGCCTTGTTCAGTCCTACACTCGGTAAACCCGTCGAGCAGAGCGGTGTATGTGAGTAGTGTGGGCGCAAAAGGGACGAGTGCAATTGCAATATTGACCAATGTAGCAAAAGGGGATGTTGTAAAGGGGGAGGGGGATGTTGCAAATGGAAAGGGGTAATGCAACAAGGGGAAGGGGTGCTGAAAAGGGGAGGGGGTTTGCAACAAGGGGAGGGAGCTTTGGGGGGAAAATGGAGGATGACCTCCCCTAAAGGGGTAACCTTAACCTAAGAAAGAGAGAGAGAACGGAGGAGGAGAGTCTTTGGGGGAGAAGTTGGGGTGTCCTCACCCCCAAAGGGAAATCCTAACCTAAGAAGGTAAGTCTTAACATAAGAAGGATAGAGATGTTCGCCTGGCCCCAGCCAGATGCATTATGCGAGCTCAGGGGACCAGCATCTGTTATATGGAGGGTAGTGAGTTGCTAGTTACCACTATTTATTTTATTTCTGGAAGAGTTGCCAGTTACTGAATTTATTTATAAGGAGGGTTGTCAGATAACACTACTTTATTTATTTATTTACATATAGATGCGTTGCCAGATACCACTATTTATTTTAATTTTTATTTCTGGAACGGTTACCAGTTATTTAATTTATTTATTTATATATTAAAGGCAAGGTTGTCAGATACCACTATTTATTTATTTATATATGCAGGGTTGCTACGTATTTATTAATTTTTTATTAAATGCAAGAGAGAGGTAAACGTTCTCCTTAATTTGCTCAGCAACAGAAATAATTAAAACCCTTATTTTTGTTTATTTAGAAGCTAAACGAACCCTAATTATTTAATCAAAATTAATAATACAAGAAATACACAGGACTCTTTATAGTGTACATTAAAATTTAAACGTTAACGCGCGCCGCCTGCCGTCACTGTGTCTCGAACCCAGAGCCGATGGATTCGCAGTGAGCGCTAACCACCGAGGCGTGACATTGAATGAAAAACAAGTGGCAGAAAATGCAAGCAATATAATAATTACACACTTTATATATGTATATAGATGTATATATATGTATATAGATGTACATTCTTAAATAATTGTAGAGGACAAAGCTATATATACTTTTATATTAAACAATAAAATTTCAACAAACTTCCCCGAACGTATCGATTTACTTTTGTCAATCCTTGTATATAAATGCTATAAAAACAAATAAAAACACTGTTACATTAAAATTCTTTTTATTCCAAAAAAAACAAAAGTGCGTAACGATGTAAAATTCGATTCACTTTACACGCACGTGAATCGTCCGAGGCACTCCAAAACCACAGAGGCGGTACATCGGAATGCGGACGACTTACATTCTAACTGATCACCCTCGTTCTCTCTCTCCTTTCTCTCTCCTCTCAACATAAGAAATACACACTTTTGTGTAACGGTATACAAAAGAATTTCAATCTTAATGTATCCACGTCAGTTATCCCTATTAAAATTTCTCTAATTTCTAATTAGTAATTTTTTAAGCTTTTTATAAATTTAGCATTATTTATAACTTCAGTTTACTAACGTTATAACATAACATTAAAACATTTATTTTCACATTATGGTGAAACGAGAAGGAAGTGGCAGATACGCATGAAAACTCATAGGTGATTCGCTTGAGGTTGCGATTCATCCAAATTTGTAACTGGCAAACAGCATTTTCTCAACGCGAGACGAGAGATGTCACACACACACACACACACACACACACACACACACACACACTTTTGAAGTACTCAACAAATGGAACTGAGTGGAATTGAAATTGATTCAAATCAAAATTACTATTGCAAGTGAAAGTAAAACTGAATTTAAAATTCTATTTTATATATATATATATATATATATATATATTATATACAGAGAGAGAAAGAGATCACGAGATAAGAATACACGCGGTGTGAATGAACTCTGAAACTTCTTTTTATTATACTTCATTTTGTACAAAAATGACTAAAACCTGACTATATATATATATATATATATATATATATATATATATATATATATATATATGCATATCACTAAAATTTCATGCGACAACAAAGATAAATTATCATTTTCCCCAAATGTAGATAAACATATACCCAATAAAATAACTGTTAAATCTTATAAAAAACAAAGAAAAACATTTCACACAAGTGTAAATCTTATAAACTTTTATATTAATGAATGTGTTTAGAAGAGACCAAACAACAACAACAACAACAACATCAACAACGGTGGGATAGCCTGACCTGACCTAACCTATCGTAACCTATGGTACTGAGCTGAGGGCCTCTGGTGAAGATATTCCTTGTACTGTAACGACTTGCCACCGCTCACTACGAAATTATAAGCCCATTTTCCTATACAAAATGGGGAAAGTTGAGGATCAATCTGCGAGTAGTATGCTGCAAATATATAATAATAATGTAAAATATTTGAAAGCACCGTGACAGAGCGCGCGAGTGGGCAATTCACTCACCTTGAGATGTGAACATTGAAATTAAATCTGCGGAGAAAATAAACCGAATTTGATAATGACATATTTATAGATGATCCCTTGAAAAGAGGAAACAAACTTATACAGATGCAAATAAAAGTGACAATATTGACAGCTAAAATATGCAGGCCCATGATCATTTAATGTTGCAACTCATTTCTGTGTTTGACTTTGGCGGTGAGGCTCTGTTTCGCTCCAGAATCCAGGCTTCTTAACCTATTCCCATGTCCAAAATGGGAAATTAAAGTATCTGCTTTAGAACTACTAAAGTTGATATTTATGAGTATATACAGTATATATATACGCTATCTGTACTTTGATGAAAAACAAATAGATATTTATTAAAAAAGATTCAGAAAAAATGTATAAACTAATCAAATTAAATTTAAAATAGGATTTATTTTCAAAAAAGGAATTTAATCGAACTTCGTTTAATTTTTGGATGAACCAACTACTATTTGATACTAAGAACTCTAAACACAAATTTTGTGTGAGCACATGCGAGAGTGTACTGATCCTATCCCGCAAGGGTGGTAGTTTTTCCTCTCTTTTGCTTTGTTGCATTTCGGTTCCTTTTGCTTCGAATGTTACATAATCTTATGCTACGTTAATCGGGAATATATAATGATTAACTTGATATAAAATTTATCTTATATATATATATATATGATACACACAGACAGTGCATGGAACAAGGAACTCTTCTGGGATAATTAAATCCACGTCCCAAAGCTGGATCCTGTCTGCTTTGCAGATAGCTGGTGAGGGAAGCTATATTTATGGGACCTCTTTGCGAGTGACCCGTTGCCCACGTCGGGCTAGCATCATGAAAAAGAAAAACTATGGTATTTGTCATTTACCATTACTTATTCGGACTATAGTGGATTTAATTATCCCAGAAGAGTTCCTTGTTCCATGCACTGTCTGTGTGTATCATAAAAAACTCAGGGGACCATTCTGAGTTCATTCCCATATATATATATATATATATATATATATATATATATATATATTTAATGTATTTTGTACGATAAATTCTCTTTTCGTTCTATGATACCCCGTTGCCGTGCGAGGATGCCGGGTGTAAGATTTACTTAGCTTTCGATATGAACTTCATAATTAATTCATTCTGTAATTCTTTCATAGGAATAAGAACGATCAGCTTGTCAGCAAGAAGTAGTCTGATAGGTTAACAATCTAACTAACGGAAATTTCCCGTTTTATAAAAAAGAATACTTGTATGTGGAATCACAGTTTTGCGGGTGAAGTGCGTTCAAGGGGAGCCCAGACGGCTACGCTCAGTGTCTAATGTTATTTGGGGTTTCATTTTCCTTATTAACTCCATCTACTGTTTGTGTGTCCGTCGTCTTCATAACTGTTATTTGAAATTGTATAGAATTAAAAAGACAATGAAATTCATTATCATACGTCCTAATTTATATGGGAATAGGGTTGTACTAAAGATATCTCAAATTGTTTCGTTTACATCCGAAAATGTTTCCTTTTATAGAAAAATGCCCATTGCCATTTTGGCATTCACATGATTGTTTTCCATGAACAATTTATTTATAGACTAAATTAGTTTTTGAATAAGTAATGAATTTCCTTATCATATTCTCATATGTAACAATGTATATATATACAGGGTGTCCCAGAATTAACTATCTATTTCAATGAAATCGGACAAATTTAATAAAAACTGACATAATTTTGTGTTTATTACTAAATTATGATACAAAAACAAATAGATTTATAAATCATAAGTCCAAACTTTATTGAGAAGTTTCAACATGTGCACCGTCTGTATCTCTGCAAATTTCAAATCTATCCTCAGCGCTGCGAAACACATTTTGAAGCATTTCAGGTGTTATCTCCCGCACTGCCAACTGGATGCGTTCTTTAAGTTCAGCTAAACTATTGATCTTTTTGCGATAAACCTTTGTTTTTATGAAACCCCATGCAAAGAAATCCAGGGGTGTCAAATCCGGAGAACGCGGAGGCCAAGGTCGAGGTCCTCCACGTCCAATCCACCGATTCGGAAGGCGTCTGTTGAGGTATTCTCGAACAATTAGAGCATAATGACATGGTGCTCCATCTTGTTGAAACACAACATTATCAAGAATGCCATCATCAAGAAGCTGTGGTTCGAGAAACTGCTGAAGCATATCAAGGTAGACGGTACCTGTTACAGTTGCTCCCGCAAAGAATGGGCCATAAATTTTGGATTTGGTCATTCCAAGCCACACATTAACTTTTGGAGAGTCTCTTTGCCATTCCATGACTTCAGACGGTCTTTCATTGGACCAGATAATGAAAAAATTATGAAAATAAAATTATGAAAATTTTTTAGAAATTTATACATTTTTAACACATATTAAACATGATAAACATAAATAAAAGTGTGTTTTTAAAAAATTTGGCCGATTTCATTGAAATAGATAGTTAATTCTGGGACACCCTGTATATATATGTGTGTGTGTGTGTATATGTATATATATATATATATATATATGTGTGTGTGTATGTATATATATATATATGATACACACAGACAGTGCATGGAACAAGGAACTCTTCTGGGAAAATTAAATCCACTATAGTCCGAATAAGTAATGGTAAATGACAAATACCATAGTTTTTCTTTTTCATGATGCTAGCCCGACGTGGGCAACGGGTCACTCGCAAAGAGGTCCCATAAATATAGCTTCCCTCACCAGCTATATTTATGGGACCTCTTTGCGAGTGACCCGTTGCCCACGTCGGGCTAGCATCATGAAAAAGAAAAACTATGGTATTTGTCATTTACCATTACTTATTCGGACTATAGTGGATTTAATTTTCCCAGAAGAGTTCCTTGTTCCATGCACTGTCTGTGTGTATCATAAAAAACTCAGGGGACCATTCTGAGTTCATTCCCATATATATATATATATATATAGGCTGATGCAAATGTAGTTATAGAGTAGTAATAATAGATAACTGTACCTTGGTTACCTTTGTTTTCCTTCACCCCGAATTGTTCATTTTGACTAAGGTCAAGCTTGTTACTCCACCTTAGACCTACAGTTTAACGTTGAATCCGAACTACGCTCCAGCAAGGTAGGTCAGAAATTACAAAGTCATCGTCCGGACTCGAACTCTCAACCTCCCGATCAGCACCCAGCGTCTTAACCACTAGGAAACCTAGAGTACCCATTTATCTACCAACACAACCAGACATTTTCGTGCATTTTCACGAACTAAATACATTTTAGTCACACTCCGGCGCACTATTTGAAAGAAACATATGCCCATATTTTTCTTTTTTGCTTAGCAAACGATTCTCGTCTCTAAATTCTATTAAAAACTCACGCAGACCTTTAGCAACAACCTCAATACAAACCTCGTCATTATATATATTATTGTAATGGTAAAAATACTTCAGATTCTCCATTATGACAAGACGTACTTTCTCAGCCGCAGGGTACGAATACTCGGTACGATGCAGCTTAATATAATACTGCTTGTCATACCCACTCATCAACAAGACTAACTAACCATAACCGTTGCTTCTCTTCTGCACATGTTGTTTCTTTCACTTCACGGTAAATGTAAGCTTTTATACAGTTTATTCCTATAAAACAGTTTAGTCCTACAATACAGTCCTACAATAGTCCTACAATACAATAGTCCTACAATAGGACCTACAATAGTCATACAGTACTGTTTAGTTCTACAGGTTTAGTCCTACAGTTTAGTCCATTACATCGTTCGTACCACAAAATCCTGCAATGCTCTCGACAGAATAGCGGTAGAGTATTTGAACCTCTTGTTTGTCAAGCTTAGCACGGTTCAATACAGCTTTAAAAGTATCAAAGGCGGTTGGAATAGGGAGTCTTCCAGTGTTCACCACATCTTCACACTTTACCGAATACCACTTCATAAAACTCGAGCACGCAATATTAAAGGTAGCCATCACTATTTTTCGTCTACGTGCGATTTCTTCAAATACACGTCTGAGATCCAGGGCTTGCAGCGGTCAACTGAGCACGCAGGGGTAGAGATAAGCCCAGGTAGTAGCAGGAGTCACGTGACAATTGATCGATCATACAGGGGCGGAGTTTAGGACAGATAATTCAAATAAATTAATTTATTAATATTTTACCACCTGTTAATTTCTTAATTTCTGGGAGAAAGAATAAGGGCGAGATAACCCATTATAAAAGTTACGCTAGGATTTCCTGGGGTACTGGAGCACAAGAGTACCCCGGGTAGAGCTTAATGGTTAAACTTACAAAATACTTATAATAATTTTGATACTACGATTTCAAGGTTTTACGCACTTCTCTGTTCGTAGTTAAACACAGGCGTAAGTTTTCTTCAAAACTCATATTAAGTCAGTTTAAAACTTAAGGTTACATAATGTTTAGTTCACTTTAAATTTGCTTTTTGTTAGGTATTAAAACCAATTACTTATTTGAGGTTTGATAGTTCTTCCTCTTTCGAACTCTGTTATCTGAATGCTCTTCACTCTGTGGTCCTTAAGGTTTTCAGTCCTATTAATTAATGTTGTCTTTTAAAGGATAGGGCATAGAAATGAATTCTTACTGTGATAACTATTCTAAAATGAAAGGAATTAAGTTTCTTTAGAGGAGTATTGAGCTGGTGAAGGAGAGAGTAGGTCTTCTCTGACAAATACCACTTTTATAGTAATCAATTCTTGAGTGAAATCCTATCACTGCTAAATTTTTTACATATAAGTTGTATGTCAGTTAGGTATTTGAACGAAACGTTTTTGTAACACTGAATTCGATGTGTAGCATTAGCGGAACTTCTCCAGATTGATATATACTTGGGCCACTCAATATATTTTGCCCGACTTTTTTTTTCTTTCCAAGTTTCCTTGAAAGTTCCAGAAATTTTGTACACGAGTAGTTACATACCTTTTTTACAAGTTTTTATTTTTCCACATACTGTAGTGTCCATCCTTTTCTATGACTTTCCTCCACCTCGAAACAAGGACCTTTATTCATTGCTGGTAAAAGTCCTCTTGGTTCCGCTGTAGCCACCTCTTAACCTCCTCAACAACCTCAACGTCACTCTGAAACTTTCTTCCACGAATAGCATCCTTCATTGGCCCAAACAAATGGAAGTCTGAAGGTGCCAGATCCGGGCTGTATGGAGGGTGGGGTAACACAGTCAAGCGCATTTTGTGATGGCCTCTCTTGTTTGCAAACTGTTGTGTGATCTTGCGTTTATCGTGCAAAAGAAGGACGTCTTCCAGTTTTCTCTTCGGTCGAGCTCGCTTTATACGTCTCTTTATATGCCTCTTAGGTGATTGTTTGTCCTTTCTTCATAATGTCCCACAAAATCACCCTTTTCATGTCCCAGAAGATGGTGACCATAACCTTTCCTCTAGAGGGAGCCATTTTGAACTTTTTCTTGCGTGGGGAGTCTGCGTGATGCCACTCCATGGATTGGCGTTTTGTTTCAGGTTCAACGACTCAGAAGCAATTTCTTTCCTTTGGGCTTTGTGATCTTCAGTCAGTTCGCAAGGAACAAACCGTGAACACACTTTTGAGTATTCCAGTTGCTGAATTATCGTATTTACACTTCCTTCACTAGTTCGTAACTCTAGTGATAGCTTCTTGTAGATGACGCGCCGATTTGATCGAATGATGCTGTTATCACGTTGCACAGTGTGAGATGTCAAGTTGGGGAGGAAAGGTTCAACCTGGAAAAATCCGGTTATGTGAAGCGCAGAAAATTCAAACTTACGGCCCAAAAGACATTTCAGCCACAAGGCCTAATATTTAGCTAAGAAAAAAGGGTGGGGCAAAATATATTGAGTGCCCATAGTATAATGCTCATAGCGCTGGCTGATAAATTTATGTTAACACAAGAAATAACAGGAAAAAACAACTGCATAGATTTGGTGTTCACAAACAACAGCAACCTAATAGATAATGTAGAAATATCCCCAACTATAATATCGGATCAAAACATTATTGAAATAACAACCAATATAAAAGCAACAAGAAAGGAAAGAACACGAACAACAGAAAGAAGCAAATTCTAAATTTTTAATTTTCACTCCAAAGGTATAAACTGTGAAGATGTTGCATCCAGCATGGAAGTAATAGATTGGAAATCCATCTTCGTGGCCAAATCAACGGAAGAGATGATAATAACCTAAGAGGAGAAGACGCTGGAAATTGTGGAAAGACATGTCCCAAAAATACAACAAAGGGGAAAGAGAAGCAGGTTCGAAAGACAAAAGAGTTCATTGTTGAGGACCCCAACATACAGTGAACCGATACAGGTGAGATCATTGTGGAAGGAGTAAAGGTACAGGGATCGAATATCGTAGACATACCATTATTATCTTAAGGAAATGTTTAATTCCTAACGTAACTTAACTGAACCTAACCTAACTTACATTTCTTTAGGATGAATTTCACACTTAAACAAATGAAATGAATGAATCATGCAAATCCACAAGGAAAAAGAAGAAATGATTCCAAATTCTTTCGTGTATTCAGCAGTACACCTCTTCAGGGTAGCTCCTCTTGGTTTAACCAATGTGCTACGTTTTACGTCGAAGGATATTGCAAATATTTTTTTTAAATAATTCGAACTTTTGTATCTAAGATACGAGTCATACATATAAATGAAGAATCTGAATTACTAAATTTATAAATAACTTTGAAACCCTTATCAAGCAGTTTACACGAAGGCAGCGCGTTCTCATGGTCACAACTTATCTGCAAACTAAAAGCTTAAAACAAGTTCAGAATACCTTCGAACTGCAATTTCCTGATAGAGCTTCTCCAACTAAACATACAATTTTGAAGAATGTTCGGAAATACAAAGAAGAAGGAACGGTCCTCAATTTGAACAAAGGACGTTCAAGCCATCCGAAGACGGCAAGAACAGACGAGAACATTCAGCATTCAGCCCTGACTTGACCCTGTGTGATTACTTTTTATGGGGTCGTTTGAAAAATAGAGTATTTGCATCACAACCTATCAATTTAGATGATTTGAGGACTCGCATCACAGCTGAAATCAACTTGTTAAAAGACAATCCAGATCTTATCAAAAGAGTGATGGGGAAGATGAGAGCTCGACTCCAGATTTGTATCGATAGGAATGGCGGTCATGTTGAAAGAAAACGAAACTAAGCATAACTTTTGCAATAAGGAATAAAGAAAAATCTGCTTTGTATCTTATTCAAATTATGTTAAAGTATCTATTATTATGTATTTGTCTTTTCATTACATCGATAGCACACATTATTTTTTCATTGACCAATTTTGCGCAATCCATTTTGTTGTACCATTCAGTTAAAAGCAGACGCTTAAACACAAAATCGTTTAAACATGAATAAATTTTGAACGTTAACAAAGAATAATTTGCTATATTAAATCAAACAAACAGATCCAAAATATCTCAATTTTTGGAGGAGTTAGTACAATCTAAAGTTGGGTGTACTTTTTTGTGGGACATATGGTATATATAAAGTATGTGCAATCGAACAGAGAAATAAAAAGATTAGCACATGGTTAACAAGCATTGATTAAAAGCGAAAGACATTTTAACAAGATATTGTTAATTTTATATATTCCATATTCTATTCCTACTACTAATGGGAAAAAAATCTTGATTTAACTTTACTTGTTCTAATGCTAGCAAGAACAGCGAGGAGTTTTTCAGAAAGTACTGTCGCCATCCATCTCCTGGCTCATATTTGTGCCAGGAATCGTGCAAAATCTGTTCTTCGAGTCGCTGAAATTCCCTTCATACGCCATGCGT
The DNA here is from genome assembly GCA_023014485.1 of Bathynomus jamesi. NCBI lineage: Eukaryota > Metazoa > Arthropoda > Malacostraca > Isopoda > Cirolanidae > Bathynomus > Bathynomus jamesi. Next base: position 323,874 of record JAJOZX010000770.1, on the reverse strand, counting down.
GGTGGTGCTTTCAGTCTTTGTCAAAAATAAAGGAGATAGTCCCGAACTTATATACCTCTAAGAAACGTCCTCCATTCCAGCCTACTTCTTTTATACAGGAAGGAAGGGCCATGGGCGAATGTCCGCAAAAAAGCCCCTTTCATTGAGGAAGAATATATACCCAAAATATACCCAAAATCAAGGTCCAGTTTTCGAGATGCCTATATACTCTGCGTTTGAAAGATTGGAGGTCATAGACAAGTGGAAGGGTGGATTGAGGAAGAATGTTCCAGAGTTAATCGGTCCAGCAGTTGAAAGATTCAAAATACCAATATTCTTTAAATTTGAGAGTTCGACAGAAAAAGAATGAGAATGTGTAGAAAGTCTGGTACTGCGTGCGCTTCTTAAAGAAGGAGGCATGCAGTTGGAGTATTCAGAAGAACAATGTCTGATATAAAAGCGATAGTAAAGAGAGAGTGAGTCAACATTGCGGCGAAAGGAGAGGGAATGAAGGCAGTGAGTAAGAGGAGGCGAATTGGTGAGACGAAGAACCCTTGATTCCACTCGGTCAAGTATGCCGGTGTGGGTTGAACCACCCAACACATGAGAAGCGTACTCCATACAAGAGTGGAAGAGAACTTTGTACAGAGACAGCAACTGAGTGGGGTGAAGAAACTGCGGAACCGGTACAACACACCTAACCTCTTAGAAACTGTTTTAGAAAGAGAATATATGTGTTCTTTCCAGGAAAGATCACAAGAGAAGGAAACATCAAGAATGTTAGAAATGGAGAAACTGAGTTTTGAGGCATTAAAAGTCACATGGTTTTCTCTGCCCCAGTCTGAGATAGCAGAAAGATCAGAGGTCAGGTGTACCATAGCCTTCCTACGCGAAGCACGGAGTGACTGTTGGGTGGGACGCTTTGTGAAACGGGTGGAGAAGCGAAGAGTGGAATCATCGACATAGGAGTGGATAGAGCAGGGAGTGCGATTTAATAGATCATTGATCAATAAAAATTAAAGAGTGGGTGACAGGACAGAACCTGAGGAACATCACTGTTAATAGCTTTAGGAGGAGAACAGTCGCCATCTACATCCATATCTATAGATCGTCCAGAAAGGAAATTTGAGAGGAAGGCACAGATAGAAGGATAGAAATCAAAGGATAGCAGTTTCGAAATTAAAGATTTGTGCCAGACTCTCTCGAAAGCTTTTGATGTGTATATCGCAATAACAAAGGTTTCACCGAAATCCCAAAAAGAGGATGACCAAGAGTTAGAGAGATATTCAAGAAGATCGCCAGTAGAGCTTCCCTTGTAGAACCCATACTGACGATCTGAAAGAAGACTGTTAGAAGAGAGGTGATTAAGAATTTTCCTATTAAGGATGGATTCAAAAACATTGCAAAGGCAAGAAATCAAACCAACTGGATGATAGTTGGAGGGTTGAGAGCGATCACCCTTTTTGGGACATGCTGAATGAAAGCGGACTTCCAGCAGTAAGGAAAGGCATCAGATGAAAGAAAAAGACGAAAGAGTTTGCCTAGGCAGGGTGTCAAAACAGAAGGACAGTTCTTGAGAGCAACAAGAGGGACACCATCACGACCGTACGCCTTACTGGAGTTGTGCCCAGATAGGTCAGAAAGAACATCACTGGAAGAGATTCTAATTTCAGATATAATTATAGAAGCGAAAGTTCGAACGAAGAGTTCAGCTTTGTGAAGAGAAGAGATGGTAAATGAGCCTAATTGGAAAAGGGGAGGAGTGGAGGCACATGTAAAGTTGTTGAAGAGGTTCTTAACTAGACGTCAAAAAGAGCAGAAAGACTTAGAATTGTATAGATTTTCACAATTTTGTCGCATGAAGAAAATTTTGGCGACTCGAAGAACAGGTTTTGCACGATTCCGGGCACAAATATGAGCCAGGAGATGGATGGCGCGGTTCTTTCTGAAAAACTCCTAGCTGTCGCTGCTAGCATTAGAACAAGTAAAGTTAAACCAAGTTTTTTTTCCCAATAGTAGTAGTAATAGAATATGGAATATATAAAATTAACAATATCTTGTTAAAATGTCTTTCGCTTTTAATCAATGCTTGTTAACCATGTGCTAATCTCTTTTCATTTCTATGTTCCGTTGTACATACTGTTTCTATATATTTTCGTCACTCACCGTCTCCATTCCCTGAAGAGGTGTACTGCTGAATACACGAAAGGATTTGGAATCATTTCTTCTTTTTCCTTGTGGATTGCATCATTCATTCATTTCAAGTGTTTAAGTGTGAAATTCATCCTAAAGAAATGTAAGTTAGGTTAGGTTCAGTTAAGTTACGTTAGGAATTAAACATTTCCTTAAGATAATAATGGTATGTCTACGATATTCGATCCCTGTACCTTTGCTCCTTCCACAATGATCTCACCTGTATCGGTCCACTGTATGTTGGGGTCCTCAACAATGAACTCTTTTGTCTCTCGAACCTGCTTCTCTTTCCCCTTTGTTGTATTTTTGGGACATCTCTTTCCACAATTTTCAGCGTCTTCTCCTCTAAGGTTATTATCATCTCTTCCGTTGATTTGGCCACGAAGATGGATTTCCAATCTATTACTTCCATGCTGGATGCAACATCTTCACAGTTTATACCTTTGGAGTGAAAATTAAAAATTTAGAATTTGCTTCTTTCTGTTGTTCGTGTTCTTTCCTTTCTTGTTGCTTTTATATTGGTTGTTATTTCAATAATGTTTTGATCCGATATTATAGTTGGGGATATTTCTACATTATCTATTAGGTTGCTGTTGTTTGTGAACACCAAATCTATGCAGTTGTTTTTTCCTGTTATTTCTTGTGTTAACATAAATTCATCAGCCAGCGCTATGAGCATTATACTATGGGCACTCAATATATTTTGCCCCACCCTTTTTTCTTAGCTAAATATTAGGCCATGTGGCTGAAATGTCATTTGGGCCGTAAGTTTGAACTTTCTGCGCTTCACATAACCGGATTTTTCCAGTTTGAACCTCTCTTCCCCAACTTTACATCTCACACTGTGCAACGTGCTAACAGCATCATTCGATCAAGTCGGCGCGTCATCTACAAGGAGCTATCACTGGAGTTACGAACTAGTGAAGGAAGTGCGAATACGATAATTCAGCAACTGGGATACTCAAAAGTGTGTTCACGGTTTGTTCCTTGCGAACTGACTGAAGATCACAAAGCCCAAAGGAAAGAAATTGCTTCTGAGTCGTTGAACCTGAAACAAAACGCCAATCCATGGAGTGGCATCACGCAGACTCCCCACGCAAGAAAAAGTCAAAAATGGCTCCCTCTAAAGGAAAGGTTATGGTCACCATCTTCTGGGACATGAAAGGGGTGATTCTGGGAGACATTATGAAGAAAGGACAAACAATCACCTAAGAGGCATATAAAGAGACCTATAAAGCGAGTTCGAAAGAAGAGAAAACTGGAAGACGTCCTTCTTTTGCACGATAACACAAGATCACACAAAAGTTTTCAAACAAGAGAGGCCATCACAAAAATGCGCTTGACTGTGTTACCCCACCCTCCATACAGCCCGGATCTGGCACCTTCAGACTTCCATTTGTTTGGGCCAATGAAGGATGCTATTCGTGGAAGAAAGTTTCAGAGTGACGATGAGGTTGTTGAGGAGGTTAAGAGGTGGCTCCAGCGGAACCCAGAGGACTTTTACCAGCAATGAATAAAGGCCCTTGTTTCGAGGTGGAAGAAAGCCATAGAAAAGGATGGACACTACAGTATGTGGAAAAATAAAAACTTGTAAAAAAGGTACTTACAAAATACCTATAATAATTTTGATACTACGATTTCAAGGTTTTACGCACTTCTCTGTTCGTAGTTAAACACAGGCGTAAGTTTTCTTCAAAACTCATATTAAGTCTGTTTAAAACTTAAGGTTACAAAATGTTTAGTTCACTTTAAATTTGCTTTTTGTTAGGTATAAAACCAATTACTTATTTGAGATTTGATAGTTCTTCCTCTTTCGAGCTCTGTTATCTGAATGCTCTTCACTCTGTGGTCCTTAAGGTTTACAGTCCTATTTATTAATGTTGTCTTTTAAAGGATAGGACATAGAAATGAATTCTTAATGTGATAACTTTATTCTAAAATGAAAATAGTTAAGTTTCTTTAGAGGAGTATTGAGCTGGTGAAGGAGAGAGTAGGTCTTCTCTTAGAAATACCACGTTTATAGTAATCAATTCTTGAGTGAAATCCTATCACTGCTAAATTTTTTACATATAAGTTGTATGTCAGTTAGGTATTTGAACGAAACGTTTTTGTAACACTGAATTCGATGTGTAACATTAGCGAAACTTCTCCAGATTGATATATACTAGGGCCATTCAATACGTTTTGCCCCACCTTTTTTTTTTCTTTTCAAGTTTCCTTGTAAGTTCCAGAAATTTTGTACACAAGTAGTTACATACAACCGTTAAGCTCTACCCGGGTTACTATTGTGCCCCAGTACCCCAGGAAATCCTAGCGTAACTTTAATAATGGGTTATCTCGCCCTTATTCTTTCTCCCAGAAATTAAGAAATTAACAGGTGGTAAGATATTAATAAATTCATTTATTTGAATTATCTGCCCTAAGCTCCGCCCCCTGTATGATCGATCAATGGTCACGTGACTCCTGCTACTACCTGGGCTTATCTCTACCCCTGCGTGCTCAGTTGACCGCTGCAAGCCCTGGATCTCAGACGTGTATTTGAAGAAATCTCACGTAGACGAAAAATAGTGATGGCTACCTTTAATATTGCGTGCTCGAGTTTTATGAAGTGGTATTCGTTAAGTGTGAAGATGTGGTGAACACTGGAAGACTCCCTATTCCACCCTCCTTTGATACTTTTAAAGCTACATTGAACTGTGCTAAGCTTGACAAACAAGAGGTTCAAATACTCTACCGCTATTCTGTCGAGAGCATTGCAGGATTTTGTGGTACAAACGATGTAATGGACTAAACTGTAGGACTAAACCTGTAAGACTAAACAGTATTGTAGGAATATTGTAGGTCCTATCGTAGGACTATTGTAGGACTGTATTGTAGGACTAAACTGTTTTGTAGGAATAAACTGTATAAACTTACATATACTGTACCGTGAAGTGGAAGAAACAACATGTGCAGAAGAGAAGCAACGATTATGGTTAGTGAGTCTTGTTGATGAGTGGATGTGACAAGCGGTATTATGTCATGCTGCATCATACCGAGTATTCGTACCCTGCGGCTGAGAATGTAAATCTTTTCATAATGGAGAATCTGAAGTATTTTTACCACTACATTAATATATATAATGACGAGGTTTGTAGTGAGATTGTGGGTAAAGGTCTGCGTGAGTTTTTAATAGAATTTAGAGACGAGCTCATTTGCTAAGCAAAAAAGAAAAATATGGGCACATGTTTCTTTCAAATAGTACGCTGGAGTGTGAATAAAATGTGTTTAGTTCGTGAAAATGCAGGAAAATGTCTGGTTGTTTTGGTAGATAAATGGGTACTCTAGGTATCCTAGTGGTTAAGACGCTGGGTGCTGATCGGGAGGTTGAGAGTTCGAGTCCGGACGATGACTTTGTAATTTGTGACCGCCCGTGCTGGAGCGTAGTTCGGATTCAACGTTAAATTGTAGGTCTAAGGTGGAGTGACAAGCTTGACCTTAGTCAAAATGAACAATTCGGGGTGAAGGAAAACCAAGGTCACCAAGGTACAGTTACCTATTTTTACTACTGTATAACTACATTTGCACCACCCTATATATATATATATATATATATATATATATATATATATATATATATATATATATACTGTGTATATATATCTATATATTGTTACATATGGGAATATGAGAAGGAAATTCATTACTTAATCAAAGGCTAATTTATCCTCTAAATGACTTGTTCATGGAAAACAATCATGTGAATGCCAAAATGGCAAAGGGCATTTTGTATAAACGGAAACATTTTCGGAAGTAAACGAAACAATTTGAGATATCTTTAGTACAACCCTATTCCCATGTAAATTAGGACGTATTATAATGAATTTCATTGTCTGTTTAATTCTATACAACTTCAAATAACAGTTATTAAGACGACGAACACACAAACAGTAGATGGAGTTAATAAGGAAAATAAAACCCCAAATAACAATAGACACTGAGCGTTGCCGTCTGGGCTCTCCTTGAGACGCACTTCGCCCCCAAAACTGAGATTCTATATACAAGTATACATTTGTATAAAACGGGGAAATTCCGTTAGTTAGATTGTTAACCTATCAGACTACTTCTTGCTGACAAGCTGATCGTTCTTATTCCTATGAAAGAATTACAGAATTAATTAATTATGAAGTTGATTTCGAAAGCTAAGTAATTCTTACGCCCGGCATCATCGAACGGCAACGGGGTATCATAGACGGAAAAGAGAATTTATCGTACAAAATACATTAAATACATATATAAAAGATAAATTTTATGTCAAGTTAATCTTTATATATTGTCGATTAACGTAACGTAAGATTATGTAACATTCGAAGCAAAAGGAACCAAAATGCAACAAAGCGAAAGAGAGGAAAAACTACCACTCTTGCGGAATAAGATCAGTACACTCCCGCATGTGCTCACACAAAATTTGTGTTTAGAATTCTTAGCATCAAATAGGAGTTGGTTCATCCAAAAATTAAACGAAGTTCGATTAAATTTCTTTTTTGAAAATAAATCCCATTTTAAAATTTAATTTGATTAGTTCATATATTTTTCCTGAATCTTTATTAATAAATATCCATTTGTTTTTCATGAAGATACAGATAGCGTATATATATATATATACATACTGTACATACACTCATAAATATCAACTTTAGTAGGCTAAAGCAGATACTTTAATTTCCCATTTTGGACATGGGTTTGGTTCAGGAGCCTGCATACTGGAGCGAAACAGAGACTCACCACACACACACATGAGTTGCAACATTAAAGGTACTTGGATCCTGCATATTTTAGCTGTCAATTGTCACTCTTATTTGCATCTGTATAAGTTTGTTTCTCCTTTTCAAGAGATCATCTGTAAATATTTCATTATCAAATTCGGTTTATTTTCTCCGCAGATTTAATTTCAATGTTCACATCTCAAGGTGAATGAGTGAGTTGCCCACTCGCGCGCTCAGTCACGGTGCTTTCAAATATTTTGCATTATTTTTATATATTTGCAGCATACTACCCTCAGATTGATCACCAACTTTCCCTATTTTGGATAGGAAAATGGGCATATAATTCCGTTGTTAGCGTTGGCAAGTCATTACAATACAAGGAATATCTTCATCAGAGGACCTCAGCTTAGTACCATAGGTTAGGATAGGTTAGGTTAGGTCAGGCTATCCCACCGTTGTTGATGTTGTTGTTGTTGTTGCTGTTTGGTCTCCTCTAAACACGTTGATTAATATAAAAGTTTATAAGATTTACACTTGTGTGAGATGTTTTTCTTTGTTTTTTGTAAGATTTAAATTATTTTATTGGTTATATGTTTATCTACATTTTGGGTTGAAATATAAAAAAAAAATTAAAAATGCTAAGCAATTGTTATAGATATAACTGGAAATATAACTGGAAAATGATAATTTATCTTTGTTGTCTCATGAAATTTTAGTGATATGTTATATATATATATATATATATATATATATATATATATATATTTTGTCAGGTTTTAGTTATTTTTGTACAAAATGAAGTATAATAAAAAGAATAGTTTCAGAGTTCATTCACACCGCGTGTATTATTATTATCTCGTGATCTCTCTCTCTCTCTTTCTCTCCCTCTCTCTCTCTCTCTCTCCCTCTCTCTCTCTCTTTCTCTCCCTCTCTCTCTGTACCTTCATATTATATATATATATATATATATATATATATATATATATATATATATATATATATAATATATATATATATATATAAAATAGAATTTTAAATTCAGTTTTACCTTCACTTGCATAGTAATTTTAATTTGTATCAATTCCAGTTCCACTCAGTTCCAATTGTTGAGTACTTCAAAAGTGTGTGTGTGTGTGTGTGTGTGTGTGTGTGTGTGTGTGTGTGTGTGTTACAGCTCTCGTCCAGCGTTGAGAAAATGCTGGTTGCCAGTTACAAATTTGGGTCAATCGCAACATCAAGCGATTCACCTGTGAGTTTTTATGCGTATCTGCCACTTCCTTCTCGTTTCACCATAATGTGAAAATAAATGTTTTAATGTTACAATGTTATGATATAATGTTAGTAAACTGAAGTTATAAATAATGCTAAATTTATAAAAAGCTTAAAAAATTACTAATTAGAAATGAGAGAAATTTTAATAGGGATAACTGACGTGGATACATTAAGATTGAAATTCTTTTGTATACCGTTACACAAAAGTGTGTATTTCTTATGTTGAGAGGAGAGAGAAAGGAGAGAGAGAACGAGGGTGATCAGTTAGAATGTAAGTCATCCGCATTCCGATGTGCCGCCTCTGTGGCTTTGGAGTGCCTCGGGCGATTCACGTGCGTGTAAAGTGAATCGAATTTTACATCGTTACGCACGTTTGTTTTTCGTGGAATAAAAAGAATTGTTTTAATGTAAATGTGTTTTTCTTTGTTTTTATAACATTTAGATACAAGGAATGACAAAAGTAAATCGACACTTTCGGGGAAGTTTGTTAAAATTTTATTGTTTAATATGAAAGTATATATAGCTTTATCCTGTACAATTATTTAAGCATATATATATATATATATATATATATATATATATGGGATGAATTTCACAAATAAACACGTGAAATGAATGAATGATGCAAACCCACATGGAAAAAGAAAAACGATTCCAAGGCCTTTCGTGTATTTGTGTATTTCGTGTATTCTTTAAGGATAATAATACTGTTAAATCACGCCAAAGAATAGCCCGGATAATGTTGTTGGTTGTGTGTATTCGATCGGATGTACACAATGTAACTCAGTATATATAGGCCAAACGGGTAAAACATTAGATATTAGGGTAAAACAACATAAATATGTGTGTAGAACAGCAAATAATTCCAATGCATTGCTTAACCATATGTATAGATGTAATCACAGCATCAAGTGGGATAGTTCTAAAGCGCTTGTTGAAAACAGAGGTATAATTGAAAGAAATATTCTAGAATGTGCATTTATCCATTTTGAAAACAATTTCAATAAGAGTGCGGGAATGTATAAAATTGACAATATCCTGTTAAAATTCCTTTTCCCTCTCATTTACTCTTGTTAAGTATGTACTAATTGTTTTGGTTTCCGCTACGTTATATATATTTATGGGTATCTTGCCTTCCCTCTTCATTCCCTGACGAGTTGTAGCTCTGAATATACGAAAGGCCTTGGAATCGTTTTTCTTTTTCCTTGTGGGTTTGCATCATATATATATATATATTAGGGTTGTTCTTATTTGGGCTTAAACTTAAAATTTTGTGATTTTTATGAATGCACCCTCGGATATTGTGTGCGAATAGCCTTAAAAACTAATCCTCTAAAATTTGAGCGCGACCGCACAAATTTTACTACTTTCCCCGAGTACTTTTGTATTCTCCCCCGGGTGAATCATAGGATAGTGTTGTACGTTTTTTGAAAATTGCCGTTGGATTCAACTAGGTCCCCCTCTACTCGAGTATTAGCCCCTCAATGGGGGAGTCTCATGGGCGCCGATCTCCCAATCTTCCACTCATTGTTGCCTAGTTTGCAGAAGTCACGGTGGACTTGCGGGCGTCAGGGTAGCGCTAGCGTTGCGCTTCGACGACGTGGAGGAGGAACTGACGCTGGTCCTCGTCCTTTGACAGCGCCAGGTTGTAGTCCTGTATCATAGCGACGCTGGGCTCGGCGAAGTCGTTAGTGACGCGGAGACTCGCCACCCTCCGCGCGGTGGCGGCATACCTTGTGTCACTGGGCCACTCCGCTGTGTCGGAGGACAGGAAGGCGCCTAGGCGAAGAAGCCTAGCATGTGGAACAAGAGCATCGATGACTGGGTGACGAAATCCGTGATGGTCTTGCCGTTCACCACAGCCGGCTTCGGCTCGTCGACGACGCGCTTCGGGGGGCTGTCCGAGCCATCCTGCTCCTCGAACGCCTTCACCATCATCCTCTTTGTCTCCGCAGATGTGTTGTCGTCGAAGAATGCGAGTGACACGAGTGGCTCCCTCAGATACCACAGGTGCCGGCGCGCGAAGCCGAGGACGATAATAGAAAGCTCCAAGAGCTCGCGGTAGTCATCGCGCGGCTGCTTTTGGGAGAGGTGGAAATGGTAGCGGGCGATGAGATCATTTCGCGCGCCCATGAGGGCCGCCGTGGCATCCTCGTCGTCGATGACCAGGTCGCGCTCGGTTTTGATTGAATCCCACCGTTCTTTGAATACCTTGAAGAGCTGGACGTTGGGACCAGAGAAGGAGCGGAAACACTCGCCGAACGCCTTGGCGGCGACGAGTTCGAGCATGTGTGGCAGCAGGCAAGGTTGAGCAGATCTTTGCCCAGCTTCTGTTCGATGAGCATGCAGAGGCCCACCCGAGCGCCGGTATTGGACGCCGTCGTATCGAAGCTCAGGCCGACGACGTGGTTTGCGATGCTCCAGTCTTCCAGTACCTCGATGACAGCGTCCACCAATGCTTGACCAGTGCCGGTGGCGAGCTTTGGGACAGCGAGGAGCTTGGCGATTCCTTCGCCGGAGACAAGAACTGGCAGCCGTTCAACGTTGTCCGCGCCTCCTGTCACGTCGGCCACCAGCTTCCCGTGCCAATGTACGATGAGTGGGGTGTCGGGCACAAATGCCCGCTTGACGGCGCCGGCTTCCTTGCGGTGCTTGATGCGCGAGTGATAGAACGACGACGGGTTGACGGTGAGTTCCGCAACATTGTGCTCAAGGCTCTCGGCAATCGCCGCCACGACGTGGACCGCCTTGTTGTCTGTGATGTGCGCGCGGTCGAGCGCGGCTGCCACCTTCGGTGTGAAGAGCTGCTCTCGCCCGCGGCTTTTTGGCTTTTTGGCGGCGGCTTTTTGGCGGCGGCGGGCTGGCGGCTCTGGATGTCGACGGCTGGGCGTGGGCGTCGTTGCTTTGTCGAGGGCGCCGTGGGCTGCCCTCGCTGGAGCTGGAGCCCAGTTTGAGTTTAGTCACTTCCACCTGAGCGCGCTTCCGTTCTGCCTCCTTCTCCTAGCACGCGCGATCCTCTGCGATGCGATACGCCTGTCGCGCCTCACGATCGGTGAGGAGGCGATCGACGCCGAGCATCACCCCACGCCGACCGTACTTGCGTTGGGCCAGGAGAAACGCCTTGTCTTCCTGAATGACGAGCATCTTCAGCGCGTTCCCGTGAGCGATGTCGAAAAGATTGTTGAGACCACGCGTCCAGGCGTTCCGCTTGTTCACGAGGAACGGCGTGGTCACATGCGCTTTCTTGCGCATCAGGTTCTTTCATTCCTCGTGCAACTTGATGAGCTTCTGGGCGCAACGATGATGAACGGAGGTCGGGATCCGGGCGATTTCCCAAAACTCGCAGACTTCGTTGATGACGATATCAGCCGCCTTCCGTATTGTGTGTTTGCCGATTATGTGCACATGGAAGAAGCGGCGCAGGACCTCTCCTTTCGATGGCAACTTTGAGCCGGTCAGGGACTCAGATGGGTGGTCTACCAGAAACACCTTGTGAAGAGAAAAATGTTAATACTTATTAGAAAAATAGACACCTTATAACATGAAATATAACGATTAATATAAATTAATGATATAGATATAAATAATGAATTGAAATGAAATGATATAAAATTAAAATATGATTCCCTCGCTTGCGAGCTAACATTGTCATCTACAAGTTTACTTTTCCAAAATTTATTTGAGAAATCAATACCTTGGAGGCTTGGCTTCTAGGTCTATAAGGCAAGACGAAACTAAAATATCTGCACAACCGACTCCGACGCTAGGATGGCAATAACTGAGTTACTGCGTAATATTATTTACTAAAACCGAACGCATTAGGAGGCGGAGCAATCGAAGAAGCAACTCAAAAGTTCACTGAGTTCACAGAGGGGAGAATAAAAAAAATGCCCGGGGGAGGTTTTAAAAATCATCCGATTGCTCTCAAACTTCACATGATTTGTTTTTATGGCTATTCGCACAATATCCGGGAGCGCAGTCATAACAATTAAAAAGTCGCAAAATAAGAACAACCCTAATATATATATTATATATGTTTGTGTGTGTGTGTATATATATATTATATATATATATATATATATATATATATATATATATATAATACACACATACGAGGAGTGATCAAAAAGTATCGATAATTTTATTGCTACGGACAAATGAATGCAAATAAGAAATAACCGTTTACATATGTGAGTCTTCCTGCCCTCTGGCGTCTGCAGTCTGAAGAAAAATCTGCTACCATGAGTCAGTATTTCGTTGGAGCGCTTAAAGGGAGGGTGTGTTTTTGCAGTACGTCGAAATCCCGGATATGGAGCAACGCGCGTTCGGAGACGAACGAAATGATCAAAACAGCTTTTGGAAATAATGCTCTCAGTGTTGCTGTCCCGTAGTTCGAGTTCGTCTTTGACGAATTGCGTTCTAATATTGACCCCAAAAATCCTTAGTTCTAACATCACAGAGTGTACAATCTTTCATACGCGAAGTAACCCCATGTAATCCGGTGTAACCCTCTGTAATCTCAAATTAAATCAGTAAATGCGGTATGTATATGAAAATATGTTCATCGCATGAATTCTTCGATCCCCCCCACCCCCACCTCCGTTGTTGTCAGCATCACGCTATGCAAAACGAGCGTCTGTAAACACATCAGTCTTTTCATTTTTTATTAATAAATTTTACTAAAATCTTTTACCATTCCCGTAGATAAAGCATAATTGTGTCAATCTCTGTACCGCCCGTCTTCTCTTAGCCTAACCCACTTCCACACCAAATTTCAGCTGTCTCTGATCACTATTTATCTTCTTCCGAAAAATCACGTAAATTGATTGTTTCGAATATAAGATTCATTTGCGCTCTATAACTTCCTTCCCAATCGATTCCCTTTTGTACGGGTTCAACCCTACCTTCACGCCGCCATCCCGGCGCCTCAAGGTTCTACAATTATGCTTTATTATCAAAATAAAAATGTAAACTCCGCAGAAACTATTTCAATCATGATTGGTTCATCCCCGGAACTCTCCCGAGTCACAATTTCCCAATCGCGGCTGTAAGTTGAATTTACCTCCGCCCAAATTTGAATGTCAAGAACTATCATAGGCACTTGCTGATAAACTCCTCCCGTAAGAGGGTGACCCTTAGTTTACCTCGTCTCCGCCTACCCCGAGGTTTTGAAAACCCCAAGAGCATCGGTAACGAGGTACTTTGCTCTCTTATTACTCCCAACCACGCAGGCTCTGTGATTAATTCTGTGATTAATTGTGCAGTGGTATTACCTCGTCCAAATCAAATAAAATCCAATTTATAAACTCTGCCGCAGATTGCTTTTAGGAAAAAGAGCAGCATAAATTGTACATTGTGCTTCTTAACTAATTTTACGATTTATTTTATATTAAACCTCACCTTGAGACTCATCTAGCCTTCACTTTGTAAAGTTAAATAAATCATAAAATTGTACATTGTGCAATTTAACTGATTCTTTTTAAACATATAACTTTCACTTCTGAAATTTAACCAAATTTAATTGTTCTTATCAAAAGATTGTGAAATCGAAGTGAGTTAATAAAAACCCTGTTAAAATGAACTCCTTTGTTTCCATTCACCGCGAAACTCAGTATAGATACAGTGATTTCTCTCGAAGTCTCCACCGTGCTCCGTGAACGAAATCAGGAAGCACTTGACGGTAACCTTTCCGAAACTTTACAGCTAACCGAGGTAGGAGTGGTCAGTGGAAACCACAAACATTTTATTACAAGGTGTATGAGCCTGGTGCGTCCACTAGTGTTACCGTGAGACGCGACACCTCCAAAGAGTTTTTTTTGGAGTTCTCGTAACCCAAGAGTGACGTTATCTATCATCCTTCGGATATAACTCCGACTCCAACCAAAGGGACCACCTCCGAGATTCATAGTCCATCGTCACCGTCTACATTCGAGCGACCCATTAGGGAACCGGCTCGACATTGGAGGTCCCACCGAGACGCCGAGGACCCAGACCCCCAGGACCCGGTAATTGGGTAAACGAAGAATTGCCCAATTCGCCCCTGGCCCCCTCTCTCCTCTCGGATGACGCCACGGTTATAGATGACATCACTGCTCCCCCTTTGCCTGCTCAACTAACTACCACTGCAAGTGACCTTCAAATCAAGAGAGACGTCAGCTGATGCCTCATAGCTGCTTCTGTTTTCTTTCTCGATCCACCTCACTCGAAAGTTTTTTGACGTTTGCGTGATTGAGTTACATAATTATTAAGTATCACTGATTTACTCTTAACCTAATTATAATATTAAGTTGTGACGTTCGTGGAATATTGCTAAATTGTGTGTATATATATACTATATATATATATATATATATATATATATATATATATATATATATATATATATATACACACACACACACACACACTAATCATTAATAATACTCCTTCCACGGTAATAATTCACGGTTGAATGGTAACTAAACAATTTTTTTTGTGGTACTTTTAACAATTTTTATTTTTCTCTTCGAGTGAGTGGGACCAGTGAAGTGATTTTATCCACTTAATAATTTTCTTAGTTATCGTACTTTCTTTTAATTAATAAGTAATTTTGATTAATTACTGGATAGTGTAATACAGTATTAATTTGACCCTGCAGTCATTTATTTATCTTTAATATTTTAAATGTCTTTAATTTTTTAAATTATTTTTAAATATTTAATTATTTAATTATTTAAATTATTTTAATTTTTAAATTTTTTTTTTTTTTTTTAATTACACTGTACAACAAATTTTCGGTTCAGAAAAAAAACGGGAATAACATTTGGTCATTCTTAATATTTCGAGTGTGCTGATTCCAAATCTGAAAGTAGTTTTTTCTATCACGTCACGTTTTTTTGTAATGACTGCTTAAAATCTTCATACCAAAAAATAAGAATATATTGATAAACAGATAGGCTTTATCATATGGAACAGTTTAATTATTGCTATAATTCAACATATATGCACAAAATTAACATAAAACTCTCGTATTATACTGTTTTCAACTCATTATTTGTATTTATGCTGGCGTTTGTGTGATGCTTCTGGTTGGTCACGCTTTAAATTCGAACAGAAATCAGCCAGCATAGCAGGAATCCACTTCCCTTTGTATCGGCTCTCCATTGTGGGTATTTCCTGGTGGAATCTCTCCCCGTGTTCGTCGCTAACAGCAGATGCGTTTTCCAGAAAGAATGAGATGTGAATGCAAAAAATGAATTTTCAATGACATCTTACATCCGAGACGTTGGTATGAGTTGATAAGTTGATCCACAAGTGCAGCATAGTTGTCGTATTTAGTCTTTCCTAGTAGATCGCTGCACACGTTTTTGAATGCACGCCAGGCTGCCAACTCAACCTCATCCATCACCGCTTCAAAGTGTTCGTCTAGCATGAGGTGGCGAATTTGAGGGCCGACGAATATGCCTTCTTTAATCTTGGCATCACTTATGCTTGGGAATTTTTCCTTTAGATATTTGAAGGCAGGCTTATCCTGTTTCAACGCCTTTGCAAATTGTTTCATCAGCCCTAGTTTTATGTGAAGTGGCGGCAAGATAACCTTTTCCTTTCGTACTAGTTTGTTGAAACTGACCACGAGATACGAGAAGCCACTACGTGGATCCAGTACCGACAGATTTTCTTGGAAAATTTGAAGGATGTCAACGACACCCAACCTTTCACGGCCATGACCAACTTGTTCCGACAGCGTTGTCAGGATGGCGAAGATTTGATGGAGTTTAGGAATCGTATTCAACGCACTATGAACAGTGTTATCCTAGCCATCGACGGTGCTTTTGATTATGCAATGCCTTCACAAATGGCGAAGATATTGTCCTTTTCGGCGATGTATGCGAACTTACCAAGTCACCACCAAATCAAATTCCAGCAACATGCGGATATTACCGCATCATTGGCAACCATTTTGAACAAGTTAAAGAAGTCGTGTTCAAACTCGACTGATATTAGTATTCGTCGACCACGGGAGGAACGACCTAAAACCTCCCAGTCCATCCGCTATATCACAGATAAAACAGGACGGCAGCAAAAGCATAGTTCTGCTTCTGCAACGCCTTCGCCGTCGAACCAGTCTCGACCAACTCCATGACGGCAGCCCCCCCCCCCCCGATTCCAACCTCAAACTCCACCCCCACGGTGCTACAACTGCTGTCAAGTTGGCCATGGAATAAAACAATGTAGGGCGGCTGCGTATTGTGATTACTGCAAAGAGTCTGGTCACCGGCGGGGAGAACGTTCAAAGTGCCAGGATGAAGGTACTCTCCCCCAACAACAACGGAATCCGCGGCCACAAGGATTCCGACCTTCCACTAGGCAATCGCAACAAGGATACCCCAGAGGAACCCCTTCCTATTTAACCAATCCTACGCAAAGTCACCTTGAGCAGGACGTTCGACGTCTTCACGCGATGATGAAGACTCTCACGGAACGTCTGAACGGCGTGGGATACGCCGGACCACCAGACATACCTCTGGAAAGTCCTGAGACTGCAGGTGAATCCGATTATTGTTTAGAGGATCCGTCGGCTCCAGAATTTCCGTATCTAGAGGAGCCGGGTTGTCCTTCTCCGGAATAGCTGTTCCTGCGCAGAAAAATCCAGAAGTTACTACTCCACTTAAGAACCCCGAGGGCCCTGCACAAAATAGTCCAGATACTACCTTAGAATCCTATGAGTTTCCCTTTTCAGAAACTGCTTGCATTGAACCCGAGATCTATGAATCTCGCCCTGCTTCAGAGAAACCCGTGGTTAATTCTGTCGATGTTTCTACGTCACATGTTTGTACGATTAGCAACGAGTTTAAGGATGTTGTTATTCCGCTTCGTGTTCGAAGCTTACTGTAGATATGTTTGGTCTGTTAGACACTGGTAGCACCACTAACCTAGTTTAAATAAAATTCTGGGAGCTTCCGAACTGGAGCTTTTCCCGTCTAAAGTTGTTTTAAGAAGCGTTAATGGAGGAACTATACCTCCATATGGCAAGTTAAGCTCAAACTGAAACTCGGTAAATTGGGCTTCGATGCCGATTGCGTGGTTGTACAAGACTCTATGCATTTTTCTACAGATATTTTACTTGGTTACCCTTTCCTTAAGGGAAATGGGTGGGACCTTATATTTTAATTAAATGCTGTCCGAGTGCAAGGACAACTTACTCCGTTAGTGACTACGGAATCGAACCCGGAGGTTCGTTATTCTACTGCTGTTGAAGCAAGTATTAAGGATTTTTCTGTTATTTCGGGCGATGTTCCCGACCTTATTGAAAACCTACAGGATTGTTGTTATCCTGGTCACGGAGGGATTCATTTTTTTCCGGCTATGGCGCCGTGTGATTGTTTGGAATCGGGTGATAATCCCGCTACACGCCATGTCAGGCACTCATTGAATTTTTGTTCAGAGTCTGTTCCCACCGATGAGTTTCAGTTGAGAGTTAAAGAAGAATTCGTTATTGAGCCAAACCAACAGGTTTGCTTTCGTGTAATTGTTACTTTTAATGATGGTACGTATTTAGATCCTGCAACTTCGGTAGTCGCTGAAAAAGTTCTTGAAAATCAAGAACAACATTCTGGTTTAGTAATTGCACGCAGTCTGTGTACCAGCGAAAATGCAAATATCCCTATACTGTGTGCTAATGTTGGTTCCGAATCAATCACGTTGAAACCTAATACTTTAATAAAGCCTATTTGGCACAGTCTGAGCCTAATTTAATTCCTCACGCCATACGCAGATGCACTCCTGAAGGCGTGCGTCCTCAGGAATTGCGTGCTGCTTATAAAGCATGGTTAGAGTCCGATCCCGCAAATTCTTTTTTTTTTTGCAGCGACCCGGACCTGTTCAACCAATTATTGGACTTCTTAGTCGAACATAAAAACATCATTGCACTAAAGTGTGATGCCTTGGGACGTTCGAACCTTGTCCCATTTCACATTATCCTCACGGAAAACACCAAGCCAATTTTACATTCCGCCATATCGTGTTCCGCACTCTCAGCAACTGGTTGTCGAGGAAATGTTAGATTTGGGTGTTATTCGACCGTTGGTAAGTCCTTGGTCTTCTCCATTGATCTTAGTCAAGAAAAAAGATGGAACGCTAAGGCCTTGCATTGATTACTGACGCCTAAACAAAGTGACCATCCCAGACCGATTCCCGCTTCCCAATATGCAGGAAGTCATTCAATACGTTGGTAAGGCTAAATATTTTACCTCTCTTGATTTAGCTTCAGGATACTGGCAAATGTCTCTGTCCCCCGAACGAAGGCCGTGTACTGCCTTCACTACCAACCAAGGCCATTACGAGTCGAATGTTTTGCCATTAGGTTCTCATGCCCTAGTCTATCTAGATGACATAGTGATCTACAGCGACACAGTAGAAGAACATTTCGTACGCCTTGCCAAAGTCTTCACACGTGTTTTGAATGAAAATCTCAAACTAAAACTTTCTAAGTGCCAATTTTTCCGCTCTTCACTTGTATATTTAGGGTTTCTTCTTTCCTCTGACGGAATCCGACCGGATCCCGCCAAACTTCATGTTCTCCAAAACTACCCTACTCCACGAAACGTTGATGAAGTACGATACTTTATCGGATTTGTACGGTTTTATCGCAACTTCATTCCCAAATTTTTGGATATTGCAGATCCCTTAACAAATTTGTTCAAAAAGAAAACCACTTTTGAATGGAATTCTGAGCATCAGAAGGCCTTTACTAACCTTCGCGTCAAACTCCTATAGGAACCCATACTGCAGTTCCCAGATTTTGGCAAACCCTTCATAGTAGCTACTGACGCTTCTAACTACGGGTTAGGTGCCGTACGACTACAAGAAGTAGATGGTACAGAACTACCTGTGGCTTACGCTAATCGGTTACTTTCCAAACCCGAACGAAACTATTCAGGGACTGAACGAGAAACTTTAGCCATCGTATGGGCCCTGAAGAAGTTTAAGAACATCATCTACGGGTATAAAATAATAGTAAAAAGGGACCACGCTCCTTTAACATCCATATTTTCTAAGAAATTACCAGACGGACGACTAGGTCGCTGGGCTCTCACCGTCCAAGACTTTAGTCCCGAATATGTTCACCGTCCCGGAAAACTCAACGTTCTTTCAGATTGTCTATCCCGGATAAACAAACCCGAGGAGGTCTTTGGAATCCATCGCATTGAAACTATGTATATCTCGAAATTGGTTCAGCAATTAAAGGCTCAACCAAATTCGGAACTTCACCAGTTGTATGCCTTCCAGGATCATATTTTACATTACCAAATTTCTCCTGGAAAATACGTGGCGGAGGTTCTCGAGAGTCTTCAGGTAGTGGCGATTAGACTGTACCATGACAGCGTTTGTGCTGGGCACCCTGGAATTGAACGAACACTAAAAGTGGTCCAAGCACGTTACCATTTCCCACTCATGCGCACCAAGGTAACAGAACACTGCAAGTCGTGCTCATCTTGTGCCAGGCATAAAGGAGCACTTCCGCCCATCGCGCATATGCATACGTACCCCGTACCTGTTATACCCTGGGAACGAGTAGGGATGGACGTGCTAGGCACCTTTGTCCAAAGTCGAAATGGAAATAAATACATTGTTGTTTTCACCGACCATTTTACTAGGTATAATGAAGTTGTACCGGTGCCTGCCCATACATCGGTGATCATTGCCAAATGTTTACTCGAACGAGTAATCCAACGGCACAATATGCCAGCCGTTCTGCTGTCGGACAACGCTCTGGAATTCACCTCCGCGATGTTCACAGAGTTGTGTAAACGTCTCCACATACAAAAGGTACAGATAACACCGTACCATCCGGCAGCAAATGGTCTGGTTGAGAGGCAGAATGAAAAAGTCCTTAACGTCCTACGACATCTCGTAGACGCGGACCAACATAATTGGGACGAATGCCTCCCTATGGTACAGTGAACTATTAACGACACCTATAGTCAACTCATCAATGACACTCATCATTTCAGACTGTATCATTTCGATGCAAGATTTCCTTTCGACCTCCAAAACAACTCCACAAAAGAGGGAATTGACACACAGGAATTCCACTGTTATGTGGAAGACCTGGCTCGTCTTTCTTTCCAGATTTTCGACGACACACGACGTTGTTTAAACCATGAAACCAACCGAATGGCCCAATACCAACACAAACGGTATCCTAAGCAACGGACCATTACAACTGGAAACCGTTGCTGGTTGAAAAGTGTAAAGCCTTCACACCTCAGTGGTAAACTTTATCCAAAATGGGCAGGGCCATATCGTGTCCTCGAAAATCTGGGACACAATACCTTCAACATCCAACATCTACAAACCTTAAAAAAAAAGGTTGTCCATGCTGACCAAATTAAGGTTTCGATGGAAGGTCCTAATCCCCCTCAACCGAAGTCGTCCCTATCTAAAGGGGAAACAGCCAAGCCTCGCGTTACTAAGACCGAACCCGAGGATTCGGACGAGTGGGGATATTGCGCCTGAGGCCACGTCCGGCCACCTTGTCCGAACAACCTGTTGGGGCCACCCTGCTGGAACCGGAGCCCCTCTCTTCTGCTCTTTCTACTCCAGAAGTTGACATCCCGCAGGAAACTCCAGACTTTGAAGTTTTACCTGAAGGCCCCGCAGCCAGTGCGGTGCTCCCCGACTCACCATCGCCACCCTCATCTGCTAAACGAGACCCTACAGTGACGTTCAGAACTCGACCTCCTGAGTCGTCACAAGGTCCTTGGACTCGATCCCGATCGCGAGTACCCGAGTCACTAGAACACACACATAGCCCTACAATAGAGCAAAGTTCCGGCTCCGTACCTACGCTCCACTCCGTCCCTAAACCCCTTACGTGAAAAACATTCCCATCACAAGACACCTACACAAAGTCCCTCCCTACCGCTCAAAACACCCTTATAGCCATCGACTCTGCCTGGTCCGACTTCGCGAATATCTGAGCCACTAGCCACTGCTTTCACGTCACATCCACCCCACCCACGTCGTCCCTCGAACCGACCCTCGGTCAAACCCAAGGTGAGACCTAAATTACTTTCCTGGAAGACTTCTCGGAAGTAACAGCTAACATACCAAAATTATTAACGATGTTAACTTCGTCTAGTATGCTTACCCTTGTCTTCCTTCTATTTCCTGTAATAGCAGTACCTACCACATCGTCCCTGGTGCTGTGGTCGAAACATTACCGGATAGTCATTTCTGAAGAGCCACCTCGATGTTACTTTCGACCTACGAGCCCCACACGCTATCTATTTCACTCCTTTCCCAAGGTCTACTCTGTATAGGAAAATGTGACACGTTTCATCTTGCAGGCTGAACGCCATTACTTTTCCTCTCTAAAACCTACCATCAATACACTCTGTTCACCACTCGTGACACTACTCATTGCAGGACACCTCTGTCTACTATATTCCTAATTTGCCCTCCAGTCCAACCCTTTGTTTAGATACACTTCCGGAAACCATGTTATTTAATGCTATTACAAAATTCCTCCCATTCAAATTGCACGTTCCAGTCATTCGACCCTTCAGCATTCAACTACAAATAAGTTCTGATCTCCTCCTGTCCATTCCCAAAAAACCTGAAGCAACCCTGGACTGTCCAAGCAACCGTAGTATGATACAATTATATCCAGTTAGCAGAATTTCCCCCAGTTGTTCTATCATTACCTTTAGTTTTACATCATCAAACTCCAGAATAATCTCTATTAATAACACGCTTAATCTTATACACCCTATGGCTCACCTCCAACCAATTCCTATCTTCAACCTTTCTCTCACCTCTGTAACTCTCGTATTTTCCTTCAACTATCCCCCTTGGGATCAGCAATTGGATCGCATCAACGTAACCCTCCAAGAAAGGTCTCATGTCTTATCCTACGTTCAGCCCCTCACCTACGCCAATGCCTCCACTCTTATGCTAATCCTAATTATCAGCTTTGCTTGCCGCCCGTGTCAACGACTGAAGTGCTGCACCCCTACTTCGGAGCACTCACCTTCGAAAGAAGCCCCGACGGTCTGCCCTAATCTTCGGCCACCTGTTAGCTATCGTTATACCGAGAAAACAAAATTTTAATTGGTTAGTTAGCTCGTGGATGTTTATATTTTTTGTGTTTAAAGTTGCTTAATCACATTATTTTTTGTTACTTGTCACTTCTACAGAAGGGGATGTAGTGTCCCGTAGTGTAAAACTCTACGGTTCAAAACAAGTTCGTCATTAACGAAGTGCGTTCTAATATTGAACCCAAAATTCCTTAGTTCTGACATCACAGAGTGTGCAATCTTTCATACACGAAGTAATCCCATGTAATCAGCAGTAACCCCATGTAATCCGCAGTAACCCCATGTAATCCGAAGTAACCCCATGTTATCCGGTGTAACCCTCTGTAATCTCAAATTAAATCAATAAATGCGGTATTTATATGAAAATATGCTCATCACATGAATTCTTCGATCCCCCCACTCCCACCTCCGTTGTTGTCAGCATCACGCTATGCAAAGCGAGCGTCTGTAAACACATCAGTCTTTTCATTTTTTATTAATAAATTTTACTAAAATCTTTTACCATTCCCGTAGATAAAGCATAATTATGTCAATCTCTATACCGCCCGTCTTCTCTTAGCCTAACCCACTTCCACACCAAATTTCAGCTGTCTCTGATCACTATTTATCTTCTTCCGAAAAATCACGTAAATTGATTGTTTCGAATATAAGATTCATTTGTGCTCTATAACTTCCTTCCCAATCGATTCCCTTTTGTAAGGGTTCAACCCTGCCTTCATGCCGCCATCCTGGCGCCTCTAGGTCCTACAATTATGCTTTATTATCAAAAGAAAAATGTAAACTCAGCAGAAACTATTTCAATCATGATTGGTTCATCCCCGGAACTCTCCCGAGTCACAATTTCCCAATCGCGGCTGTAAGTTGAATTTACCTCCGCCCAAATTTGAATGTCAAGAACTATCATAGGCACTTGCTGATAAACTCCTCCCGTAAGAGGGTGACCCTTAGTTTACCTCGTATCCACCTACCTTGAGGTTTTGAAAACCCCAAGAGCGTCGGTAACGAGGTACTTTGCTCTCTTATTACTCCCAACCACGCAGGCTCTGTGATTAATTCTGTGATTAATTGTGAAGTGGCATTACCTCGTCCAAATCAAATAAAATCCAATTTATAAACTCTGCCGCAGATTTCTTTTAGGAAAAACAGCAGCATAAATTGTACATTGTGCTTCTTAACTAATTTTACGATTCATTTTATATTAAACCTCACCTTGAGACTCATATAGCCTTCACTTCTTAAAGTTAAATAAATCATAAAATTGTAGATTGTGCAACTTAACTGATTCCTTTTAAACATATAACTTTCACTTCTGAAATTTAACCAAATTTAATTGTTCTTATCAAAAGATTGTGAAATCGAAGTGAGTTAATAAAAACCCTGTTAAAATGAACTCCTTTGTTTCCATTCACCGCGGAACTCAGTATAGATACAGTGATTTCTCCCGAAGTCTCCACCGTGCTCCGTGAACGAAATCAGGAAGCACTTGAAGGTAACCTTTCCGAAACTTTACAGCTAACCGAGGTAGGAGTGGTCAGTGGAAACCACAAACATTTTATTACAAGTTGTGTGAACCTGGTGCGTTCATAGTCCATCGTCGTCGTCTACATTCGAGCGACCCATTAGGGAACCCGCTCGACATAGCTAACGTTTACAAATGGCACAAAAAGGTTTCAAAGTGGAGAAACATTTGCTCGTACCAGAAATCGAATCTGTTGGACATTTTCATCCGTAATGAGAAGTGGAAAGGTGGCCACTGCGTTACTTGTCTTCAAGCGATGTTTCTCCATTTTTAAACTTTTTGTGCCATTTGTAAACGTTAGCTACACAGAGCATCATTTCTAAAAGCTGTTTTAATCATTTCGTTCGTCTCCGATGCAGATTTTCCAAGTTTGACACGCGCGTTGCTCCATTTCAGAGATTTCGACGTATTGCTAAAACACACCCTCCCTTTAAGCGCTCCAACCAACTACTGACTCATGGTAGCAGATTTTGCTTCAGACTGAAGATGCCAGAGGGCAGGAAGACTCACATACGTAAACGGTTATTTCTTATTTGCATTCATTTGTCCGTACCAATAAAATTACTGATACTTTTGATCACTCCTCGTATATATGTATACATATAAAGTGTGTAATTATTATATTGCTTGCATTTTCTGCCACTTGTTTTTCATTCAATATCACACCTCGGTGGTTAGCGTCGCTTATTACGAATCCATCGGCTCCGAGTTCGAGAAGACCCGGTGACGGCAGCCGGCGCGCGTTAACTTTTAAATATTAATGAACAATATAAAGAGTCCTGTGTATTTCTTGTATTATTAATTTTGATTAAATAATTGGGGTTCGTTTTGCGTCTAAATAAACAAAAATAATGGTTTTAATTAGTTCTGTTGCTGAGCAAATTAAGGAGAACGTCTACCTCTCTCTTGGCTTTAATAAATAAATAAGTAGCAACCCTGCATATATAAATAAATAAATAGTGGTGTCTGACAACCTTGCCTTTAATATATAAATAAATTAAATAACTGGTAACCGTTCCAGAAATAAAAATTAAAATAAATAGTGGTATCTGGCAACGCATCTATATGTAAATAAATAAATAAAGTAGTGTTATCTGACAACCCTCCTTATAAATAAATTCAGTAACTGGCAACCGTTCCAGAAATAAAATAAATAGTGGTAACTGGCAACCCACTACCCTCTATATAACAGCGGCTGGTCCCTTGAACTCACATAATGCATCTGGCTGGGGCCAGGCAAATCATTTCTATTCTTCTTACGTTAAGACTTACCTTCTTAGGTTAGGATTTCCCTTTGTGAGTGAGGACACCCCAACTTCTCCCCCAAAGACTCTCCTCCTCCTTTCTCTCTCTCTCTCTTAGGTTAAGGTTACCCCTTTTGGGGGAGGTCATCCTCCATTCTCCATCCAAAGCTCCCTCCCCTTGTTGCAAGCCCCCTCCCCCTCTTCAGCACCCCCTTCCCCTTGTTGCATTACCCCTTTCCATTTGCAACACCCCTCCCCCTTTGCAACACCCCCATTTTGCAACATTGCGATTGCACTCGACCCTTTGGCGCCCATACTACGTATGTGTATTCAAAAACTATGTCAAAATCAAACATATCGGCAACACGTGCGTCTAATATAGGCTTTAGCTTGAGGAAACAGATGATTTCAAACATTCTGTCGAGGATGAAGCGGTTTCGCGTGGGAACAAGGACTTTATTATCAGCCACATTCTTCCACATGAATCGTATATCAATGCATGGCTGGTCTTGATTTATACACAACGGACAAATAACAGCGTATGAGGGTTAGGGCGGGTCATACTATGCATTTTTTTAAATCAATGGAGAGGGGTGTTCAAATGACATATTTTGGTGTATAGAACACAATTCTGAAGAAAATATTTAATTCTGATAACCCTAACCTACATCATTTTGCAGTTGATTATTATTAAATTGTTGATTATTTTACTATTGTAGTTACCCCAGAATATGTCTTCTCACGTTTTCTATCATGGCTGCTCACGTTATCTCTCATAGAGCATTGTTCTAACTATAGAATAGATAGAATAACCTTTATAAATAATAAAATAAATACAGTAGTCTTTTTACAACTTACAATTTTTACAATGACATAAATAATTGTGAAGCTCGACTATTTATTTATTTATTTTTTTTAATTTGGCCCTTAAGCTTTAGGCTTTACTGGGCTCATATAAACACATATAATGTAATTCATATAATAATAATAATATTTAAATACTCAAATAAAAAGGTGTGCCATTCCACTTAATTGTAATTACCATACAGTTTGGTATATGAAATATTTTGACGGTTTTCTGGCGCGCATAAGGCCATTTTCTGAGCCACCTTTCTCAGAGGCTAGAATGTAACGTTTCAGAACATTCTAAAACGTTTTGTGAAATATTTGAAGTGACTCATGATTTATGAAGCTATTTTACCACCTCGGCTTGCAGTGATGGGATAGATTTAGTGATTATCTACTGATATTTTTTTTGTTACTGTTCACATGTGAGTATTATTCTGTTATATTTTAGAAAAAGCTATTTCTACGCATATTATAGTGATACATTGAGCAAAATTTAATTAACAACTTTGATTTGAGCCATCTCATTGTTGACCTTGATGGCCCTACTCTGTCAGACAAAAAATTATCCGGGCCAATAGGAAAGCTCCTTGATTCTGTTACAGACTTTGATATCAATCCAAACTTCACCCGAATCTCTGTTGGCCCTCCACTGATCAAGCTTCCTGACAAGGTCATTCAAGATCTCTCAACTGATCAATACTATGGCTATAAAATTGTCTGTGCAGTCAGGGATGGAGTACTTCCTGCAGGGCTGGCTCTGTTAGAGATAGGACCAGTAAACCACAGCCGCTGGCTCACCACAGCGAACAGACTTCTCAGGCTCTGGGTGTCAAAGCACGGACTTAAAGAAAAGAACCTGAAGATTCTGCAATTCATTGTGGAATTCATCATTGGAGTGTATTACCCATGTTGGTTCAACGTGAAGGTCAAGCACTCCTGGATCGAAGGGCCTAGGCACATCCTCTTTCAGCCGGACTGCCTCAAGTCCCAGAGAAAGGAGGTGCTGGATATTGTGATGCCAACTGTGAGAAGATCTGCTTGGTATGCCCACAGTGAAGTCATCCTCCAAACACTACTCTGCTCTGAGGATCAGAAGGAGAGGATTGAAGGGGTGGAGAGAATCCTGGCCATCAGGGGAGAGGGGGACCCGGACACTCAGCTGGGGGACTCCTCTGTTAGGAGCAGAAGGACACCTGACATCAATTGTGATGCTTCCAGCATCGGTGACTTGATCAGCTGGTCAGAAGGTGTGTCAGAGCCACCTCTCACCTGCTCTCTAAGCACCTCAGAGGTGAAAAACTTCATCAACACCCCCATGGAGGTGCGCAACTGGCCTTGCCACACACAAAGCATTGAGAGGGTTCTTAAAATGGTGACTGAGGCTTCTGCTAAGTACTTCTCACAAGAAAAGAGGAATGGAGGGATCAGGGCTCAGGAGACCAGCAGGAAGCTGATGTCCAAGTCTGAGTCAAAGCAGGATTTGTGCAACCTGGCAAAGTTCAAGATGTCAGGAGAATGATCTTTGTAATTATATCCAGTGATATACATGCAGTTCACCTATTAATAAATATATGTAAAGTTGATTTGGCCTTGTCAATATAAATGATTTACCTTATATCTTTTAATATATTATAAATGGGTTCAAAAGGGTAAAATTGGCAATTTAGAAATACAAAATGATGTAGGTTAGAGTTATCCTATCCAAAAAAGAAGCTCATATTTGAATTCCCCATGTAAAAACACATAATTTAGACACCCCTGATGGTAGGATTTCCTTCAGATTCATGTTGTCACCTGAGTACGACCCGCCCTAAATTGAGGGTGCATCACTAATCTGCTATCTTCTTGTGCCTACACCTGCAGGTATTTTATAACGGTCCTCATCCCACTTCTCGACCGCCACGAAGATTCTGTTCATATCCTGAACACTTAAATAAATTACGTTCCGTTTAGCACAGTTTGTGTACAACTCGTTTCAAGTACATAATTAACAGCGCCGGTTTTATGCCTGAACACACGCACTGACTTCGTCACAGACACATCGGATTACTATGAGTCGCAGGTGCGCGGTTTAGCTCGGTGAGGGGTGTGGGGCACCGAGTCACACGGGCGCGTCATGCAAAGCGTTATTGATTCGTGTACGGGGTTGTTCCAACATGAAAGAATCATATAAATACTTGTATCCCATTATGCCGGGCAAGCAGAATTTTTCTGATACATGAAGTAATATCGACTTTAACGTTTTATCGGAACCATACATCTTCGTTCAATATCTCCTCACATTAACACTCCGGCACTCTATTTGAGAGAAATATGTGCCCGTATCTGTCATTTTTGCTTAGCAAGCGATACTCATCCTTAAACTCTATTAAAAACTCGCACAAGCCTTTAGCCACAACCTCACTGTGACCTTCTTCATGATAAATATGAACGTAATGATAAAAATATTTTAGGCTGTCCATGATAACAAAATTTATAGTCTCAGGCGCTGGGTATGCGTACTCGAGGTGATGTAACATGACATAATACCACATGTCATACCATTCGTCAACAAGGCTCACTACCCATACCCAGTGGCGGATTATCACTGAGGGTATTGAGGCTGAAGCCTCAGGCTCCCATGCTTGAATGGCCCCCCAATCAACTGAGTTTCGATGATATAACTTGAGATTTCGCAAACTTCTTTGATTAAATATGACAGAGTACACAAACGGACAAATTCCGTTTTATTTTATGTTTTATAGGCCCTAAAGTAAAGTTTGTTTAATACTGTTTGGTTTTGGCAAACGGCAAAATACACTGTGTTAAGGTTCTTTTAAGTTTGTTTTTCAATTAGACTGAGTACCGTCCATATAATTTGTCCATATTCTTCATTGCCCCGGGGCCCCGAGGTATCTTAATCCGACTCTGCCCATATCCGCTGCTTCTCTTCTGCACGTGATGCTTCTTTCACTTCGCCGTGTATATGCACCTTTACGCAGTTTTGTCCTATGTCGTAGTCCATTACATCGTTTGAGCCACGAAAGCCCGCATTGCTCTGGCCAGAATATCCGTTGAGTATTTGGACCTCCTGCTCCTCATGCTTCGCTCGGTTCAATATGGCCTTAAGAGCCTCAAAGTAGGGAGGACTAGAGATTCTTTGAGTGTACACCACATCTGTAGACTTTATCGAATAACACCTCATGAATGTCGAGCACACAATATCAAAGGTAACCATCGCTTTTTTCCGTCTACGTGAGAATTCTTCAAAATACACGTCTGAGCTCCACGGCTTGTAGAGGTCAACTGAGGACGCAGGGTAGACATACGACCAAATAGTGGCAAGAGTCATATGATCTTTGATTGGGCATACAGTGGGTGGTGCTTAGCTTTTTACTGCACACACACACACACACAAGCACGCACATACACACACACACACACACACACACACACACAAAGGAGAAAATGAAACGCAAATTGAAACA
This sequence comes from Bathynomus jamesi, assembly GCA_023014485.1. Lineage (NCBI taxonomy): Eukaryota > Metazoa > Arthropoda > Malacostraca > Isopoda > Cirolanidae > Bathynomus > Bathynomus jamesi. The sequence goes on along the minus strand of JAJOZX010000770.1, from coordinate 294,525 downwards.
TGATTTATTTTAAATAAATAAACACATCGTCAACAAGTAAATGGTCTCTAATTTATGGCATATATTCAAATACACGTAATAAATAAAAAACATATCGTCAACAAGTAATTATACACACACACGCACACGCACACACACACACACACACACATACATACATACATATATATATATATATATATATATATATATATATATAGTGGACCTAGTTTTAGCCGTTTAAGGTGATAATGATTTAATTGTATGCTAGTGATTAATTGATGCAATGACTGATTGCTTATTAATGAAAGGCTGGGTTAAATAATTTATATTGTTATACAGTATCACCGATTGGAATGAATGGTTATTTGATTAGGCCCACCATACTATTGGAAGTGACCGAAAAGGCAGCGAGGTCACCAGCTTGGTTTACACCCAAGCAAATTAATGTTAAGGTTATAAAAGACACCTTATATTGTTTTGTATTTTTATTATGAAAATAAAGCCGTTATTTATTCACTGTGATATAACAAAGAATTAACAGTAATTAATTGGTAGTTTTACGTTATGCTTGTGACATAGACTTAGCTAATAAGATGAAATGTTAATAGCTTAAATGACACGTAATAAATAATGTACTCATTAATGGTATGTAAATGGCATGCGGCATGGAACATTGAATGGGCCTAGTAAATGATATAAAGAATGCACGTGCGTTTGGTACATTGAATGGAATACTTGACACACAAATATCATTTATATATAAGAACATTATGTGATGTTAAATGATTACGTCAAGAGAATATTTAGTTTAACACACAAATATATGAATTGAACATAATGACAGATGATACGCGGAATTAAGGTATTGAAATGACACTTGAATTGGATGACAGGCCTACTGCGTTCTTTCACGAGAGTCAGTTGGAACGCTTGATTACACACTTTGGGAGTATAGCCTACCGTTCGGCGGTAGGCTAATGTAGGCTTCACAAGAGTACTTAGGATAGGAGATACTTAACTTAGGACGATGTAAACTCTTGAAGGCGGGTTGAAGAAAGATCTATTACCGAAAACTCGAGTTGTCGTTGTCCGTTAAGCTTCTTGAGATGATGGATGTAGGCTTCGTTCGGAAGCCTGAGGTGATGTTACTTCTCGAGGTGCAGGCTGGCCTTATGATCTTGCAGGCGTAGGCCTGTGGTGCTGAATATATCTCGAGGAATGTGGAGAAACTTGAAGGCCGACCCGGCAAACCGCAGGCCCGAAGCGATTCCGGTTGGGCCTCGAAGGATTGCTTCTGTAGGCATTCTGTAGATCTTACTTGATGATAAATTGTAGGCTTTGAAGGAAGCAGCAGGCCTCGCCTCCGGCCGGAGCCGGAAGGCGGTTGAAAAGATGATATCGTACAGAGTAGTCTAACGAAATGGAAGCGCTAACGAAGTGAGGAGGAGTGAGAGTGGGTGCTCGCTTTTATACGTAGTTCCTGTGACGTAGGACTTCGCACCAAATCTTAAGACGCTTTGTCCGCGCGTCCTTTAGTTGATAAAGGCTTACATTCGCGCCTTTTGGGAAGAAACAGACTTTCCATTGTTTGTTTGCCCACGTGTGTTCCAAGACTGTTTGATGGTAGCGTGGAAGGAAAGTATTTCTGTCTATTTGTTGGTCTATTTCTTGTCCATCCGCTACATATATATATATATATATATATATATATATATATATATATATATATACACACACATATATATATATATATATATATATATATATATGTATGTGTGTGTGTGTGTGTGTGTGTGTGTGTGTGTAATTACTTGTTGACGATATGTTTTTTATTTATTACGTGTATTTGAATATATGCCATAAATTAGAGACCATTTACTTGTTGACGATGTGTTTATTTATTTAAAATAAATCAGAATATTGTGTATATATATTGTATATATATTGTATATATATATACACACATTTTAACTGCAAACAACACGCAGTATAATTAATGTAAAGAACGACGCTTGTGTAGAAGAGCGTCTGCACAAGAAGAGGAGAAAGAACGAACAAATGAAAAATCAGGCACCTCCCAGGAATCGAACCCGGGATCATCCAATTGCCGGTCGATCAGTCAGAAGTCGCAATTCTCCTACATACGAGCGGAATCGAATGCCCTGAGGGGGCACTTTCTCATGCCGTACATATATACATTTTAACTGCAAGCAACACGCAGTATAATTAATGTAAAGAACGATGCTTGTGTGGAAGAGCGTCCGCACAACAAGAGGAGAAAGAACGAACAAATGAAAAATGAGGCACCTCCCAGGAATTGAACACGGGATCATCCAATTGCCCCTCAGGGCATTCGATTCCGCTCATATGTAGGAGAATTACGACTTCTGACTGATCGAGGACCTTGGTGTAGTGGATAGCATGTCCGACCGGCAATTGGATGATCCCGGGTTCGATTCCTGGGAGGTGCCTCATTGTTCATTCGTTCGTTCTTTCTCCTCTTCTTGTGCGAACGCTCTTCTACACAAGCGTCGTTCTTTACATATATACATATATATATATATGAAAATTATTTCACGAAAGTAACACGTGAAAAATATTTATGATGAATAAAACTACGAAGGAAAGGAAACACAGAATGGTGCTCAAGCGCTTTCGTCTAATGACATCCTCAGTGTTCCTGAGGATGTCATTAGACGAAAGCGCTTGAGCACCATCTGTGTTTCCTTTCCTTCGTGGTTTATTATTATATATATATATATATATATATATATATAGAGAGAGAGAGAGAGAGAGAGAGAGAGAGAGAAGAGCAAAGCATACAAGGGCCATGGTAACCAAAGGGTACGGTATCGTAGGTACCAGGCTCCTGGAAGCGTTTTCTATATGTGTTACGCACCCTTTCGTCCCCCTAAGCTCCTTCACGCCCACAGTTTCTCTGCTCGAAAATTGCGAGTCCCTACAGTCAGTTGGGGTGGTTGGTCACCCTCATCTTCTAAACTTACTAGCTTCTCACAAATAAATGTTAACGATCCGCCTGTTCGCCTGGTTAAGCGTAATCCCGCACTTCCCTATAACTTTCGGCTACATGGATGTTCCCCTTGTCTGTATTCTGAGGAAATTTCCCCCAGACTATTTAGGCACAACTTTGCACTAAAGCGCTTGCCTGGGTTCTTTACAATTTGTGATCGTTCAAGTTTCACGATCACGGTAGCGCTGAATATACGCCGATTTTTCATTTTCGGTCCCAACTCCTCGCAGATACCCTGATGCTTTTTTTTTACCTTATCCTTCAAAAAAGTGTTTATATATGGTGTGAAAAGGTTGGGGAACTTCTGAAACCTCCACACCTCATACTGTATATCTTCAATATTCTGTAACCGTGGCGAACGGCTAGGGAGAGCTCGGGACTTGGATATATGTATGTCACTGATTTTTCGCTGGTTGGATGTATGATTACAGGCCGCATTGTTCTCCTCTGCGCACTTCACGCACAGTGAAAACATGAGTATGGTAACAACGGGTAAGACTGGCATCCATTAGTCGTGAGGGGGGGAGTGTATCTACGAAAGAAAGGACAAAATAGTTCTTGTTCAAATTAGCTGAGAACTCTTCGATGGTAGGCAAGGCAGGTCCTACCAGTTTTCAGGTGCTCCTACGGGGTATGGATTGTTCTTTATCAAGTAGGGATATAAAGAATAGAAGTCGTAGGAATGGAGTTTCACGCCATCTGCCGCCGGTGGAAAGTATAGTTTGAAAGGGTTTGTACCTCCGCCAAACAAGCTATCGCTTCATTTAAGAGGATTCAGCACCATTCAACGTTTGATGGTGTTTATTTCTTCGCGGTACTGACCATCTGTATGAAGCCGTGCATCATATTCGTGCTCCCACATTACCTTGTGAGTGGACTCAGAGCTTATAAGCTGATCGCGGGTCCGGGTCCATGCAAAACTATTGGCAGGAGTTCTACCATGGATATCTTCTACGATCCCACACTCAGGACGTGGGCATCTACTCCACCAGCAACTGTTAAAGGATTACGCTCTTCTCACCAGTGACACGGTCTTCGCTTAGACCATCGGCCCAAAAAGCACGACCATTAACCTTAATGGCCACTTCTCCCGTGTTGTGGGCATTTTTATGTATACGCCGGTTTGTTACTGCAGGTGTATGAGCCAGTAAATAGCCTTATGCCCATAACTGCTTGGGTTGTTTCTATGAATGACAGCCAGGGTGTCTTTAGGCATGAAGTTGTTCTTGAACACCGTAAAGTACAATGAGGCAATCGTGGTTGAGGCTTGTAGCGGGTCGCAATTGAACCGGTCTATGTACATCCTAGTGACCCAGAGCTGGGCACTTGCGGTTTTTTTTCGGTACTGCGGTACTGCGGTACTACCGTGTTGGTCGGTACCGCGGAAAGTACCGCGGGAAATTTGAATGCGGTAGCGGTACTGCTGTACTTTCAGCGATCCTTTGCGGTACTGCGTTATGCGGTACCGGTTTGGTAGTGCGGTAGTAGTACCGCAGTACCGCAGTACCGCAAAAAAACGCGCAAAAAAACGCAAGTGCCCAGCTCTGCTGATCCTACATCCTTCTAAAGCATGGAAACATACTCTAAGCACGCGCAGTTCATTCACGCTGTATTGTAAGGAATAGCGTCATTAAAACTGTTGTAGTAGGGGTCAAAATCTTCACGCTCACTGTCACTTAGGTTGGCATAGTTAAAGTAATGTTTAGGAAGTGGTAGGCACACGTAATTTAAAGTGTCGCTAGTGAGGAAAGTGTAAGAGAAATACCGTTTTGAAACTTTGACGGCTACACCCATCACCTTGGGTAGCTTGGCTAATTTACAAGGTGTGAATAATAAAGTATCTTTAAACTGAACATTGACTCTTATTTGCGTCTGTATAAGTTTGTTTCCTCTTTTCAAGGGATCGCCTGTAAATATCTCCGATGACTCGTGTTCAAGCAGTTCCTTATAAAGGAATTGTGTGTCAAATTTTGCACCGTTATGGGCAAGAATATAGTCATTTTTTTTAACTTGTCCGCTAACTTTACAATATAGGAGACAAAGTAGGCTGACCATACGTACCGTTTTGAACGGGACAGTACCGTTTTTTTTATATTTCCTGGCCGTCCCGTCGTTTTAATAAAAATGTCAATTTTGTCCCGGTTTATGTACTTACTTTTTCATGAATACAGAATATTACATAACCCCCGTCCCTTTTTTGCCATCCCAATGTCCCGTTTTTGTCTCAAGGAAATATGGTCAGCCTAAGACAAAGAGTTTCACGGGGTTATAGTGAGCGAAACGTTTGTTCGTTTATCACATTTGTGACACTCATCACACTCGACTACCATGCAGTCGTCGCAGACAGACTGGCTTACAAGTAGATGTGAGATAACCTCTTTGGTTTGTTTCTGCATCCGAATATGTTTCTATATCGTAGTATACAGTTATACAAGGTTTATTTTTAGGCTTAGCATCTTACTCCATCCGCCTCATATTTTTCATGACATGTAGAACAGTGAATTTCGTCGCATTTGTGTCAAACTTTCCCCAATTATCCATCATATGACACATATCGCATTCACAGATTCTCATTTTCCTGCAAGTGTCGATTGACTTATGGAGAGGAAAACAGATGTTATTGAAAAATGTGCGTCTACACACATTACAGTCCCTCTTCTCAGCTTCAACTACACGACTTTCACACCTGGGGCTCTTACACTGCCCACATACCATGTGACAATCCTTACAATATTTCACTATATCATCCCCAAACTCGAGACATCTCCTACATAAATCAAGATGCCTTCCATATTTTCGACTTTTATCATAACTCGCGTAAAGGTCCCTTATATTACGGGTTGGGAGATACGTTGTCCCTGACAGCCCTAAAAAAAGAACGGGTCTTGTACGGTCTCTCACACTGCTTTTAAAAACATACACAGTTCTACGACGATCATCCATTCCAAATACAACTATACGAACATTCATTTCCTGCTCCACCCTTCTCAACTCTTCAGGACCCATATTACAGTCAAACTCGATCTTGCAATCTGCTGCCAGTTTAAGGGCACGTTGCACAACTGTCGGCAGCCAAATTTTTCTGGCCCATGCATTTAGCACATTAAACATATGCGCTAAAACTGATGCTATAAATCCGCAACCACGCTGGGAGTTTATATGCTGTCTGTAAATAGCATGAGAATTGAAGTTAAAGTATAAGGTGTGGCCGTATGTCCCGCAACACGGAATACGTGGTCAATATCTATCGTGAATTTGTCCATGTTGAAGGTGCTGCTACTTTGAGAGGCCTGAATTGTACGCCCCATAATATATTCTATATCTACAGCGGCCAAGCGCCTGTTTCGTATTACTACCCAAAAATCATCTACATCCCCATCACCTGACCCGAACCCAAAGGTCAACCTCGTCCTGAATTCACGTCCCTCGCTGTTCTGAAGAGCAAACTCCACAATACGTTCAACTACGCGCCGCAGCCCGTGTTCATTACCATTGCTATACATGGTTCCAGGGTCGACACTCAGTACGTACCGATTTCTAGTCAGGGCTGGGGTGGGGGTGGCGTTGCGCACCAACTCGAATGTTATGCTACTCTCCACAGAATGAGATAGTGCTGGTATGGAGGGTACAACCGGAACTGAACAGGAATAAGGTGGCACAGTTTTATTTGTACGAGGAACTAATGTAGGGGTTGTGTCGTCAAACGTAGCGGTAATATGATTGGGGTTGTTTAACCTCTATCGCAACATCTAAGGTCATATCACAGGTCTACAACACCCAATGGGTAAGTTGTGAGTTTTCCTTTAGGCAGACTCCTGGCTCACATTGCTACGGGGATTAATTCAACTAGTAGATACGTGAGATGCGCAGGACTAAAACTCACCAGCTCACCTCTTACATAGATCTTACCTACCTATTGAAACTCACAAGATTACGGCGCTTTCGCGCCCAATCTGCGACTTTCATTCTTCGACATATTGCCGAACGTACGCCTTAGGGGCTGCCGTAGGCACCGGGGAGGAGGTGTCTCCCGCGTGCCTAAGCGTTAGTTACGAGATTGATGGAAAATTTTTGGCCAAATCATTAGGCCTATCAGCGCTACTTATAAGTCAACGCTTAGGTGCTTGAGGAGCATGGGGCCGGGTTGGCGAGACCTCGGTCCTCCCATTTCATAGGTGCGTCTTAACACGGCCAAACTAAGATAGAAACCCGGGAAACTAAAATTTTAATAAACGGCCACACGCGGCTACTTTACGCGGCTACGTGCTAAGTCTAAAAAAATCTCGGTGTGTCCCGTTCCACGTTTGGACTTATTACCGAACCTACGACTCGGGGGACGCTATAACGGCAGGAGCTAAGGACTCTCCTGCGTGCCTATCCATAAGCTAAAAGATAGATGGAAATTTTTCTCCCCCAATCATTAGCCCGAAACTGGAATCATAGGCGAATCCCCGAGGTGAAATGGTCGGTCACGTGTCAAAACTCCACCTCCAACATCGGTGGGGGATGGGGGAACTTCTCAGCCCCGCACCCCCCAAGAAATTCCTTTAAAATCTATGCAAAGGCGAACTAACCGGTTGCTTTCTGAGAGGCACATAGGGCCGATGCCTATAGACCACTCGAAAAATCAGTTTTAGTCTCACGACGGAGGGGACCTAAAGCTTTACGTGGGATCCGAACCACAGGTCGCTACATAATCTGGACACGGAGGACGGTCTCTCATCCAACTACTTCCCAGACCCAATGTCGTTTAACTTCACTGATCAACGGGAAGCGGTGTGAAGACATTGGCTACGACGTAGTCCGAGACGTAGAGGGCTGGAGCTCTATTACTTGGGGTCTAACAACCGGTGCACTCCTGGCGCGCTTTATACCTGATGTGGAAAGCGACTCATCATCAACTTCATCATGCCCCCGCTTTCTCCTCGAATTGTCACGTGGGAGTGCTACAGGTGTCGCTGCTGGGGGTTCGTTAGCGGGGCTGGAGCCTGTAGCCACAACTACATGGTCATCGGAATCATCTGTAATATGGATGATGGGAACATGTTGCTGGCACAGTACCTCATCCTCATCGTCATTCACGGTTCTGAGGAAGAAGAGGAAAAACAAGACTAGAATATAAGGAGCATCACTTAAAATTTTATTATATTTTGTAAATGTTCCACTTAGGAGTGTGACGTGTTAGAGATGGATTCTGCATAAAAATTCAGGTTCACGAGCCCTTCCACATGTATTTTATCTGGCCCTACAGGATTTGGTAAAACTGTGTTTATGCTTAAAAACATTAAAGATAAGAAATGTTCTCAAAATTTGTACATAAAGTCATATGGTGCTATTCGACATCCCAATCAGTATTCACCGAGTACTAAGATAATATTTTGTTCCACAAAGGTATATATGACGTTAATTCGATAAAGAGAAATGAGCATACAGTCATTGTAATTGACGATCTCATGTTAGAAATGGATAAAACGTTTGCCGAGACATTTATAGTGTTCTCCCACCATCTTCACATAAGCGTGTTCTTCATCAATCAGAATCTATTTTTCAAAAATAGATACATGCGCGATGTGTCGCTAAATACACAATATCTCGTCTTACTCGCAAAACGTAGAGATGTGTCACAAGTTGGAGTATTAGCCAAGCAAATGTTCCCGAATCAGCGTAATGAGCTTTTGGAAGTTTGTAGAGAAGCTTCGAGTCAACGTTACGGATATTTGTTTTGTGACCTTCATCCTCGAAACATATTTAGGGTGCTTCTAAGAACAAACAAATATATTCCCAAACGAGGCTGAAACGGTGTATATTCAAAAATGACAAAGGGGCTAAAGAAATACCATGAATTAATAAAAATCTATCATCGACTGCCCCGGGCAATGCAGCAGCTGTTTGTTGGCTCGTAAAAATCAAAGTGTTGCGAAGAAAAAACGAATTATTGTACAAAGACAGGGTTCATTCCTATCCATCTTATTTTCAGTTTTGGGGCCTTTACTCACCAGTTTAATATAATGAAGAAAGTAGTCGTGGTTCCACACGAGGTGTATGCTTCACTACAAAGCTAAGAGTCCAGATACGGTCCTAGAACCCCCTAAAAGCAGGCTTAAAAGAATAGAAAGCGAATTGTTAGACCTATTAAACAGTGAAAAGTCACCTGACGAGAAAAGAATCTTATACCATGAAGCTCTGCAGGAATTTCTTCATGAATATGAAAATTATAAGAATCCGACAGATGTCCCCGTAGTTATTAGGCACAGCACAGACGACGTTCAGCATGGAGGCATAGGACATGGGGTTGAGACTAGAGACGAACAGTCAAAGAACAACGGGGCGACCCCATAACATATCGAGCATATATTAAAAGCAATCTCCCACATACATTGAGCAATAAAGGTTTAAGTCTTTATAATCTATTGAATGAGGATTATACACTCCCATTATACAATGGACCGATACAGCTGAGGTCGTTGTTGAAGGAACAAAGGCACAGGGTTCGAACATCGTTGACATCGTCCATGACTTGGTGAGAAAGTGGGATAGGCCCTCACCATCACGATGGAAACATATTAAAGCAAGACTACAGCAAATAAATGACCCCAAAACATTGATAGGTAATCTGAATAGGTTAAAAGACTTGGGACAAGCCTCGTATGTACCACAACTGAGCATGCCTTCGCTCCCTGCGTTAGTATCTCTGAAGAGGAGAAAGAAGAGACCAAACGACAACAGCCAACCCTCCCCGCGTGCCTCTAAAATACGCAAATGGTTAACATATTAAGAAAACGTTATTATGACATTTCTAGCCCAACCTCCTACGGCGGCGTTAATAAACTGTACAGAGGCGTTTATAATGATGAAGTAGGGATGCTTATACACTTTATATTGCTGTGAGAAAAAAGTTTAAAACAGCCAAGACAACAACAACCTCGATTGATTCTATATGGCAGGCGGATTTAACAGACATGCAGAGATATTCAGTGTACGGGGATCCAATAAACCTTAGCCCCCCTGCCCATGGCCTAAACCATTAGAGGTACAATTAAAACTTGGTGTTCCCGCCATTGGCTTCCAAGACAGCCTGAATTCGCTTTGAGTAGCTTGCCAAAGGTGATGTGAATAGATCTTGATCGTTACTCAAATTTGATAAAACAGTTTCAATGTGTGGTCGTCATCGTATCCTTCGAAAATCGATTTGCTGCAGGTTCTTGAAACAAGAGACATTCAACCTTGTCCTTTATAACTGATCCAATGTGTTCACAGACGTTCAGGTCAGGAGAATTTCCTGGTCATTCTTCATTTCCAAAGAAATCGATCTCATGGTTCCGCAACAACTGTTGAGTGGCTAATGCCTTAAAGCAGGGGGCCTTATCGTGCAGAAGTGTGACCTGATCGACATCCATAACATTGTTTGGGTTTCTTAGAAAAGGAATGACATGCTGGGATAGAATAATATCACGAAAATACTGTCCATCCCAACTCTGACCATTTGGCTTCAGCACCCACATGAGCTTCTTTGCAGTGAACAAAACAAACACGAACACAGTCTGGACTTTTTAATAATTCGCGATAATGTTCATTGTCATCGATTTCATCTGGTGTTGTGGCCCACACTCGATCACTTTGGTAGTTAGGCCGACGTGTTACGTAAACAAAAAATTCATCAGAGACAGCTAAATGCATGAAATCATCCACATCCCAATCTTCAAGATAATGGGCAAACCACATTCTGTCATCGATGTTAATTTGAGATTTTCTTGGCTTTGGAAGTTCATGCCAAGGCTTTAAACCTTACCTATGACGGTACAGTCGAATGATCTCACCACTAACGATCTTTCCTCTCAACACTTCGATCTCTCTAGAAAGTTTAACACAGCTGTTTTTCCGCTTACGCATACCGCTTTCAATGATGTCCTTTGTTTCCTGAGAGAGTGGCAAATTTGGGCGCCCAGATTTGGTTGTATCCATTTCACATTCATCCAAAGTTTTATTCCAATGTCTTTTGACGAAGTTCTCACTTCTTCGCAACTTTTTGGCAACCCATGAACGTGTTATAAAGGTGGCTCCAGCATCAAGAGCTTCCCGAAATGTTATTGCTCGTATGCGATCTATCACACGTTGCCTCTCCAAATCACCAATTAATTGAGAAGCCATTATATTATCACTTTATCAGCTAGAGTAATTTTAATACCTGCAATAAATAAAGAATTTTATATATTTTTATAATCACTAAAAACTATTTCGATATAAGTAAACATGTAAGCTGCAAATGGGGGTGCTAAGGTTTTTTGGAACCCCTTATAATAGTGGCTACTGCTACATCCTATTCATAATAGATATATTCTCTAGATATTTGTGGTTGATTCCCCTGAAAAATAAATCGCCTGAAGCAGTTGCTGAAGCCACCAAAACGCTGATGTTGAAAGAAAACAGGATTCCTTGCTCTTTTTGTACGGACATGGGGAAAGAATTTATAAGCCGTGCTTTTCAGAACATGTTGTCAGAGTTTAATATCAGCTACTGCATTAGCAATTCTATACATAAGGCCTCTTTAGCTGAAAGAGTTCAACGTACCATAAAGGAACGCATTCATCGCTATTTTACACATAAAAACACATACAGATATATAGACATTTTGGATTGGTTGGCCTCATCCTACAACCGTTCACACTACCGTGTGATTGGTACAACACCTAACAAAATTTTAGAAAAATGGTACGCACACAGAGCGTGAGGTGAGAAAAGATATTCGTAGAGTGCCACCACGCTCTACGCATTTCAAAATCAATGAGTTTGTAAGGCTGTCGCGTTCGAGTAATAAATTCGCGAAGGGATATGAGCAAGGTTGGACACGTGAGATTTTTAAAGTTAGGGTTATTAGACCTAAAGACATGATAATGCTGTATTACTTTGAAGATTTGAATGGGGAAGAAATTGCAGGGGCTTTTATGGCGAGGAGCTACAGAAAGTGTCGTTTAATTTAGGAAAAAAAATTTAAAATTGAAAAAATTTTTGGTAGCAAAGGTTCAGGAAAGAGAAAAAATGTACCTGGTAAAATGGCTAGGGTACGCAGAAAGTTTCAACAACTATATAAAAGCTGATGCAATAATAGAGTTTAAATATTATGCAACATGGCGTCTAACCACTTCTACGTCACACTCTCTTCCTCTTCTTCTCTGTCTGTACATCCTGGCAACACCCTGGCCAACTTTGTGACAGAACTCCACGGGCCCATCGAATTGGGGAGTGAATCATATGAGGTAGGAATATGCGAAATTCAATTGTCTACCAAGTTTTTAAGTATTGATAATAAACAATCTGTTTTTACGGTTCTTAGAAACCGTGATGAGTGTGAAAAGGCCGTTGTAACTCCGTACGAAGCCATGCGTGCCGATCGGAGTGGGGAGGCACAGTACTACACTACAGATTTCACATTCCAGGAGAATCTGCTTGTGAATGGGGTCGATATGAAAATAAAGCTGAGTTTTACGAACTCTGAGAGTTATTTAAATCTGGGGGCTGACCAAGAAGAGAGCTCAAAGCCTGTGGTGGTTCATGTTATGGAAACATATCTTCGAGTGCGTCGAGTGAAATTAAGCTCTGCTAAACAACTAGAAATTGAAAAAATTTACTACACGCCACAGTAAAATTTCTAATTAAGAGAGTACAGTTCAAATTATACCTGGTGCCATCAGGGCTGACATCGAACCAAATAGAAAACGTTGCCCTCGGAAATCAACCTAAAAAGTTATTAATTGGAATGGAGGAACACGTTTCTGTGAATGGTAAGTATAAAAAGAGCGCCTTTAATTTAGAAAATTTCGGTCTTAAAAATATAATCATATATGTCTTAGGAGTCGCCTTAGGGGGGAACATTAGAAACGGATTATTCAGCAGAAGCCGTGTTCCCGCTTTGCTCGAGAGCTCATAGTAATCTTGCACATATTGTATTGCCGTTGCTTGCGATGACTCAGGAATTGGCGTGATACAGAAGGAATTCTTCAAACAGGTTAACCTTTACCCGTCTGACATCTCGGCAGACTTATCTGGGAGTATGAATACGCACATAAACCAACAGTAGAGTGGAAACATCTCAGTCAGATTGGATTTCGACAAGCCCTAGATGCCCCTATTAATGTACTAGTACACCTCGAATCACAAGCCCTAATAGAGATTGATAGGTTTACAGGCGTAGTCACAGACTTTTAAAATGGATGCGAATACATTCCAGAGAGTAATGAATAGTGACCGAATCACACACGCTCCAAATTTATCGGAGTGTTTGCGAAGAATGAAACGCTGAAGCTTCCAGCTACGAGACACTGCGGTGCACTTATTCTAAATACGGATGTTAGTGGAGGTGATGGGATTCATTGGCTAGCCGTTCATTTTAAAAACAGGGAACGAATGTACTATTTTAATTCACTGGGGATCCATCCTTGGAATGACGCTATTATTATTAAATTTCTCGAGCAATTGTACATTCCCCAAATTAGCTGGAACCCTTGCCGATTCTAGGGCTACCATAGCAATACTTGCGGCATGTACTGCTTTTCATTTCTCTTGCATATGGCCCACGGGAACGAATTTACAAATTTTTAAAAATTATTTGATTGGTGCGACACCGAACGGAATGATGAAATGGTATGCAGCCACATAAAAAACTGGTTTCCGTTGGTACGAACTTGGTGTATTGTTTGAAGTTTTACGCGAATGTATATATATATATATATATATATATATAATATATATATATATATATATATATATATATATATATATATATATATATATGTGTGTATATATATATATTTGTGGGTTCATCAGTTGTAACAATATTGTGTAAAATTATAAAATGTGCCCAATAATATTAGTGTGTGTGTGTAGCGTTTAAAGACAAGGCTTGTGATCTGTAGCTTATTTAAAAATGTAATGGATGCTAATTCTGTAAATAAATTAAGTTGGATATATATATATATATATATATATCGAACATAATTTATTTACAGAATTAGCATCCATTATTTATATATAAAATGTATAAAACTAAAATTGATACCGATGTCACTCCAATAGGTGTGAGAAACATTGAAAATATGATGTATACAGTAAACGCTATTATGTATTAATTTATAAAACATTCCATATAGCTTTATCATTTAATAAAATGTTGAAAATACAAAAATTATTCTTACCCCGAAACACACACACACACACACACACACACACACACACACACACACAAGAAAAAGGAAAAAACTTACATTACTTCTTCGAAGACCTGCCATTCGTTGGATCGGGTGTCCAGTAGAACTCCAACCCCCATGCTCAAATCCTCGTCGGCTATTAGAGTTTCTTCAGTTATTACGAAAAGATTCTATAACACGTTCCAGCTCCGACCGCGGATTTAAGAAAAAGAAAGGCATGGATGTAAACAGAACTTTTAAATTATTTTTCTGAAGAAAGTTTCCTGGGCTCTGATATAATCAATGTTCAGTCTTATCATATATATATATATATATATATATATATATATGATACACACAGACAGTGCATGGAACAAGGAACTCTTCTGGGATAATTAAATCCAATATAGTCCGAATAAGTGATGGTAAATGACAAATACCATAGTTTTTCTTTTTCATGATGGTAGCCCGACGTGGGCAACGGGTCACTCGCAAAGAGGTCCAATAAATATAGCTTACCTCACCACCTATCTGCAAAGCAGACAGGATCCAGCTTTGGGACAGGATCTAGGGTTTAAAGCAGCCTAGCCCTGCTACATTTAGAACCTCAATATAAGGAAAAGACTCGCTGCCTTCACGTCAGATTGAATACATCAAAGAAAAGGGGGTAACTATTATATTTTTAGCGAAAAACCAAAACTTAAACCTCAACTGGCAGAATTGAGCGTCCACTTTTCAAGGCACATAACATGTCTGTTTCAAGATGGGAATGAACTCAGAATGGTCCCCTGAGTTTTTTATGATACACACAGACAGTGCATGGAACACGGAACTCTTCTGGGATAATTAATAACATAAGTTAATAACATACGGACATTCGGGCAATTACTTAGGGGCGTAAGAGAGATTGGGCTACTTCTCTCGTCAATCATTAAGATATTGGTGAAAACCTATTCTTGTAGAAGATTCAAGAATAGGGGCGTACTTTTGTTTAACATTCATCGTAATTATTTCAATTTTAATTAATATTTCGTATTACGGTCGTCCCGTATGACAGTTCTTCCGTTCTTTAAAAAGAAAAAAAAAACTTAGGGCTTCGTTTCTCATCGGAAAACGTATCGCGAAAGTCGTGAAAAACCCGCGAAGTAGTAATATAGACACGGAGATCACAGCCAATTTTTATAGAAATCCCATTAAACTGGGTAACAAAATTTGAAAAATTTTCTGTTTATTTTGATTTTTCTGTCGTTTCTTAATGATTTCGGTTTTGCTCTATCATCAACCCTTTTAAAAATATAGGTTATCACACTTTTCATATGGCAAAGTATATAAAGAAGGCTAACATAAATATTTTCTGTAAATAAAAACTATTGGAAATTAATGTTTATTGTGCCAAAATTGTTTGACAAACCAAAAATGGTGCAAAGGATATAATATATATCATGAGGAGAACCGATAAGAGAATAACAAGCCTCGTTATGCAGTGTACGTTCCTTAAAAATGCACTGAAGAACGCGACTTCCGCGTATGAACATTCTCATCCTTTCTGATCAGCGACCATACGTAGTCTCCCATCATGGAAGCATCCCAATGGCCCTGGTACCTTTTCTCCATCGTTTGAATATCTTGATGGAATCTTTCGCCATGTTCTTCAGTCACATCGTCCAGGTTATCACGAAAAAAGTCTAGATGTGAATGCAGATAGTATAATTTTAAAGACATACGGCACCCCATTTTGCCATAGCACTTAATCAAGTTTGACACTAACTCCTTATAGTTTGGTGCTTTATGGTTGCCTAAAAACCCAGGAACCACATCACGGAAAGCACACCAAGCCTCTTTTTCGATCGGAGTCATCTTGGCTTCAAGGTTCTTTGAATTCAACAGCGCCTTGACTTGTGGTCCTACAAAGATGCCAGCCTTGACTTTGGCCTCAGAGAGTTTAGGGAACATGACCCGAATCTGTTGGAAAACTTCCCCTCCAAAATCTAACGCAGTTACAAACTGCTTAATTAGACCCAACTTATATGGAGAGGTGGTAGCAGAACTATGTCAGGCTTCACAAGAGGTTCCCTGAGTACACTGTACTTTCCTGGTTGCAGTCTTTCACGTGGAGGCCACTGAACTGTTTTATAGTGCTCAGTTGAAGCCCTGCTATCCCACAGGCAAAGAAAACATGAATATTTAGTAAACCCTCCTTGTAAACCTAACACGAAACCAATCATTTCGAAATCACAACACACGTCCCAGTTATATTGTTCATACCTGATTTGAGTGAGCAGTTGTTTGACATTTTCATAGTCCTCTTTCATTTGAACAGAATGTGCAACTGGTATAGATGGATATTTGTTCCCATTGTGGGGTAGAACAGCTTTTAAACTCCGAGTTGAACTGTCAATAAACAGCCGCCACTCTGAGGGTATATGTGTTAACCCAATAGCTGTGAATAGACCATTAACCTCGCTGCAATAACAGAGAGAGCCATTGACATCGTAGAACCTTGCAAACTCTTCATGCCGCTTTCGGTATACAGTGCTCTTGCAGTCTTCTCCAAGCAAATTTCACTCTTTGAGTCTGGAGGTCAGAAGCTCAGACCCTGATTTCGTCAGACCCAAATCTCTAATTAAGTCGTCCAATTCCCTCTGATTTGGAAAGTGAGGGTTTGTACTGAAAGTTACTGTATATTCTTCATCATGACTGTCCTCACCAGCCGACATCTCAGATGAACTAGCTGCATCCTCATTTTCAACCTGCAAAGCAAAGAAACAAAATATAGGCATAGCTATATATGTGGAAGAGCATCAGCACTAAGAAAAATCGACACATAATGACCCACAGTCTGTAAATACAGAAGGTAAAGTAATGGATAGATACCAGTTCTGGTGGACGTGGTACTGGAAGACCTTCGCCATGTGGTACAGGAGCTATGGACGACGCTATGCTTGGATACTGAAGAGTCTGCCTTCCTTTAACTTTCCTGTACTTAGAAACATCTACCGTACAGTAGTAGCAATCGTCGTGGTGGCTCTTTGGTTCTCTCCATATTCTGGGTACCGCAAAGGGCATTGCCTTGCATATTCCCCGCAGCCACCCTTCAAGTGTGGAGCGGCAGCTTCCACAGATCACATGGGGTGCCCAGGGCTTATCTTGGTCACCCATAGACATACCAAAACAGAGCCGATACGCGATCCAGAACTTGGTGCTTTTCACAATCTTGTGCGATACTTGCTTGGGGCCTATATAATACTCACAAACGTAGCAGAATATATCCGGCGAGTGTTTACAAGCTCTAGTTGCCAGTCTCTTTACCAAACTGTACTACATTAATCATAACCTGCAGATATAGAGAGAAGAGTTATTAAATCTGCAAAAGATTATAGATTCCAGAAAAAAGATGTATTCACAGCACTGAAATAATATTCGCAATAAAAAATGATCGATATCACTCATATCGTCTGCACAGAGAAGCACAGAAACACAGTACCTCAGTGCTGGTAACCATCAGACAAACAACCTGCTTTCTTTGTGTGCTCACACTTACTGACTTCTCAGACTCTGCGCTCTTCTTTATATAGCAAGTTTCGGCCAATTTCTAGAGCAAGAAACTGTCAACGAACATCCGGATTTTTCTCAACAATTCCTGATTATTCTGATATTGCTGCGCCCATAATAACATTATAGTGGTAAAACATGAAAAATGGATTATCTCTGAAACCATTGATGATAACAACAAACCAAGACCAGATTTGGACTCAGCGCCCACAAATGCATATAAGAACATAAAAAATTCTATATAAACAGAATCAGTGTTACAGGGTTATAGGAGTATAACTCCAAGAATCGAAATTATCTATGGAAATGCTAACAGCGTACACTATTCAGTGTTTTGAAAATCTGACTTAGCAATTAGAGAAAAAAAAATATTTAAAAGATCTTCCTTAAGGGAAGTAATTGTATTGAATTAAATTTACTGATTGAATTATTAGTTAGCTTCGAATAAGAGAAATTATATTGACATGATCTCAGTTTACACCGGACGTTACTCAAGTGACGTCAAACATTTTCATTTTAGAATTACTGCAGCAGACGAAAACAATGGTAATTATTGAATATGCGTTAAGTGCTTTATTTACATTATTTAAGGTGAACTGCAAAATAAATCGGAACAAAGGCAAATTCATCTAAAAATTAAAATTAAAATTAAAATTAAAATTAATGAAAATTAAAGTTCGGTACATGCAATGAATCGGGATTATTGAATTTACAAATGAATCGTTACGATTTTAATATGGATCTCCAATCAAATTTAAATTCAATTTCATTTTAAAATCAAGTTTCATGTTAAATCAGAATAAATGTAAATGAAAAGTCAATGAATACAATAAATCAAGTTAAGTTAAAATTATAAATAAATCAAGTATGATCATAATATGGGTCATCAAACAATATAAATTTAGATTTATCATACAAATAAAATTTCATCAAAAAATAAAACCAACGAATTTAGTTAGTCATTCATTATATAGACTAATGTAAAAATAAAAAATCGACTTACTTTAAACTCAAAAACCGATACATAAATTTAAAATAGCAATAATATGAAACTTAATTATTCGTTTATAGATTAGCATAAAAATTAAAAATCAGCTCATTTTAAAATCAAAAGCAGTAATAGAATCAAAATTGCAATAATATAAAACATCAACTGATTAAAATAGGAGTCTTCTCTTTACACGTTTTCCTTTCTTGTTATAAAATGAAGGAAAGATTTAACTAAAAAATTTGAGATATATATTTAAGGCATTTTGAATTTTAGGAACTATAGCATAATGTTAGAATTTCGAAACGTCATTTGAATGGGAAAATTGGAAATCATTTATGGGCTTTTGGCCGGGAAAAAATGGCACGTAAAACCTTTTAGGGTAAGGAATGTGACACGATGGGTCCTTTATCTAATTTATAGAAAACAATTTGTTATAGAAAACAATTTAGACTTAAAATTTGTCTCAGCCATTTTTAAAAGAAGAATAGTAGGAAAAGAAATTCGTATTAATAAGGTAAATTACAATAAGGTGCTAGAAGGACATAAAAAGGATAATTTACTGTTCTGCAGGATATTGAATGTTTCATGAGGACTCTTCAGTCCTTTCAAAAGTTTGCAGTGGGTTTCGCACAATCACAGGATTTATTAATAGCTACCTATATTGCATACATAGCAGTGAGTTCATTTCTAATTAGAGAGGATAAGCCTCTTAATTTGTTTTGGATAGTCTAAAAGGATTACAGTTAGTGAATTATAAGGGGAGATAATTTCTGGAAGAATATCTTCGTCCCATTAAGGTTTAGCAATAGAAGAAGATTTATTTCTACTGGGGAGTAACTTATTTAATTAATTGTTGGGGAAGTGTCTTTGTGAACTTGACTCTTTTAAGGAAAATATTAAGGTGTTTCATAACATTATTTCGTGGCTTACATTATAAACAAGACTTAAAATTTTATCATAATATGCGTAATTTAGTAAGAAAGAATAGCCGGGGAAAAGAAATAAAAAGTGTGAGAATGATATTTCGGTTCAGAATGCAATGCTTTAATAAGGGTTCTCCATAAGCCCTTTTCCAAAATAATGTACACATCAGTAGAAATAATGTGTGTTCCTGGTGTTCACAATCTTTCGCAGAACTTAAATGATTTTCGGAAAAATTCTAATTTTCATTACCGAATCACTCTTTAAAGGTGAAGACAATTATTATCTTAATTTACATTGGCTTCTTCAATATTAATGCCTGTCTCTGTTATGCCTTTAGGTACATTCTTTAGGGGAAATTTTAATGTTTTATCTGTCTCAATTAAATTATCGCGAAACATTACCCCGAGTAAGTTTATACTAAAATTTCAGAGTTTTAGTTTACATCGATTGATTTTATACCAAAGGGTTTTATGTAATAGAACATTGCATAATGTTTTTCAATAATAAGAAATATTATATTTGGAAGTTTCAATTTAATATTTATGAGTAGTCATAGTTTAGTTATTAGAAAATAATTATAGTGGTAAACATATTTAAGTCAAAATCATCTCGCATCAACAATTATAACGCCATGTCCTGGCTTATTGATAGAAAACTGATATTTTGAAAGAATAACTTGTACAAATTGTTCATATGGAAGGAAAGAGAATAGATGCGAAGATAAACATATAGTGAGAGTGTAACCATGGTCTTAAAATGTATATAATCTCAAATCTTGCCCAATCATAAGGGTCAACTTCCTCATCTTGTGAAGAGAAAGGAATATCTCCTAACCTTATGTTGTCATAATATACACGGGTTCGAGCTCTATTGGCTATTTGGTAAATTCCATAACCATACTCGTTTTCTCCTATCGTTTTGGTCGTGGCAACCTTATTGAAAAAATGATTTCTATAGAAGGTTAAATTGCTCCTTTGAAGGAACAAGTGTGACAAAAACACCTTTTGCAATTGATGAAGGTTGTATATTAACGTAATTAATTTCATGGTGGGATCACTACAGTTAAAGGTAACGTTATTCAATATTATGATTTTTAACCTGTCTACTCTACGTAGCCTACTCAAAAATTCTGAGGGTATTATTGCATTTGAGAATCGTACTTTAATTAAATAGGGGAAGCTATCCAAAAGGCGGAAATGAATTATTTCCGATGTACATATTAATTTTACCTTGTTCAAATGCAGAGAGGTAATTGATCGACAGCGTTGTAGAGCTTGTAACTCTTTTCTTTCAAGGATGCGACGACCTGTTGGTACAGAAATTTCTAATGACAATATTTGAGCATAAAGGCATGTAATTTCGTAGGATTAAAAGATGTTCATTTTGGAGTTCCTGAAACGCTAGATGTTTACTATTTAATGTTGGTAATAAGATGTCTTTCCATCTAACACAAACAAACCTCAGGATAAACTTGTAATCCTGTAAATAGCTCAAAAGGTGAAATAACATTTCCATGTGGAGGTCGTTTATATTCATCTTCTCAGTGTATTAGATGTTTAGTCTGGTTTTTCGTCTTCTGTTGAAAAATCGATTTTTTCGTCCTCGCCCGTGATTCTAGGTGGAAGTTCCGTTTTTCTCTTGTCCGTGTAGATACTCCTCATACACGCTTCAGTCGGCTTCTGGTAATTCGACGAGTTTCTAGGAAAAGGGGGTAGGAAATACTTACCTGAACCCCACACCTGACACCACTCTATTATACTTGGGGGGTTACCTGGTGAGTTTAACCATCAAGTACAATAGAGTACTCCTTTGCGGTCCTGCGGGGTCCTACAGAGTGCGCTGACCTTCCGGTCACTTACGGAATCCGGGAGCTTCCTTAGCCCTTGTTTCACTCGTCGAGTTTAGATTAATTATGATGGGAATAACTGAGAGTCAGCTTTAATTTTAGGCTTTTTAATGAAGTTAAAATAAGCGGATTACAGGCGAGAGTTTATAATAAATGGTTAACTTTTGAGTTCAGAAGGTCATATTTAGATTAAGTTCACCGGGCTTTAATTAAGTGAGTTATTCTGAAGTTTAGACGTTACAATTAAGGTCACGTAGATATAAACGAACTAAGTCTGCTGGCGTTTCCTTCAGTCAGATCATCAATACCGATATTCCGATACGAAGCTCGTTCCCTAATTGAGGTAGGTGAAATTTACCCTTCACCCAGGGGTAAGTTACGTTAATTCAAGGTCAGACGGCCCTCTTCTTGAAAGCAACCTCTATGCTTCGTTCTAAGTCCGCTGTAAAGCAAGTTAATGACATACGGGCAACTCGCTCCTCGTCGCCCACGATAAAATGAAGAATGATTTCCTTCTAAGACTTACTACCCTTAAGTCCGTTCTAAAATCGTCTTAAAGCAAAACTAATGCATACGAGGCAACTTGCCCCCGTTACCCGCGGAGACTCAAGGCGAGATGAGCTCTACCCAAAGTCTGGCTGAGAGCTACTCAGAATCTAGAATCTGTCCTTCACTGGCTGGACCCCTCCTTATACAGGAAGGAATCCACTCTCACATACGTCAGAGTGGTGAGTCACCGTGAGACCAAGAGAATTTGTGATTCCCACAGCCAAGGGTTCCTATCTCAAAACTCGAAACGGATGTGAGATGTTAGCTTGGAAGGTACATGGGCAATCAGCAAGCGCGAGATGTCGCGAAAGTGCATCTGAGCGCTTTTAATTGGAAACACTGACTGTTTTAACATTATAATTGATATTTTTCCATGTTTCTGGCAATTACTTAGGGGCGTAGGAAAGATTAGGCTACTTCTCGCGTCAATCATTAAGTTATAGGCGAGCACCTGCTCTTGTAGAAGATTCAAGAATAGGGGAGTACTTGTGGATAACATTCATCGTAATTATTTCAGTTTTAATTAATATTTCGTATGACGGTCGTCCGGTATAACATATATATATATATATATATATATATATATATATATATATATATATATATATGTATATGTATATATATGTATATATATATATAATTGCTGAATCCTTTCTTTAAAATAATTATAAAAATTTCGTCTACTTATCATTCAATTACAATTTTCTTATAAAATTTTCGCAACCAACTGTTATAAGCGCTTTATAGCTCACGAGTTTTATAATTAATAACTAAAATAATATGTAATTATATATGAAGGTAATAAAAAAAATGAACCATTTCGTATTGTTTGCCCGTACGCGAATCAGTTATGTGGGTTTGCCCAAAATGCTTTGCTCAATAACCATATCTAGCAAGTATAATTTATAAAAATTAATAACACGCTTAGGTTTATTGACAATATACCTATTTTAGGTGAATTTGATGCAAATATAATGTCATAATAGGAGAGAGAGGCGCGGAAACAGCTACGGTACCCGATCAAATAATTGTTAGGTTAATTGACAATATACATATTTTAGGTGAATTTGATGCAAATATAATATCATAATAGGAGGGAGAGACGCTTAAACAGCCAGGGTGGCTGATCAAATAATGGCTAGGTTAATTGAATAAAGGGTTAGGTTAATTGATTGCCCGGTTAGTTAAATTGTACGCGTTTGACGGGGCGTTAGGTGAAATCTCGATAATTTCTATTAAAAAAAGAGACAATATGAATACAATTCTTAACTTTAAAAAAATGAATATTCACTTGCATTCTAGAAGCTAGTTTGCATAATTCACAACCATCCGTAATTCGTTTAGCATTTGACCGGCCACTATATATATATATATATATATATATATATATTGGAATGAACTCAGAATGATTCCCTGAGGTTTTTTCTGATACACACAGACCGAGCATGGAACAAGGAACTCCTCTCGGAAAATTAAATCCACTATAGTCCGAATAAGTAATGGTAAATGACAAACACTATAGTTTTTCTTTTTCATGATGTTATCACGACGTGGGCAACGGGTCACTCGCAAAGAGGTCCCAAAAATATAGCTACCCTCACCAGCTATCTGCAAAGCAGATAGGATCCAGCTTTGAGACAGGATCTAGGGTAAAGCAGCCTAGCTAGCCCCGCTACATTTAGAACCTCAATATAAGCAAAAGACTCGGTGCCTTCACGTCAGATTGAATACAGCAAAGAAAAAGGGGT
Organism: Bathynomus jamesi; assembly: GCA_023014485.1. Taxonomy (NCBI): domain Eukaryota; kingdom Metazoa; phylum Arthropoda; class Malacostraca; order Isopoda; family Cirolanidae; genus Bathynomus; species Bathynomus jamesi. Next base: position 270,722 of record JAJOZX010000770.1, on the reverse strand, counting down.
AACTATTATATTTTTAGCCAAAAGCCAAAAACCAAATCATCATGAAAAAGGAAAAACTATAGTGTTTGTCATTTACCATTACTTATTCGGACTATAGTGGATTTGATTTTCCTAGAAGAGTTCCTTGTTCTATGCACGGTCTGTGTGCATCATAAAAAAACTCAGGGAACCATTCTGAGTCCATTCCCATCATGAAACGGACATGTTTTGTGCCTTGAAAAGTGGACGCTCAATTCTGCCAGTTAAGGTTTAATTTTTGGTTTTTCGCTAAAAATATAATAATTACCCCTTTTTCTTTGATTAATTCAATCTGACGTGAAAGCAGCGAGTCTTTTGCTTATATTGAGGTTCTAAATGTAGCGGGGTTAGGCTGCTTTACCCTAGATCCCGTCCCAAAGCTGGATCCTATCTGCTTTGCAGATAGCTGGTGAGGGAAGCTATATTTTTGGGACCTCTTTGCGAGTGACCCGTTGCCCACGTCGGGCTAACATCATGAAAAAGAAAAACTATAGTGGATTTAATTTTCTTAGAAGAGTTCCTTGTTCCATGTACGGTCTGTGTGTATCATATATATATATATATATATATATATATATAGAGAGAGAGAGAGAGAGAGAGATGTGAAAAAAGCTTCTACCTACATTTCGTCCGTGCTACTGTCCAATGTATCAATCTGTCCAGCTTCACAAATGTTCACCTCATCCTGCGACGAATGCAAATTCTCCCAATCAACTACGTTGAAAAGTACCGATGTTGATCCCGCACTATGGACCAATAGGATAAAATTACACTACCGTGCATATATATATATATATATATATATATATATATTAGTCTATATACTCGTTTCACTTCGTGAATGTAACTTACTTAATATCCCTAACTTCAGTATGTCGGGTGACGAGAAGATTTCTGCTTGACTATCTGTATTCATGGCGACTAGCAATGCGTGGTTATTCATTGGAAAATATCAGCTAATAGGGTGTCGAGCTGAAATTGGACCCCTTTTATATCGGGGTCCGATGACCCATTACGAGTGACGTAGAGCTGAACTCGAAACACCAATCACAAGCTCACGGACTTCCTTCCTGATTGTACAGTGATACCTTTATGGGCGTGTCTTTATCAATATCGGCTTAAACACTCTACAGATTTTTAAAAAAATAATAAGTTAACGTTCAACATTTCACATGTAGACGTTTTCACCTTCGTAAAACTTCATATATATGAATTACTTTTAATAAAAATATTAATTTTTTCAATCTAATTAATAAAAATAAATTTTTATCTCTATTTAAATTTGTATTATTATTACACATGCCTGCGAATGAGAACTTTTTAAGAGTTGATGTCTTACTAATAACTGATTTATATAGGTCAACTACGCTGATTTCGAAAAAAGTGTCCATTTTTTTCTATCACGTAAGGATTTTCTGCAAACTGGAAGGGGAAAAACAGCAACATAGATAAATATTATTTATTTCAATTTGTATTAGGTACCTATTTCGCTTTGTTATACTAACTACAAATACAAACAACTTAAAAAGAAAAAACCTATTAACGTTAATTACATATTCATCTTTATTTGTCCTGAGTTTTCTTATGAGATCTATGCTTTTTCGATTCGAATGTACGCGCTGTTCCTTTTCTTTTATGTAATAATTCTGGAGTATCCCGTCCCACCTTCCCTGACATCTCTTCATTTATTTCATGTCTTGGTGAAACCAGACATTTATAGACTGTAGTTTTAAATCAAAATTTAATGAAAATTACTTATGTATGTAATAAGAAATGACATTTTTTTAAAAAATCTGTACGGGATGGTGAAAAATGAATATTATTTTCGGAATCAGGTTTAAAAATTACTATATAAGTGATAAAGTATTTCGGACAACATAAATAAATTAAATAAATTTTTATCTCTTAAAATTTGTTTTATTATTATTATTATTTTTTTATTATTATTACTTTAGGACAATACATCTCTACGTCCCTATAGCAGCATTTGTACATTTTTCACAATTCATCACTTTATACACGTAAGAATCAATTTTATATGAAAGTGAAAAAAATCTGGCTCAACAATTAAATTATATTAAAAAAATATTAATGTATGCATCCATATTTTGGGTACGCTCGGATTCTTATCCAGTTGTTCAGACGGCAGAAGGTCGGTGAACTGGTTAGCGGTCAGAAAATTTTCGGGTTCACTATTTAGGACAACAGGTGGCTCATCGCTCTGATTTGCGAATCTTTCAAAAAGTAATTCGTTGAGAGGGTCACAAAGTGAATATTTTAATTTATATGGCATTAAATGGAAATATATATATATATATATATATATATATATATATATATATATATATATATATATACTCAAAGGAATCATGTGTATTTTGGGTGTATATAGATTTCTTCTACTATTATTATTTTGATTGTACAGGGTGTCCCATAAGTCCGGCATCATATGAAAAATAATAAAAAAAGACAAAACAAAAGCTTTTATTTACAGAACGTGCTCAATATGTCCACCATTGTTTTCAAAAACAAATTCAGACGTGATACCCAGTCAGCAAGCACACGGTGAATGATGTCAGGAGTAATGGTGTTACATGCCCCAATAATGCGCTGCCACAAATGTTCAACACTCCTAATTTTCTCTGCGTATACCAGCTCTTTCAAGTGGCCCCAGAGATAAAAATCTATGAGTAGAATTATCTGGATTCGTTCTTCCTTGCTCACAGACATTATGACCTGTAGAAAGAGAAAAATATGAATTATGGTTTATAGAAATAGAAAAATATGAATTTCTCCTATGATGCCAGACTTATGGGACACCCTGTATATTTATCTCCTATATATTTCGAATAAGCGCATGCTAAATAAATGAATCCATGTTAAATAACTCGACTAAATAAACAGAATGATGTAGTTTTGTTTTATTAGTCAAAGTATATGATATATATGATATATGTGATATATATATATAATATATATATGATATATATATATATATATATATATATATATATATATATATATATATATATATATATATATATATATATATATATATATATACCAACATTTAAAAATAGAGGTTTATAATACGTATGGCATGCTAAATAAAATTAAAAATTTTGGCCAGATTAAAAATAAGTAAGTATTCAACAAGAAAATTAATGAGAATTTACAAATCTCAATTGAAATTCCCATAATAAATCAGTTTCATATATATACATATATATATAATATGGCATTACATACATATATTTTTTCCCCTTATTAAAGAACTAGCCATAATTTAAATTCTATTTTTTAAAAATTATATTAATGTTTTTTGTTATAGTTTATAGATAAATTTTTATATTGCTGATGGTTGTGGTTGTGGGGGATTGCGAGGTAGTCTAAGGATGTATTTTTGGGGTTGTGAGGTAGTTATTCTAAGGAAGGTATAAATATTTTGCTATCGGGATAGAACAATTCATCTTACATGCATCTGTTTATATACGAAGTGTGTGTGTGTGTGTGTGTGTGTGTGTGTGTGTGTTTAATTCAATAATTTTTCTCTTTGAGGGGCGAGCATCTATTTCTTTTAATATATATATATATAATATATATATAATATATATATATATATTATATGTGTGTGTACACTCCTTTCTAAGCAAGCTATTTACGCCTTCTAAGCCAGATTAAGCCAACTGGCTGATTAAGACTTCTAAGCCAGCTGCTTAGGTCAAGAGCGTCAGTATCCGATGAGATATGCCACCGAAAACATCTTGTCCTGTCCTCTCTTTTAGGTTACCTTCCTAGGTTAGGGAACCCCTTTTGGGGGGAGGTCATTCTCCCGGACCAACCCCTCTCGCACTTCATGCGGCTTGTAGGCTAAACACTCTCCCCCTTGCTTGCATACCCCTTCGCCCCATGGGTACCAACTCCTCTCCCTTTTTTGCAACATTGATCAACAGTGCATTGCAATTGCACTCTCCCATTTTTGCAACATTGAACAACATTCAATTGCAATTGCACTCTCCCATTTTGCAGGCATACTACTCAAATCCTCCAGATTTGCGTCTGATTATCATTTGAACTCTATAAGTGATATACTTGCTCCACCCTTTAATGACCTCGGATTCGTAACAAATTTAGCTTTTACCTTCTTTAGGACATTTGTAATACTGGAGAATATCGCATCTTAATTTCTCATTTTGAAATTTTGGACCACCCAAATAGGGTTGTTATAAATTCCATGAGGGGTTTTGAAAATAAATAACTTTTTAATTATTCTAAACAGAACAAAATAGCACATATCATGAAAAGCTATGACTCTCAAAGCTTTTTTCATACTTCACGCCCGCACTTTACGCTTTAATATCACATCCACACAATAAAGTGTTCAATTCTATTTTATTATTTTTTTTGTAGATAGATGCACCCAACTTAATCTCTCTATGGGTTCAACTGAACAAAAAGTAAACTGCGTGTTGTGGTTAACCGAGCTGAAGTCTGTTACAGCAGTGAGACGCTAGTTCCGGGCAGAGTACAACAAAAATCCACCATCTAAATATGCAGTAAGAGAATGGATGAAAAATTAAAACAGACAGGTTCAGTGCATGACAGACCGCGTTCCGGTAGACCAGCTATCAGTGAAGAAAGTATAGTATCTGTTCGAGAAGCGTTCGAAAGAAGCCCGAAAAAGTCACTTACACTTGCTTCTAAAGAAATACTGTAAACATTCCCGTCTCAACAGTTCGTAAGATTTTAAAGGTGAAGGCACATAAACATTCCTATAAGATTCACATTGTTCAAGAGCTAATGGAGGAAGATTACAATACTAGGCTTGAATTCTGCGAAGAATTTTTTACAAGAATCAAAGAAGATCCGAACCTTTTGAACCAGTTAACATTTTCTGATGAAGAAACATTTCATTGCTCATTGCTCTCTTGCGCTCTTCACCACACATAACCAGACCCGGCTCATCTGGTACCGTCCTGAGCCAGGCATCTAGTCTTATTTTGAAAACTTCAACTTTAACCCCTGTCACGTTCCTGAGGTCCTTTGAAAGCAGGGTTGGAAAATTCCGGGTTTTTCATAAAAAAAAAAACCAACTGGGTTTTTGCTGGGTTTTGGGGTTTTTGGATGGGTTGAAATTTTTTTTAGAAAGGTTCGATAATTATGTAGTGCCGAATATATCTATTATTTTATTAATTTATTTATCTAATCTACAATATATATTAAAACGACATCTTTATTTCACAGAAAGTTCAGATATGAGAGATAATAATGACATATTAGAATTTTCTCCATTTTAATTTTAGATCTTTCCTTTATTTCTTAACAGCAGATTTCAGCTTTATTTAGACCTAACTCAAATTTAAATTTTTAAGATGCCAAACTCAAAGAGGTATAGAGGTGGAAGATCTAAAGCTAGCGAATGGGACGAGGTGACTTTATTAAGTGATCAGCCGACTAGAGTACTATGCAATTATTGCAAAGAAAATATCACTCGAAAAATTGAGAGAGTGAAACATCATCTAGAGAAATGCAATAAAAGAAAAGTGGAATGTTTTGAAAATGAGGCAAGAGGTATGCCGTGACTCGAATTTGGAGCATCAGTTGAAACTGATTCACTTCCTCCAACTTTGGCTTCTGGCAAAGATGATCAAAAGATTATAAGTGAAAATGTGCCTGAAATGAGTGGCAGCAGTGCAGGTTCTTCATCATCCACATTCTGTCATTCAACACCAATAAAGCATAAAAGGCAAAGATCAATTACACCATTTGTGGTAAAAACGACTGTGGACCAAAAGGAAGAATTAGATTTACAAGTTGCAAGGTTCTTTTTTTCAGTTAACATACCCTTCAACGTTTTAGAAAATAAAGACTTTATAAAATTAATCAAAGGTCTAAAATCAGGATATGAACCACTAAACAGGAAAAGGTTGGCATCTGATCTGTTAATAAAAGTTAATGATGACGTAATCCATGAAATGAACAATGGCATTAATCTTGATGATTGTACCATTACCCTTATACAAGATGGCTGGAGTTCAGTAGGTAATGATTCTATTATTGCGCACAGTATTCATAATGGAAAAAGCCATATCTAATTTCAGCAGTAGATGCTGGAAGTACAAAAAAGACAGCAGAATATTGTGCTGGGTTTTTGGTGGGTTTTTGGTCTTGGGCTTTTGGGTGGGTTTTTGGGTTTGGGTTTTTGGGTACCAACCATGTTTGAAAGCTCGCTAAAATTCTCGGTCTCATGACAACCAAGCTATTTTCATTCAGTGTTGAAAAGGTCCCTTCTCGGGCCTTTAATTTGGGAACACTACACATTCTGCTTTTCCTATTTTCCAATGCTGTTCGGACGGTAATTGGATTTAGTTTGAGGTTTGGTACCACTTTGTCGGTCATTTTCCATATGTAGATTATGGTGTACCTCTCTCTTCTTCTCAGGAAGTGCAGATTTAGTTTACTTAGTCTTCCCCAGTAGTTGATTTCTTTGCAGCCATTAATCTTGGCTGTAAAATGTCCGAATTTCTTCTAGTTTATTAATTTCCTCTTTTTCATATGGAAACGTCAAGACAGCAGTATTCTAATTTTGGTACGATCAGCGTTTTCAGCAGAGGAATCATTACTTTCTTGTCCCTTCTTTTAAAGGTTCTTAGTACCTGTTCGGCGACTCTTTTTGCTTTGTTTATCGCTATCTGATTTTGTGCCTCGAATTTTGCATCATTGGTCATTATAACCCCCAAATCTATCGCTTTCGTGTTTCTCTGAATTTCCTCTCTAACTGGAGCATAATATGCAGTCTGTTTAAGTTCCTCATTTCTGCCATACCTTAAGAGCTGGAATTTCTCGGTGTTAAATGTCATGTTGTTGTCTTCTGACCATTTGTATATTCTGTTCGTATCCCTCTGCAAGGCCTCCACCTCTTTCGCATTTGCTGCTTTTTCTGCTGATCTTTGGATCGTCTGCAAAGGATGTTACTATCCTGTTGCTGTTTACTTCATATATATATATATATATTCCAGTGTATTAATTTCACATTTACTACATGTATTTAAAAATAACTTCTTAATTTTTATATGTAAATCTGTATAACTTAGAATTTAACCCTCTTTTCTCAGTCTTTTAAAATTTGTCTTTACGAATAGGTTATAGAAATTTTCTGTTTTGTTTTTCATTCAATATTGATTTTAATTTCACATTGTTATTAAACAGCCTGAAGATGAGCGTATTGCTCGAAACGTTGCGCATTAAAGAAGACTTTTCATGGCATTTACATTTCTCCTTGTCATTGGATTTCTCCTAAATATTATATATATATATATATATATATATATATATATATATTACTTGAACTCAATTATTGGAATTCGATTAGACTTAGTCAATATATATATATTTATATATATATATATATAATATATATATATATATATATATATATATATATTGACTAAGTCTAATCGAATTCCAATAATTGAGTTCAAGTAATTTGAGAATGTATGACCACACATTTCATCACTTCAAAAATCGAAAAGAGGAACGAAAATGAAAAGTTCAAAGGAATGGCTAGTTATGAATGGAAAAATGCAGCGATGAATGAATCTAAAATTCATGCAACGTTGATGAGGATGAAAAAAGAAAATTTGTTACAGAAGGGAAACTAAATTTAATTGAAACAAATTTTTTTCGAACTTTCTTTAGTTCACAGAAATATTGTATATAAAACGTGAAAAAGGGTGAAACAGAAACCCTGTTTGCACGTACGAGGAATTGGAACAATTAAATCATAGTAGTGAAGAAGATGTTACGATAATTAATCAGTCAGGAAGGCCAGAAACCGGCACAGCATTCAAGCCAGAAGAAAGCGCCCCATTACATAAACTTTGACCAGTGTCTTCGCGTATAAGTAACAGGCAGGGCCGGATTAAGACCTTTAGAGGCCCTAAGCACTTAAAAGATTTTGGTGCCCCATATATATGTAATTCAAAATATAAACAAAAATAAACCATAAAATAAAATTTTATTTTTTGAAATGAAACAAAACTTACAGTAAGATGGAAAATAATGTTTATTTTTGTATACTTCCACTTCATTTATATTTGAAAAGTTTTCTCCTACTTTTTTTAATTGCAAAGTCTTTGATCAGATCCTCAAAACTAATCTTACGTAACACATCTGCTTCTATACTTAGTAGAGATAAGGCATCCAGCCTGCCTTGTTGCATAGTTGTTCTGTTGGTATTTTTAATATACTTCAACTGAGAAAATGAACGCCCAGCTGAGCAATTTGTGACCATTAATGTTAAAAATATACGAAAGGCAATTTCTACATTTGGGAAGGCACACTCAATATTGTCTTCTACAATTATTTTATAAAGTTCAGCATGACTGAATCTTGTTTTTACATTTACTATAGCACAAGAAAATATTTAATCTATATGTATTTTTAATATGGCGCTCAAAGATTTGATATAAACAAAATAATAACGCGAAGCGTAAAGTGTGTGATTACAACGAAATATATTTATTCTCTCAAAAGGGTTGTTGTTCACTACAAATTCAAACAATGAAAAAAAATAAATACTATATATGAATATATATAATTCAGTTTTCAACAGCTTATAGGCTATAAGCCGCGATTATAATAGTATAATAAATCCATGGTAAATCCGACAATGGAAAATTTCTGTGGTGCCCCCCTTCCCTTGATGCCCTAAGCACGGGCTTATTTTGCTTAATGGTTAATCCGGCCCTGGTAACAGGTGTCACCGAATGAACCGCCAACGCTGGAAAGTTATGGTAAACTTAGAGCAAATGAATAATTAATCCGTAACGATATGAATGACATTCTACATTGGCGCAAAAATAAACCAAATTTATTGGAATGATGGCAAAGTTCCTTGTGTAAGTTTCGAACTATGAAGCTCATATACATAAATCATTAGAAACAGAAATTACATACTGAATATATATTCCATAATATAATAATATATAGAATCCCTTATTAAGAAAGTGGTGAAGAACAAAGCCTGAACGAAAGGAATCTTACAAATATTTAAATTTTATTTTAGAAAGTAGATAGAAAATATCCTTTTATTTTACGACGCATCCTAAATACAGAACGAAATTGAGACCCATTTCCAAAAATATATATAAAAACACAGTTACATTTTCCATTAAGCTTCTTTACATTAATTTTTGACATTAAACTTTTTACATTAAATTTTATATTAATTTTTACATTAAATTTTTACATTAAGCTTGTTTACATAAAACTTTTTTGAAAGACATCAGCGTTGGATAAATTAATGTATGTTCATTTGAATTAAATTTGAAAGCTATTCCAAAATTTAATTTGTTTTCATTAATTAAGTAAATAGATAAAACTCAGCATGATAATGAAGGTTCTCTTTAATGTTGTGTTAGTTTTCATTTATTGGAATCTACTTTCGAGGTGTTTTGGTCCTTGTTGCCGAGGACGTAAATGGTATGTTATTGGTAGTGCAGGTTAGGTTCATTTTGTTAAATAAGAATTCAATCATAATAAGTCTTGAGTATTAATAATTTACCCGAGTATTCGACGAATTCCGGAGTAATTAGTTTGTGTACGTTTAATTTCCAGAAATATGCATCATTCAACAGTTTGCTACTAAATTTACATGAAAAAAGGAAAAGAAATGTTTGTAGGGGCTGCTCATCCGTTTATACCAATGGTTTTCAAAATACGGGTCGTGAAATATTAATCACTGGGTCACTAGGTATATAAAATTCTTTCTACAAAACTGTTATTTGAAATTAATGCAAATTGTTATTTCAAACTAGTGCGTAAAATGAACCGCCTCATTTTTATTTACTGTATTTATACTACATTTAAAACGTTTTTCAAGTAACTTCATTGTCTAGTTATTACTTGAAGTGAAGTGGTTAAAACTAACATGTATTGACCTTTATTATGATTTTATGAAAATACTAGTCACAAGATATTATTTTGGGTCGCGGGGATAAGTTGTTTTCTTCCACTGGGCCGCGAGGAAAAGAGTTGAAAAACATTGGTTTATACGGTATGTAATCCTGATAATGTAGTTTGGTGGTAAAAACTGTAATTTGGGGGCTTTATTCAGTGATATTTTTTCTTTCTAACGCGCTACACCCAAGCGATAAATAAATAAATAAATAAAACAAAATAAATAAGAAAATCTTCAGTAAAATATTTGCAATTGGAAGTTACCCACCCCCTTCCCCGAAAGGTTGCCAGCGCTCGTAACTCAGTGAGTAACACCGTTTCCCTATAAGCGAAGTGAAGACATTGAGATCGTGGAATCGACTCCCAATGGTGGTGGTAATAATAATTCAGGAGTTATCGCAATGAGCCACGTAAGTTGGCCTTAGCGCTGCTCCGGTTTCTGGCCCTCTTGACTGGTTATTATGATTTTATCATTATTATTATTATTATTATTATTATTATTATTATTACCCTTCTGTAAACGTTTCAAAGAATAATCAAAAGTAAAATATAATAACGTTCACAAACGTTAAATTCTACAAAGTTTTCTCAAATAAGAGATCAAAACATTATAACAGGAGTCACACAGACTAACTGAAATTTAAAATAGTCTAATCTTTCCTCATGTCAGAGTTCATTAAATATGTCTGGCGCTAGTCAGAATAAAATCAATAAAGTTATCACCCGCTAATAAAGTGTTAAGCATCATGAAAAAAATAAATACAATAATATCTCCCAGTAACGGGTCTCTATATAAAGGAGTGTCTATTTAACGAACGGTTTGGTTGAATTACACCAGTACACATTTGAAAACTTGTCGATCGATTTTTACAAACTAGTTGGTGATTCTATATAATTTGAGTGCGCTGATCTCAAAAATATAGTTAGTTTTTCCCTATCACGTATGGTTTTCTTACTACAGGGTGTGTCATAAATCCCCCATTTATCCCCAAATGTGAACCATCTTATCGAGACCAACGTTGGATTGCACATGCTAAACCATAAATTTTGTTGTTATAGACTACAGTAACGCTTCCACAATAATGTAGGGTAAATATATATAACAACCAGTCCCGTTCCCAGCAAAATACTCTCTCCCCTCCCATCAATGGGTGGTTAACATTTGGGGACAGATGAGGTATTACAACACCCCTTGTAGCACGAAATCTTTAGAGCTTCTAGCTCTTGGACAAGCATATTGCTTGTTTATGAAAGAATAAAAAAATAACTGAAAGAAACAAAATATATTTACCTTCTTTACTTGCAAACATTTCAGGACTTATTTCAAAGACTTAAGACTACGAAGGTAGATCTGACTAATGACGACTAAACCGGTGCTTCTTTGATGTTTTCTTATGGTGTGCGTTAGGCTGATCTCGTTGCAGGCACCAGCAGTAATCCGCCATCATATTTGTATGCCATCTTCCTTGATATCTTCTTTCCATGGTTTTGATGTCCTGGTGAAATCGTTCCCCTTGCTTCTCACTGACATCTCCGAGATTTTGGGAAAACGGTCAAGATGCGAAAATAAGAAGTGAACTTTCAGGCTCATGTTGCAGCCTAAGGCGCAAAACTTTTTAAGCATATTTTCCACCAGTCTTTCATAATTTTGGCTTTGGTAGTTTCCCAAGAAGTTTTCAACAACATCTTTGAAACCAAGCCATGCTTCTTTTTCTTTATTGGTCATTGTGTTCAGGAAATGATCGTCTGTCAATAACTTTCTAATCTGAGGACCTATAAAAACACCTTCCTTTATTTTCTCGTAGCTAATCTTTGGATATTTTGAACAAATGTACTTGAAACACTCACCTTCTCTATTCAATGCTTTGACATACTGCTTCATCAAGCCTAACTTAATGTGCAAGGGTGGTAGGAGGATTTTATTTGGTTCAATTAGATGTTCATGTAACATGTTCTTTGATCCTGGGGTAAGATTCTCTCTAGGAGGCCAAGTTTTCCTCTTCCAGTGCTGGTCACGTGCTCGACTATCCCATTCGCAGATGAAACATGGCATCTTAGTGTATCCTGATTGCTGCCCAAGTAACATGCAAAAGACTTTGAGATCCCCACACAATATCCATCTGTGATTTTGATACTGAATTTTTTCCAGAAGCAGTTTCATGTTATCATAGGTCTCTTTTAAATGAGTGAATGGGCCACTGGGATTGATGGATATTTGTTACCGTTGTGCAGTAACACTCCTTTTAGACTGGTTTTAGAGGAATCTATAAACAACCTCCAGTCACTGGTTTGGTATTCGATGCCTAGCTTGCACACTAATCCTGTGATGTCCTTGCAAAATACCAAGGGACCATCTTCTTCGAAAACAGGCACGAAGTCTCGAAGTCTTTCTCACGATTTCTGTACCAAGCGAAGTATGTGTCGGATGCCAATAAATTGTTCTCCTGCAATCTAGACGCCAAAAGTTCTGCAGAGTCCTTAGGCAGATTCAAATCCCTGACCAGGTCATTTAGTTCGGCTTGGTTAATGGTTTAGGAGGATCTCGGCAACACACGTAAGACAAACCTTGTGTGGAGCCCAACTTTTGTCTTGATCTCCTAATTTAATTCAAAAATAAGCATGATCAGCTCTCTTAATGAAGGTCGTTACATTTGTCCTTTGTTTTACAACAACATACCGACCACAAATATAACAAAATATGTCTGGACTATGGGTACATCCTCTAGAATCCATTATTAAAGTTTTAAAGACGTAATGTTAGAATTATCTATCTGAAAAATATGAAAAAACGAAATTAATTAAAGATAAAAAAGGTAAAAAATTACAAAACGCCCCAAAATTGTTTTGCTAATAACTTTAAAACTGTGGGTGATAGAAAAAAAACTGGTAGCATTTTTTAATTCAGCGCAGCGAACTGCTTCAGAATCACAACTCAAAATAAAGAAATCGATTTTCATGCAGACCGGTGTTATTGACGGCAAATAACGGAATTTCAAAGCGTCTTCCGATAAGTTGAGGATTGTTTCATTAATCATCAATTAAAGGGTTTGGTTTTTTCACTTTCAGGGGTTCTAAAAGTGATTATCACAGTGGTGTCATTAGAAGTGATTTTTAAAATTTATTTTATGGTGTTCTACATGTTATTGTAGCAATGCTGTGAAGTCAAATTTAACAAATTTTGTGCGCAAAATTTCGTCATGCGAGGTTGTCTCCACGAGTGTGAAGCAAATTAATTTCACATAATTGACAAAATTAATAAAGGAGGACAAAATCTGTGAACTGAAACTTAATTAATAATGATTATGTTGCGCAGTATCATCTGCAAATTGCAGTATTTAAGAATTGTCAGCATTAATAAAGGAGACTTCCGACTTATTTATAGTTTTCATTCACTGTCAGAATCCTTTAACCATTATCAAATCATTTTAGGTACAAACCAAAATTTTTTCAATATAATATTATCTCATGAATCCTGTATATATGCAGACTTTTACAAAGTAAAACACTATACTTTCAAAAAGATGCACAATAAAATTTTTAAAATTTCTGTAAAAGAGCGAACGAAATTTTATGGCGCTCATAAGTATTCGTACAGACAAATATTTCAGTTATACACGTCCCTATCTTTTGTACCATGCATAGGATAGATATGAAACGTTTGGAAAGACTGAACAAATAAAAAAAATTAGCTTAACTTCAACATATAATGTAAAACATCAAAGAATTTGAGGAAAATAAAAAAAAAAGTTGAATGCAAAAGTTTTCGTGCATTTACTTAACAAATTATTTAATGATGTGTTCACCTTTTTCTTGAATGACTTAATGATTCGTTTTGGATATTTTTCTAACGGTTTCGACATCTCTCAGTAGAAATTTTATTACGTTCTTCTAAAGAAAATTGTTGTAATTCATTCAGATTCGAAGGGTTTCTCTTGTGGACAGCTTTTTTCAAATCAAACCATAAACTCTCGATTAAATTGAGTCTGAGCTTTGATTGGCCATTTCATGGTGCTCTTATTTTTATCATTATCTTGTTGCAGTACCCAACTGCGACCCATTCGCAACTCCCGAACTGAATGCAATACATTTTCTTCTAAAATTTCCTTCGATTTCAATATTTCTTCCAATTCAAGATTCCATTAATGACAAGCTTTCCTGGACAAGAAGCACTAAAGCATCCTAGTAGGTCGTCCACTCCTTGGTAGAGTTCTGATTGCTTCAAAGCCTTTTCATTTCTTTATAACTGCAGCATCCATCGTAAATGGAGTTTGAAGTTCTTCTCCTACCTTACTATAACTCTTTCCAGACTTGTTTGCACCAATAATAGACCTCTTAAAATCTGTAGGTAACTCTTTACCACGACGACCCATTGCTTACTAATGGCTTGTACAGTAGGGTGGAGTGAAAAAAACTTTTTTTCAGAATTCAGTTTTGTAGGGGCACCTAAAAGTTAGTGTGTGGTACCAATAAGAAATCTGTAAAATATTATCTACATGCGACATCAACTTCACCGGTCCCGAGGAGGTCAAAGATTTTACGTTTCAGGTGCCCCCAAAAAATTAAGGAAAAAATTCAAAGATTTAAGCCTATCTTCCGTTGTGTTTATGCTAGGAAGATCATTTTTATTTTATTTAATTTATCTATTTATGTTCTTTAACACTTTTTTCCCATTCCTCACAGAAATTTCGAAAATTTGGTATGTCATGAAAAATACTAACAAAACAGGATTTTTTATTGCTTTTGTTGATTGGTTGATGTTAACAGTGATTCAGTTTTCTTTTAGAAGCTCATAAAATAACTGATGGCTTTAAATATATTGGTTTATTGGAGCAGCTCTCTGCTAATTTAAGCTAGATACGAGCCATGCATATCTTGGCTTAAATTACCCAGAACTCACCACGTGGGGGTGGCTGCCCTTTAAGTTCTACCCTAACCCACGCACCACATAATTTAGAAAGCTTCTTATTCAGTTTTGTAGTCTCTCTTGGTTTCAAATGATTTCATTATTGCTTGAGATGCAATTTTGGTTTCAACGTAGCCATTTCTCCTCTTACTTCCATAAACTGCTCTTGCCGCTTCTGTTACAAGTTTGATACTCCTTTCTACTGCTTGTGTATGATTAGGGAATTGAAAGAGTTTTAATTTTTCTTCGCTAGTGTTCTCAGCCAATGATGTCAACTCCTCTTTGGTTAAGTGTTTTGTCAATGGTGGCTCAAGCCTGATGTGACCCTCTGTCCAAAATATATCAGTGTAGTGAAGTGCATGGAAATTTAGCTTCGGTACACTGAACTCGCGAATGCTTTTAATTTTTTCAGCTTGAGATCTTGCTACCTCTATCCTTCGTATTGCCAATTTTCGAATGTTTGTCCAGTTATCAGTAATCATTGCAAGAAGAAGGTTCTCTTAATGCACAAAGTAGGCGTTACGAATGACAACTTTATCAACAATATCTTTAAGCTCCTTTGTTAGGTATCTTGAATAAGCTACCATCTGCCACGGGTGACGAGATCCATCATATCACCAAGGTTTTATCTTGATCATGAACCATATTGGAGCATAAACTTTGACGATATATTCTACCAGCACTTTTAAGCTATCCATCGGATTTTCACATCCCCTGTAGAAACGCAGGATGCGGTTAGCAGTAGACAACCATCTGGATTGGGCTATTGGCCCAGGTTGAAGATTTGCTAAGTTATTGCTGCAACACCCAGAAATAATAGCATGAGAGGCTTTATGTATAGAGATACAGTTGATTTTACTTAGATCATCAGAATCGGTAATTGGAAGAGGATTTCCTTCCACGACTTCAAACTTAACTATTGGTTGATCGACAGATTTTAATGTTTTTCAAATTCGTTCTGACATTTCTCGTCGACCATGGGAGGGCCCATCGAGGTGTTCTAACAAATGCCTCAATGGTAACTCGTTAAAATGAAAGAGACAAATAAACCAGCGAAAGGGCTTGTTTAAGTTCTGCTCCAAATTTCTTAATATGCCTCCTTTTATCCCAGTATTGACTGCAGTGCCATCACAGCCAATGGCAACAATATTTCTAGTACTGATATTTTTGCATCCCAAGAACCCCAAAATACCTTTATAAATGCTTTTTGCTGTACTCAATTCTGGAGATATGTGGCCTAAGTAAGTTGAGCTTGGTTCTTTCAAAAGGACAATATGTTCTTCCATAGTAATCCTAGAATGATACTTACTACCTTTCATTATCATAACGTTTGTTCGATCTTTTTTTCCATCAAAGTAGAGTCCCATAACATGATCACTTGAGTAGTATGACCGCAAAATGGTAGTTTGCAATTGCATTGCAATGTTGATCATATGAGTGCCAGTGCCACCCCATCCTCTTGTTGCAAGGTGCCAAACACCACCCGAGGGTGCCAGTGCCACAGAAAAAGGAAGCAAGGAGGAATCCCCCAAGCTGCCACAAGCTACGGGGAATCTCCCAAGCTGCCACCCAAACCTAGCCTAAGAGAGAGAAGGAGAGGAAGGAGAGAAGAGATGTTCTTCCTGGCATGTCGCATCGCTTACTCCACACTCGGCTTAGAAGGTGTAAATTAGCAAGTTGGCTTAAGTAGCAAGTTAGCATAGAAGGCATAACCAGCCATTTGCCATAGTGTATACATATATATATTTGCATACATACATCGTTTATATATTCCCATCATCCCAGTTATTCCTTAATATCGTTTATTTATATATATACATTAGACCGTTTCACGATTATATGGTAATTTTTCAAATTGAATTTTGATAAACGCACACACACTTATTTTTTTATATAAAGGAAGAAAAACAAATAAACAAAATATCATTTTATTTGAATGATAAAAAGGCACCCCTCAGATGGCACTTCTTTTACATTAATGGATAATTAGAGCAAATATAAGACTGAACGAAAAATATGTTTTAAAACAAAGCGACTTAAATTCTACTTAAGACATATATTGATTAAGAATATAGGGATTTCAGTGGCTGAGCGACCTCCTTTCTCTGATTTTCAATGATTTGAAAGGCCAGTTGTCTCTCTTCCTCACTCTTTGTGAGCTTCTCATTAAACTCTGTAGCCAGTTTGACTCCTCGTTCAGCACAGTCGTTGATTACTTTGACTGCCATGACCCGATTACGGTGCTTCTCAATGTCTTCAAGTTTCTTGGGAATTTCTATTTTCAAACACTTGAAGAAGTCTTGTGTTTGAGTTGTGACAAAACTGGTAATCTTTAAGTCATTGGGGTTTTGCAACATTCGGGGGTCCACCTTTCTTGCCCTCACTTTTCGAGGAGGCGCGTGGTGAAGGTTGTGGAGCATTAGAACCTTATCATCTTCAGTCACGAGGTTTGAGAAAAAGCCAAATCCTACAAGATCCTCACTCAAGTACCAACCATGGTTCTGAAGTTTTTTGAGGGCTGTAGCACCCACTTCCTTATCAATCTGGATCTTGTAGAGATGTAGCATCTTGAGGAGGGCCAAATCATTTGCTGGAGCATCAATTCCAACTGGAGATGTATACCAAACTTCAGTGACGTGCACAGACTTTCAGAAGGGCAGGGGCTCAGTTGAATAAAGGGCACTCCCCTAACATTTTTAAAAATGAAATCCGCAATGCCATATATGCTATATATATGTATAGACACACAAAGAAAAATTTTAAAATTGTATGTGGTAAATATTCTTAAATTCCATTAAATTCAATGCATTATTTTTGTATATAAAGCTGATTAAAGAAAATAAATGAAAATTTGTTGTAAAAAGGCATGTTTTTATTGCAAGATTTTCAAAAGATATGAAGATATTGAAATATTGGAGTGTATTTACAATTATTATTCAATTTTACTTATATTGACTTTTAGCTTGCTCATCATATAAATTACAGTATTCTGCTGTATATACATTTAAATATGGAATAATATGAAACTAAATTAAAGATTTATAGAAATATGCTGTGGGCTATTTAATATGATGGCCACAGCTCTTAAGTAGCAATAGAAAAATATTGATTCTTATCAGGAAAATACAAAAGCAAAAATTATAAACAGTAAACAAACAGTAAACAATACACCCACATACCCGAGAGACGCAATCAACAGTGAACAGCTGCAGTCAGTGTTACCACTAGGGACGCCCTCCCTGATTGACAAAATAATAGTAACGGTATGTTAAGTTTATTATTCTAATAAAAAAATCATAGATCAAAGTAATTCCAGTTTTGAAAATCTGTTGAAGTAGCAGTAACTAAATAAAAATATAACTAATTAATTCAAATTTATGTCGAATCAATATATTTATGAATTTTGACTAAAAGGGCACTTTTGATATGAAGAAAAAAAAGGGCAGGGGCTCAAGCACCCCAAGCCCCCCCCCCCCCCTGTGCACGTGCCTGCGCAAGCTTGAAGATAAACTGTCACTGAAAAGGCGTTTATTCGTATCAGAGCTTGTTTTTCATGAGGGGTGAGAAGGAATTGGTTCCTAAATAAGTAAATTTTTAAGGAATAGATGCCCTTTGCCATCCATCTAGCTCTGCTGTAAGCTCCTGGGTAGTGGAATCTGCTATCAGAGCCTTTATTTGTTTTAGGCATTGGACAACCAAGGAAGATAAGTGCAAGTTCTAAGTATTCCCTGTAGTCACCTCGAGTGTGGCCCTCTTGAAGTTTGGAGTTGATGAAAGAAATAAGCTTGTCTCTGTGCTTCAAGATCCAATGATCTAAAGATTCTGGGGTGAGATCATTGGGTTCATAGGGCTTGTAATTCTGCTGATCAATGTTATCCCAACAATCTCTGAATCGATTGAATAAGGGAATTTGTGGACCCGAAGAAGAGAAAAACATGTCAAAAACTGCAGTGATAAGAAGCTCGTAGATATGGTGGCGGCATGCCAGAAAAAGGAGTGATCTCTGAAGGGCCTTTTGGATGATGGTACAAGCCCCAGCATGGATACCTGTATTGCTTGCAGTAGTATCAAAACAAAGGCCTGCTGCCCACTCATTTACTTGTGGCCATTGCTTCAA
This sequence comes from Bathynomus jamesi, assembly GCA_023014485.1. NCBI lineage: Eukaryota > Metazoa > Arthropoda > Malacostraca > Isopoda > Cirolanidae > Bathynomus > Bathynomus jamesi. The sequence goes on along the minus strand of JAJOZX010000770.1, from coordinate 251,724 downwards.
GACATCTAAAACTGCTCTCCCCATTTCTTCTCCCGTTCCAGAAATAAGCTTTGGAATAGACAGTAATTTTTCTAATTCGCCTGCACCAGTCACAACACTGGGCATTACATCAATCTTACCTCCATGCATGGATGGAAGAAGCTTTCCATCAAAATGAATTATTAAAGGGGTATTTGGTTGGAAACTGGCTTTAATGTCTTCTCCCATCTGCATCCGTGTTGATCGCCGAGACCTGTAGATAGAGGATGATGAAAGTGTGATCTCTTCAATTTCCACTCCAGCAGCTGAAAGGGCAGGTGCCACAATGTGCATAGCAGCTCTTGCAGATGTTCCAGTGCGGTCCAGAGCAGCCAAGAACTTTTTATCCCTAACAATTACACCTGGTTCAAGCTTCTCCTTTTTTGAAGATGATGATGAGAGTGCTCTGTAGAACAATTCATCACCAGATGATTCTTCACTTCCTCCTGAACCGGAATTTTCACATTGGTTGAGATCCACAACCTTTGTCAATTGCCTCATTTCTTCCTTTGATTTCCTGCGAAGTTTTTCCATCTTTCCATGCTTATCTGTCGTGCTTTTGCCTTTCTTGAAAACTCCTTGTCTTCTGGACCCATAATCATTTTCCGGTCGTTCCTTTGATCCTTAGAAAATCTTTATCCTCCTGCAATTTTATTTCTGTTTCCACTTCTGAATGAGCTACATCGAAAAGCTTCTTTAAGCTGGTGGCAAATTCTGCTTCATTCTTCTCTTGGGTAGGAGTTCGTCGAGTTCGGTTCTTGACCAGCCCTTCATGCTTATTGTAAAGCCTTTTAAGCTTTGAGACAATATAAGGCTTGTGGGATGTAATTAAGGAGGCTTTTTCCCACACAGCAATAACTTCGTTGGCTACAGTTGCGCAAGCTACAGAGACATTTTGCTTTCCCACCTTAATGTGATAAAAAAGACGTTTAAGGACATCACTGTTAGTTGGAAGCTGCTTCTCAGAAAAACCCTCTTCCAGCACTTGTCCAACCAACCAGACTTCACACTTGTTTCTGGTTTTTGCCATAATTCTGAGGGAAAAAGTTTTACCACCTGTTAGTCTTAATAATAATATAATATAATCATTAATCACTCACCTAAATTATATTATGACTTGATTACTGTAAGAAAGTTCTAAAGTAACATGAAGTAACCTTTCTAGAACAGTAAACTTGTGAAAATATCAGTAATTATAGATGAAAAAGCAAATAAAACATCATATAATCCATAAAGGGAAAAAATGGAAATTCTAGAATAGTTATCCTGAAGGAAGAATTTTCTAGAATTCTCTCTAAAGAATATAGGGGGGTTACTGGACCATTCCTGAAAATGACCTACTTATCTTCCAATTTTATTTATGAATTTTATATACCAAATTTAAGAGGACATCACAAAATAAATAAATATATTTGCCAGAAAAATGAAAATTTTCTCATGAGGGGTAAAATAGATATGCATTGAGGGGTGGGATAACAATAAGCCCTTGTCTTAATATTTTGCATGAAGTCTTTATTCATGGCATATTACTTTTGTAGTATGTGTGCGTTCAGCCATCATAAATTTCGATTTTTCGAAACGGCCTAATATACATATATATATATATATATATATATATATATATATATATATATATATGTATATATATATATATGTATACAGAGTGTCCCAAAAAAATGTTTACACATCATATTAACATATATATCAAGAAGCAAAATAGGCGGGTAGTAAATAGATAGCAAGTAGGCTTCTTTAATGTTTAAATGTTCGAAATATCAGCCAGCAGCGTCAATACCTTCATGGTTGTGCTGCTTACTTTAATGTTTTAAATGTTCAAAATGTACGCCACTAGCATCAATACATTCTTGACAACGGCGCGCAACAGATCGGCATACTGTTCGGATTGTTCGGAGTGGAATATTGGCACAGGCTATTTCAATTTCGTGTCTCAAGGCCTGTAGTGTCCTTGGTTTTTCAGCATACACAGTGTTCTTCAGAGTGGTCCACAAGTAAAAGCCTAAGGATGTTAAGTCAGGAGATCGTGGTGGATACTCCGTACATCCCCTACGTCCTATCTATCTTCTATGAAAACAAACATTGAGAAAATTTCTAACGTCATTGTGGTAATGTGGTGGCGCGCCATCCTGTTGGAAGTAACACTCTTCTTCCAAAAAAAGAGCTCTGATTGAAGGTACAATGTTGTCTTGCAGCATTGATAAGTAAGCAGCACCTGTGACAGTGTCCTCAAAGAAAAATGGCCCTCTGAGTCCTCTGGAAGACAGACCACACAACACTGACATTCCTGGTTGATTAAGTGCTCGTTCTTCTGTTACGTTTGGATTTTCGGTGGCCCAGTACACACAGTTGTGTCGATTGATAGTACCATTAAGTTTAAAAGTGGTTTCATCGGACCAAACAATGAAATCAGGAAAAGATTGTATTTTATCACACATGTGCAAAAACCACTCACAAAATTCTTTTCGACGATCTGGATCGTCCTCATTCATTGCATGGAAAAGTCTAGTTATGTACGGTTTCCACTTTTCACGTCGCAAAATGTGATGAACGCTGGATTTAGAAACACCAGTCTCACGAGAACATTGCCTTGTAGACTTATTTGGAGAGTTTGTGAAGGCCTGTAAAACGGTCTCAACACTTTCATTGTCAGTTGAAGTGCGACGTCTTCCGGATCGGCCTTTGTTGACGTTTTGCACTGTTCCGTCAGTTTCAAACTTATCACGTTTTCTTGTAATTGTTACCCGTGATGGTGGTAATGTTCCAAACTCATTTCTCCAATGTCTCTCTACCTCAACAACATTCTCCGTCTTCCAGTAGTGCTTCAGATTCCACTTACGTTGCTCACACGATAACTGCAATGCCACCATTTCCTGTAACAAGGGATACTACTGTTATTTAAGTACAATACACCATTACTATACTTCTATACTACTATTACTAAGTACTATAAATATACTAATACATCAGCGCATATTACTATCATCTAAACTTCTAAAGTGTGCATGTTGATATATATATATATATATATATATATATATATATATATATATATATATATATATATATATATATATATATATATATATATATATTAATATGATGTGTAAACATTTTATTGGAACACCCGGTATGTGTGTATATATATATATATATATAGGGTGTCCCCAAAAAATTATATACTCTTTATAGCATCATATATTTTATAATTTAAAAAAACCAAAACAATATATTGTTATAGCAATTGCCAATGAAAGGTAAATTAGTAATCTAAGTAATCAAAATGTTATAGCGAGTTGTTTGCATATAAAATTTAATTAACTACGCCAAGTGCTCAAAATGTTCTCCGGCGGCATGAATGCACTTTCAATACAACAAAATCGTGTGGTCTGATGAAGCTACCTTCAAGCTGAATGGCACAGTAAATCGACACAACTGCAGGTACTGGTCACTTGATAATCCACACGTTTATGTGGATAAACATGTTAATTTACCAGGATTAACAGCATGGTGTGGTTTATCATCCAGGGGTTTGGTTGGACCATTTTTCTTTAATGGGACAGTTACCGGTGCCGCATATCTCGACATGCTGCGGACAGAAATTATACCTGCAGTTCGGAAGTTGTTTGCAAACGACGACTTTTACTTTCAACAAGATGGAGCCCCCCTCATTATCATTGTGATGACAGAAGGTACCTCGATGAAACGTTGCCTAACCGTTCGATAGGACGAAGAGGAAGCGTTGAGTATCCTCCACGTTCACCGGACTTGACTCCACTTGATTTTTACTTGTGGGGCTACCTGAAGGATGCAGTTTATGGTACAAGACCTGCAACACTCGAACACCTTAAGGATGCAATTAGGGAAAAGTGCGGGACCATCACAGCATCCACAGTAGTCCATGTCTGCGAATCAGTTAGTCGACGCATTCAAAAGTGCATTCATGCCGCCGGAGAACATTTTGAGCACTTGGCGTAGTTAATTAAATTTTATATGCAAACAACTCGCTATAACATTTTCATCACTTAGATTACTAATTTACCTTTTATTGGCAATTGCTATAACAATATATTGTTGTTGTTTTTTTAATTATAAAATATATGATGCTATAAAGAGTATATAGTTTTTTTAGGACACCCTGTATATATATATATATATATATATATATATATAACTTATATATCGAGGAAAGCAAATGTTTTAATCGTTTATTGGATAATAAAACAACTACATCATTCTGTTTATTTAGACGAATTAATGGAAATAATTTAACATGCATGAAATATATAGAAAATAAATATACAATAAAAAATAGTTCAGAAGAAATCTATACAGCAAAAATACATACATTAAACGAAGGATATATATATATATGTTAAACTTAGACCGTGCATGGAACAAGGAACTCTTCTGGGAAATTACATCCACTATAGTTCGAATAAGTAATGATAAATGACAAATACTATAGTTTTTTCTTTTTCATGATGGAAAGCCCAACGTGGGCACCGGGTTAATCGCAAAGAGGCCCCAAAATATAACTTCCCTCACCAGCTATCTGCAAAGCAGATAGGATCCAGCTTTGTGACAGGATCTACCGGACGCTCAATGTCCCGGTTGAGGTTTAAGTTTTGTTTTTTGGCTAAAAATACAATAGTTACCCCTTTTTCTTTGATGTATTCAATCCGACGTGAATGCAACGAGTTTCTTGCGTAATTGAGGTTCTGAATGTAGTAGGCTAGGTATAAGCTGTAAACCCTAGATCCTTTCCCAAAGCTGGATCCTATCTGCTTTGCAGATAGCTGGTGAGGGAAGCTATATTTTGGGGCCTCTTTGCGAGGAACCCGGTGCCCACGTTGGGCTTTCCATCATGAAAAAGAAAAACTATAGTATATATATATACAGGGTGGGCCGAAAATCTGGATCCATAGGAAAATATTTATTTTAATACATAAATTACAACAAATGGTAAATACTTAAAATGAATATCAACTTTAACTCGTAAATGCGTATCCGTGATCCTGTACAGTAGTTCGTACTCCAGTATAAATACTCAAATACTTTTTTATTTCAGCCCAGAAATGGCTTCGAATCTAACAACAGAAGACCGGGTAGAACTTGTGCTCATGTACGCAAGACAGGGCGCTACACACAGAGAAGTTACTACCGAATTCAATAGAAATCATCCTGATAAGCATCCAGTAACACATGCGACTGTTGGCAAGTTGTTTAAACGTTTCAAAGAAACAGGAAGTGTACATGATCGACGGCGTTCTGGTCGTCCAAAAACTGCAACTGATGAAAATACCTCTGCAATGGTATGTGAAACTTTAACGAATAGTCCAGTAAAGTCAACAAGAAGATTATCAAATGAAACACGCATCTCGAGAACGTCAATTCGAAGAATTATTAAAACTCATAAATTCCATCCCTAAGTGTCTCGATGTCAGAGGCCGCCAATTTGAGCATTTGTAATAATTTGTTGTTTATACTGGAGTACGAACCACTGTACAGTATCACGGATACGCATTTACGAGTTAAAGTTGATATTCATTTTAAGTATTTACCATTTGTTGTAATTCATGTATTAAAATAAATATTTTCCTATGGATCCAGACTTTCGGCCCACCCTGTATATATATATATATATATATATATATATATATATATATATATATGTGTGTATATATATATATATATACTATATATGATACATATACTCTCTCTCTCTATATATATAATATATATATATATATATATATATATATGTATTTAATCTTGTGCTAAAAATCGATAGTTTTTCCTTATAAATTTGTGTGCCCCGCCCACAATCCTTTAATTTTGTTTCTCCGTTTATTGTATGTATATACAGGGCGTCCCAAAAAAATGTATACACACTTTAAATAATTATAAAGGCAGTGTTTATTAAAATACATTTCATTTTCAAAATGTAATAGAATCTACAGACATTATTTAATTGTTTTGTCAACGCCTGTTTTCAAACTGACGTCCGTTCTGGTCCAGGCACTGCTGATAACGCGAAGCAATGGAATCGCAAACATCACGAAACATTTCGTTTGGTATTTGTGTGCATTCTCGTTCAATGGCTGCTCTCAATTCAGCGACTGTTGCAGGTTTTATAGCGTAGACTTTGTCTTTTAAGTATCCCCATAAAAAAAAGTCTAGTGGTGTGAGGTCTGGTGAACGCGGAGGGTATTCTACGAAACCCCTTCGTCCAATACACCTGTTTGGCAAGATCTCATCAAGGTAGGATCTAACATCGCGATGGTAGTGTGGGGGTGCCCCATCTTGCTGAAAATAAAACTCCTCATCTTCAAAGTCCTCTCTAATGCTTGGCATGACAGACTGTCGCAGCAAGTTCAAGTAAACGGGACCAGTCACAGTAGCGTCAAAGAAGAGTGGTCCAATTAATCCTCTTGATGATAAGCCACACCACACTGTAACTCCTGGTAAATTAACATGATGTTCCACCATAACATGCGGATTCTCAGGTCCCCAGTAGGTGCAATTGTGGCGGTTAATTGAACCATTTAATTTAAATTTAGCCTCATCACTCCACACAATCTTTGTTGGAAAGTGTGCATCTTCTACACATCGTGCCAAGTACCACTCGCAATACTCCACTCTTCGGTCCGGATCATCTTCATTAATAGCATGGACTAATCTTGGAATGTAACTTTTCCATTGACAGCGCTTCAAAATGCGTTGAACAGACGATTTTGAAATTCCTACCTCACAACTCGCTTGCCGCACAGATTTTCTTGGACTTTGGTGATACGTTTCCAGTACTCTTTCTTGCTTTGTGGGGCTTGTCGATGTCCGTGGTCTTCCGGAACGCTTCTTGTGGACATTCTGAACAGTTCCATCGGCTTCAAACTTATCTCTAATTCGAGTGATGGTAAGTCGCGTTGGTGGATCTGTTTGAAACTCCCTCCTAAACTGTCTTTGCACTTCAACTGCGTTTTCACACTTCCAGTAGCATTTTAGAATGAATTTCCTTTCTTCAAAGCTTAGTCTGACTGCCATTATTAATTCTAATGGGTTTAACCTGGAAAGAAAGAAACATCAATTGAGCTATCAGCTGTTAAAGTGTGTATACATTTTTTTGGGACGCCCTGTACATATTTTTTTTTCTGTAACCTATATATAGGCTGTAACTCTTTATGTACTTCAGTGTTCCTGAGGATGTCATTAGACGAAAGCGCTTGAGCACCATTCTGTGTTTCCTTTCCTTCGTGGTTTTATTCATCATATATATATATATATATATAGTATATATATATATATATTGTGTATATATATATATATACATTTTTTTTTTCTGTAACCTATATATAGGCTGTAACTCTTTATGTACTTCAGTGTTCCTGAGGATGTCATTAGACGAAAGCGCTTGAGCACCACTCTGTGTTTCCTTTCCTTCGTGGTTTTATTCATCATATATATATATATAGTATATATATATATATATATATACACACTATATATACACACACACACACATATATATATATATATACATTCAACTGCAAAGAACACGCAGTATAAATAACGTAAAGAACGACGCTTGTATAGGAGATATTCCGCGCAAGACGAGAAAGAGAAAACAACAAATGAAAAAATGAAGTACCACCTGGGAAACGAACCCGGGATCTTCCGATTGCCGGTCAGACGCGATACCACTACACCATGGACTTCACCCTTCCAAATGCCGTAATTCCTCTACATACTCGCAGAAACCAATGCCCCAAGGGGGCACCTCCCGCATGCCGTAACATTATATACATTCAACTGCAAAGAACACGCAGTATAAATAACGTAAAGAACGACGCTTGTATAGGAGATATTCCGCGCAAGACGAGAAAGAGAAAACAACAAATGAAAAAATGAAGTACCACCTCGTCTTGCGCGGAATATCTCCTATACAAGCGTCGTTCTTTACGTTATATATATATATATATTATATATATACACAGGGTGGGCCGTAAGTTTCCATACATAGGAAAAATAAACATTTTGTTATGGACAACCATTTTTATTTATATAATATGCTCTACATGGTTGCCATTGTTTTGAAAACACATTTCAATACGTGTTCCCCACTGTTGATGAACACGCATTAGCACAGTTGACGTTATGCTTGTAATGGCGTTGGTGATACGTTCCTTTAGATGATTTATGTCTCGTATCTTTTCCTGATACACCATGGCCTTCAAGTGCCCCCAAAGATAGAAATCAAGGGGGGTGAGATCTGGGGATCTGGGAGGCCACTCCACAGGACCACGCCGACCAATCCAAGCATCCGGAAACTGCTGATCCAAATACCGACGCACGTGAAGACCATAATGAGGTGGCGCTCCATCTTGCTGGAAGTAAACTGGGAAGTTACCTTCCTCGTTTAGCAGGGATGGGAAAATCTCTTCTTGCAACATGTTAAGATACCTTTCGGCATTAAGATTTCCACTGACAAAAATTGGTCCAATAATTCTGTCACCCCATATCCCGGCCCACACCATCACTTTACCGGCACCTTGCATCTTCGTCGGACTCAGCCAGTTAGGGTTAGCATTACTCCAATAACGTATGTTTTGCCGATTAACCTCTCCATTGACGTAAAAATTTGCTTCATCAGTAAACAAGATCTTACGTCAAACGCATATTCTTAGGGTATCTGAAACATAAAAACAAACGTTTAATTTTTCCTATGTATGGAAACTTACGGCCCACCCTGTACTATATATATATATATATATATGCTGATGAACCGGAAATACGACTCGTTGGCGATTCCATTGTTCGAGGGCAGCTCGAGGAATTCTGTGGGAGAAACCGTCGTCCTCGGCGCCGTTACTGCTACCCTGGTGCAAGGGTGGAGGACATAACTATTAACTAATAGTGTTGACCATTTTACAGACGGTACCGCCGAGAACACAACGTATGTTATTCATGTCGTTACTAATAACGTTTTAAATTCTAGATCGGAAGAACTGCTGGTTAGGTACAGGGACTTACTAGAGCGATTAAAGGAAAATACTAATAAGATTGTTTTAACAGGTATACTTCCTCGAATTATCCAACGTAACGATTTCTACAGCAAGGCGACGTATATTAACAATAACCTAAAGTCTCTTTGCCAAAAGGAAGGAGTGCATTTTTCGAATTTTTGGAACAGTTTCTACGGCAGGAGGGACTTGTTCCTCGAAGATGGACTTCATCTTAATGACGTTGGACCTGCGCGTTTAGGAAGACTATTTCATAATACTGTCTCTTCTTTTCAGGCTGCCGTAACTCGAACGGTCCCAGCGTAAATTCCACAAATTTCCCCTGCGCTCGCGAAGGTGTCGCAGTTACAAACAATTTGAAGGTTCTATCCCTAAATGCTCGTAGCCTACGAAATAAAATAAACGAATTTTTTTCTTTAATTGCTTGTAAAGACTATGATGTAATTGCGATAAATGAATCGTGGCTTAGCACTGAAACACGTGACTTTGTAGGGGAGTATCAAATTAAAGGTTATAGACTTTTTGTTAAAAACAGAATAGGTAGGCGAGGAGGCGGTGTTATGTTGTATATCAAAGATAATATTGCGAACGTTATAGAAGTAAAGCACACAATTCCAGAACCGATAGATTCGACTATACAGAACTTAAATTGAACGATTTCAAACTTGTTGTTGCGGTTATATATAGGCCCCCTAATCAAACAGCTGATACGGACGAAGCGTTATTCGTGAACTAAAGAGAATAATCGGTAGTGAGCAGGCTTTAGTTATGGGTGACTTTAATTGCGCCAACGTGAATTACGATACAATGCAGGGAGACGCGGAAGGTAATCGTTTAGTTAATTTTCTCGAGGATAGCTTTCTTATTCAAAAGGTTGGGGAACCTACGAGGTTGGACAGTATTTTAGATTTAGTAATAACTACGGATGATAGGCTAATTACTGATCTTCAAGTAATAGAACCGTTAAGCAATAGCGATCACAATATGGTAGAGTTTGTCCTCTCAGTAAGTCACTCGAAACCAACTAACTCGACTAAAATTCCTAACTTCCAGCACGCAGACTTTTGTAAATTTCGAAATAAATTGTCACACGTCAATTGGGAAAACGTAATGGGGAACTCCAACGCAAAACTAATGTGGGAATCGTTCGAAACAGTATTTAGGACTATAAATGAGGAATGTGTACCGTACAAAATTAAGCGTGCGAAAGTAAACAACAAGCCCTTGTGGTTTACTTCTAGAGTAGGAGACATTATAAAGAGTAGAGATAGGGCTTATAGGCTACATAAGTGCGATAAAGACAATTTGTGGTTACGAAACAACTACATATCTCTAAGGCGTGAAGCGAAAAGTGTAATAAAAAAGTCAAGCGCGAATTTGAAATCTCCATAGCTCGTGACGGTAAAGAAAACCCCAAGCGATTCTTTCAATACGTCAACAATAGAAATCCAGTAAAAAGTGTCTTGGGGCCGTTGAAAAATGTAAACGGAGATCTAGTTTCTGAAAACAAGGAAATGGCTACCTTGCTAAACGAATTTTTTACGTCAGTTTTTACTATAGAAGATGTAACGAATATCCCTACGGTCATAGACATAATACCTTTTGATAATGGTAATATTTTGGATAATATTGTGGTTAGTGAAGGGGAGTAATGCGCTATATTGATAAAATGAAAACGCGTAAATCACCGGGGCCGGATTCCATATATCCCATACAACTAAAAGAATTAAAAGATAGCATTGTTTGCCGCTAACAAAGATTTTTAATGCGTCTATTTCTGAGGTGTGCGTACCAGATAATTTCAAGTTAGCAAACGTAACACCTATCTTTAAGAAAGGCGATAAAGGTGCGGCGGGAAATTATAGGCCAATCAGTTTAACGTCTGTTGTAGGTAAGCTACTGGAATCAATAATTAGGGATCGTATAGTCGAACACTTAGAATTGCATAAACTAGTTAGAAATACGCAGCACGGTTTTAGGCGAAACAAATCTTGCTTAACTAATCTTTTAGAATTTTTCAAAGCGTGGTTGACGTTTACGATAGACATCGGGCGGTTGATGTAGTGTATTTAGATTTTCAAAAAGCGTTTGACACCGTGCCGCACAAAAGACTCATTGAAAAAAACTAAGGCTCATGGAATGGGGTGTAGTAATAAATTGGCTAGAAGAGTGGTTGCGAGGTAGGAAACAGAGGGTGGTCGTTGATGGAGCGGAGTCGTGTTGGGCTAATGTAGCGAGTGGCGTTCCTCAGGGTTCTGTATTGGGCCCCTTGCTTTTTCTTATATATATTAACGATTTAGATGTCGGCCTAGTCAGTACAGTTTCAAAGTTTGCGGATGACACGAAGCTGGGTGGTAGGGCGATTAATGACGAAGATAGAGGTAAAATCCAGGAAGATCTGAATAAAATCGTTGATTGGTCAGTCACATGGCAAATGAGATTTAACGTCGATAAGTGCAAAATTTTGCATATAGGTTCGCGTAACGGTAATTTTGCGTATAGTATGTCAGGGAAAGAGTTAAAAGCGTAGAGCAGGAAAAAGATTTAGGAGTTATAGTCACTGGTGATTTAAAAGTAGCGAAACAAAGTACAGCAGCGGTCAATAAGGCGAACAAAGTGTTAGGTTTTATAGCTCGGAATTTTGAGTACAAATCGCGCGATATTATAGTTCCTCTTTAAAATCATTAGTTAGACCCCATTTGGAGTACGCGGTCCAATTTTGGAATCCGCATATGCGCAAAGATATAGACAAAATCGAAAGAGTTCAAAGACGAGCAACTAAGATGATTCCGTCGCTTAGGTCAAAGTCGTACGAGGATAGGCTTAAGGAGTTAAAATTGACTACACTCGAGACTCGGAGGCTAAGGGGTGATCTAATCCAGGTGTTCAAAATTATGAATGGGTTCGATAACGTAGATAGAGATAGCTTTTTCGAAATATCTCAATATAATAGGACTAGAAATAACGGGTGTAAGTTGACAAGTAGAAGGTTCGAGACAACAGTTGCCAAAAACTTTTTTACGCATAGAATAGTAAATAGCTGGAATAGTTTGCCGGTAGAAGTAATTAGTAGCACGTCTATAAACATGTTTAAAAATCGATTAGACGCATATGTTGATAGATTAGGTATAGTTTAAGGTAGTAAAATTAAGGCTTTGAGGTGATAGATCCCACAGCTCAACACAAGTGTTGTGGGATATAGGGAGGCAGCATCTTGGGTTAGGGGATACTCTCTGTCCTTACACAGCCCATTTAAAGAGATTCCTCTGCCGAGCGGTGCCCGCCATAGTACTGTGAGGTATTGAAAAACTCATGATCTTCAATTGCCCCACAAACACCTTTAAATGGGAGACCCAAAATGGGTTCACACATATTTCTACATTACTGTACAGTCTTTACAGCCACACCTACACTTTTCCTCCTAAGTGTATATATGGAAATGTATATGGTTGTAAGTTGTGACTTGGTCCGCAATTGATATGGATCGTGACTTATTTTTGGTTGGCAAGGTACTGGTAGTGATGGATACCATAATGACATTGGTTGGATTCTTTGGATCTGATATATTTGCGTGTCGGTTATAAATAGATATAGAGTGTAACATATTTGTGGATAGTAGTCTATTATGACTTGATCCTCTGGATGGAGAGATTCTATCTTTAGTTTTTAATTGATAATTAATTAATTTTAAATTGATAATTATTTAGTTTTGTAAAAATTAGTTGTTGCCAATGTACAGGTAGTTTTTACATAGTGGAGCCACCTCGATAGGCCAAATTGGCCCATAGGGTGCCCACTATAAAAATTTCTCATGTTCTTATGTTCTTGTGGTTCGGAACCCACGTAAAATTGTAGGTCCCCTCCGCCACCACGGAGGACATGCGCAATACACAATTACGAACGCAGTTAGGTAGACCAGCCATGAGTGGATCCTAGGGTCTTTGTTGGTCTGAAACATAACATTATAACATTATATACTGTATATATATATATATATATATATATATATATACACACACAAATATATATACATATACACATATACCCACTATGTATATATATATATATATATATATATATATATATATATATATATAAACAATCAAGGGCAATGGTACCCAAAGGGTATGGTGTCGTAAGTGCCAGGCACCTGATAACGTTCCCTACACGTGTTACGACACACTTTCGTACCCCTAAGTTCCTTTCCGCCCCCCAGTTCCTGTGCCCGAAAATTGTGGGTCCCCACAGTCAGTTAGGGCGGTTGGTCGCCCTCATCTTCTAAGCACAATAGCTCCTTCACCGTGTCAAAGTTAACGATCCGTCGGTTCGCCTGGTTAAGCGTAATGCCCTTCGCTTTCACGATATATTTCAACTCCTCCCCACCCTCACCCATACCTCATAAGATTTTAGACCTGTTGATACAAAATAATCACCGTATGCACTATCACCATACTCATCCTTGATCTCATCAGTCAACTCTCCGATGAATTCCCCAATAGGCGGCATGTATCCACCCTCCCTCTCTGTGAATAACACACTATGGTGTTTATTTCTTCGCGGTCCTGACCATCTGTTTCCATCCGTGCATCTTATTCATGCTCCCACAAGACCTTGCGAGTGAACTGGGAACCTATAAGCTGATCGCGGGTGCTGGTCCATGCAAGACTGTCGGCAGGAGATCTACCATGGATATCTCCCACGATACCACACTCAGGACGTGGACATCCATGCCACCAGCAACTGTTAAAGGAGTACGCTGTCTTCTCACTAATGACACGGTCCTCGCTTAGACCGTCCACCCAAAAAACACGACCATTGACCTTGATGAGGAATTCCCCCGAGTTGCGGGGATGTTTTATGTATACACCGGTCTGCTGCTCTAGGTGTATGAGCCAGCAAATAGCTTTATGCCCATAACTGCGTGGAGTGTTTCTGTGAATGACAGCTAGTGTGTCTTTAGGCATGAAATTGTTCTTGAACACCGTAAAGCACAATGAGGTAATCGTGGTTGCGACTTGCAGCGGATCGCAATTGAACCGGTCTATGTACAATTGTACATCCTTCTAAACATACTCTAAGCACGCGCACATCATTCACGCAATAACGCTCACATTCATCTGCTATACTGTATGGAATTTCTTCATTAAAACTGTTGTAGAAGGGCTCAAATCTTCACGTTCACTATCACTCATGCTGGCGTAGTTAAAGTAATGCTTGGGGGGGAGGCATTCCTACGTAATTTAAAGTGTCTCTAGTGAGGGAAGTGTAAGGGAAATACCCTTTTGAAACTTCGGTGTCTACACCCATTACCTTGGGTAGCTTGGCTAATTTACAAGGTGTGAATAATAAAGTGTCTTTAAACTGAACATTACCTCTTATTTGCATTTGTATAAGTTTGTTTCCTCTTTTCAAGGAATCGCCTGTAAAGAGCTCCGATGACTCGTATTCAAGCAGCTCCTTATAAAGGAATTGTGTGTCAAATTTTGCGCCTTTATGGGCAAGAATATACACAGTCATTTTCTTTAACTTGTCCTCTAAATTGACAATATAGGACACAGAGTTTCACGGGGTTGTCGTGTGCGTTCGTTTTAAAAACGTTTGTCCGTTTACCACATCACACTCAACTTCCATGCACTCATCGCAGATAGTCTGGCTTACAAGTAGATGTGGGATAACCTCTTTGGTTTCAGCAACCGTATATGTTTCAATATCGTAGTACACAGTTCCACAAGGTCTATTTTTAGGCCTAGCATCTTTCATATAACATACGTGCTTTACTCTATCCACCTTATATTTCTCATGACACGTAGCATAGTGAATTTCATCACATTTATGCTTGAATTTCCCTCAATTATCCATCATATGAAACATACCACATTCACAGATTCTCATTGCAAGTGCCAATTGACTTATGGAGGGCAAAACAGTTATTATTGAAAAATGTACGTCCACACACATTCATTACATTCCCTCTTCTCATCTTCAACTACACGACTTTCACATTTCGGGCTTTTACACTGCTCACATACCATGTAGCACTCCTTACACTGTTTCACTATATCATCAGCAAACTCGAGACATCCCTTACACAAATCATGATGCCTTCCATATTTTCGACTTTTATCAAAACTAGCGTAGAGAGTCCTTATATTACGAATGGGGAGATACGATGTTCCTGACAATCCTAAAATAAGTAGAGGTCTTGTACGATCTCTCACACAGCTTTTAAAAATATACACAATCCTACGACGATCATCCATTTCAAATACAACTATACCAACATTTATTTCCTGTTCTACCCTTCTCAGCTTTTCTGGACCCACTTTACAGTCAAACTCAAGCTTGCAATCTGAAGCCAGTTTACGAGCATGCTGCACAACCGTAGGCAGCCAAATTTTTTGGGCCCTTGTATTTAGCACATTAAATATATTAGCCAAGCCTAATGCTATAAATCAACAACCACGCTCGGTGTCCATATGCCGTCTGTAAATAGCCTGAGAATTGAAGTTAAGAGTATAAGGTGTGGCTGTATGACTCGCAACACGGAATACGTGGTCATTATCTATTGTGAAGTTGTCCATGTTGAACGTTGTACTACTTTGAGAGGCCTGCATTATACGCACCAAAATATATTATATATCTACATCGGCCAAGCGTCTGTATGGTATTACTACCGAAAAATCATCTACGTCCCCGTCATCTGACCCAAACCCGAAGGACAACCTCGTCCTGACTTCACGACCGTCGTTGTTCTGAAGGGCGAGCTCCACAATACGTTCAACTACGCGTCGCAGCCAGTACTCAACACTATTGCTATACATGGTTCGCTGGTCAACCATGACTACGTACCGATTTCTAGTCAGGGCTGGGTTCGGGGTGGCGGTGCGCACCAGCTCGAATGTAATACCATCCTCTACAGAACGAGAAGCTGCTATTGCTGTGGAGTATGCGACCGGAATTGAACAGGAATAAGGTGGCATAGTTTTATTTGAGGAAGGAACTAGTGTGGGGGCTGTGTCGTAAGACGAAGAGAATTGGGGTTCTATTAGTGGGAGTCTAACAGCCGGTGCACTCCAAGCAAGCTTTATACCTGACGTGAAAGGCACTTCATCATCATCATGCCTCCCCTTTGAATTGTCGCGTGGGGGCGCTAAAGCAGGCGTTGGTAGGGGCTCGCTAGCGGGGGTGGAGCCTGTAGCCACACGTACACTAGGGCGGATCGAAAATGAGGTTTTTAAACTTTTTTCGAAATTCAAATATGGCTAGTGCGGAAAATATGTGGGTGCTATAGATAATGACTGTGCATAAATATTAGTCCTGCGAAATTATATCTTCAGGTGCCACAAAGCCGTCGAAAAAAGTGAAATATAATGATTTTCTTATATTCTGCATTAGTACAATAACTGAAAGTTACTTGTTATTATTATATATTAAGTGTTCCAATTACCAAAATAGTTACTGAATTACGCAGCTCTTAGTTTATTTAGATCAATGTTCTTTTGATTAATGATCTAAATAATCCAGAACTCACCACGAGGAGGTGGCTGCGTGTCGAGCTCCACCCATGCCCTCCCAACCACCCATCCTTGCGCATGTTTTTTTCTATTAACGTTTTATTTAAACTTTATATTCAGCTTTACTTTCGAATGATGGCATTTTTTACGTGACTGAAGTGTTGATCTTATGAAGCCATCTCGCGCGTTCAATCCAAATACTTTTGATGATGCTTCAGTCACTAATTTTACCATTCTTTCTACTACTTGTGTATGACAAGGGAATTTCTCGAATGGAGGGGTACTCTTGTTTTCTATGAATTCTTCAATCTCATTTTCTGTCAGGTGTCTTGTCACAGGTGGTTCAGTGACAATGCATTTTTGCCAATTAATTAAATCAGTATAATCAGTAGCTTCAAATTGAATAACAGGTACTGTGAAACGCCTCACAACTTTTCCTTGTTTGTTTGCCTTGCTTTCTTTATTCGCCTCCACGCTAATTCTCTTATGGCGCTGCGGTCATCATGAATCATTGATGCTAGAATATTTTCTGGATTTGCAAAAAATGCATTTCTTTGTATGACAGGGTTTACAATATCCTTTACTTCGTCATTCAGTGTTCTTGTTAGTTCAATAGTTTTGAAAACATGTTTTGAGCCATTGACAAAAGACGTACTTTGCTTAATAGAAAACCACATTGGGATGTAGACCTTCATTATAAAAGAAGCAATGTTCATGAGGTTCTCAGATGGACTTACAGTTGAAACGTATAGACGAAGCAAACGATTTGCTGTAGTCAGCCATCGTGAATGTGCCATTTTGCCTGGACTACGATGAGCAAGATCTGGAGAGCAATATCCCTTTGTTATGGCCTGATGAATATCAATTAGATATTTTTGGTCGGTGCTAAGATCTTCACAGTCTACAGTTGGTTCCTCAGCATCAATCCTTTCAAACTCGACAATAGGAAGACTCTCACAGTTCTCTAATTCCCTGCCAATAGGACCGGTGAATCCGCGGGGGCCAGATGTTTTTCCATCCAGCTTTGCAACTAAATGGCGTAATGGCAATTCATTGGCATGGAGCTGGCACACTAAATGTTGAACTGGCTTCTTCAGCTTCAATTCTATAAGCCTTATAACGCCTCCCTTTTCTCCAGTGTTGACTGCTGCACCATCGCATCCAATGGCAACAAGGTTTTCCAGGTTCATGTCATTATTTCCAATATACTCAAACATTCCTTTACATATTTCTTCAGCTGATCCAGAATTCACAGAATAATGGCCCAAATAATCTGAACCAGGTTCTCTCACTAAAGTGATATGTTCTTCTGTTACCTTCTTCTGATATACTTTGGACTCTTTTTTTCTTGGAAGAGTGTAGAATCTTTTCGACCATCAAAATAGATTCCTCTGATTGGGACCTGATTTTGATCTTTCATAATTTCTGATCTCTTCTTTTGTCTTTCTCTTCTGATTTTACTCCTATCCACTACTTCAGATGTATTGTCAATAGAAACTTCTCCAATATCTTGCAATACTGCACTAACAATGAATGCTGCAGCTCGATCTGAAACTGCAGTCCTGTCACAAGCAGTAGCCACTGAAGGTAGATTTGTAGTTTTCCTTTTCTTGAATAATTGTTCTTCAGGTTGTTCGAGCTTTCTCTTCGAGCTAACTGGCTCTGGAAATGTATCGTCTGATATTTCGCCAGATTCACTTTCACTATTTGATGTCGATGATGATAATTCAACATTTGTATCCTGCAATTTCTCCTGTGAAGATTCTTTGGTGAGCCTCACAGCTTCTTTTTGCTTTCTTAGCAACGTAGATGCTTTTTTCTTTGAGAGTGTAATATCTACTCTATCAATAAACAGTTTTCTTTCACTCCTTTGATCTAAGAGGAACGTCACTTCTTCCTTTGGAACCGTTTTTTCTTTGGGACAAGAACATTGTGTTAGTACTTTGCACTTGCACGCTGCAATGTCAAAAAGTTTCGTGTGTGCTTCTTTTTTGAACATATCAATCTTTGCTTTGTAAGCTTCAGAATTTTTTCTGCTTTGGTATGGCTTCATAATGACACGATACTTTTCGTGGTAGCTTCTGAACATTGTTTCAATTCGCCTGTCTGACAGAATTGGGACGGAAGCACTTTCCCAAATTGTTTTCAATTTATCAACAACTTGTTCTAATATTTGAGATATTGAAGGATCTCTATTAGTATTCTGTTTCAAATCGTTTCTTACAAACAAGTAATATTTAAAAACTCCTTCGTATGTAGGAAGATTCCTGTGCCACAAATCTTCCCCCATACCAAACATGGGGCACTCAGTTGAGGCCCTGGTTGATTTTGCACAAACTCGAGACATTTTGAAAGTATACAAATCTGAAAAAGAAAGAGCTAATATCAATTATACGTTAATTTCAGTTAATAGTACATGGCAAACTTAGGGCAACACAATACAGAAATGCAAAATATATAAGAAATATAGTTTAGACTATCTGAGTAACGCCAACAACAGAACACCCACCTGCTACGAGAGCGACAGCTACACTGAACCGAGGTACTCACGTGACAGCTGAGTGAGCTGACTATAGAAAACTGTTTTTAGAGAATAGAAACTTTTTTTAAAGGTTGACTGAGCTATTTTTATACAAGTGTGAATAAATTCTTGTCTATTGTGCATCGTGGACTCTTCTGTAATTATTGGTTAAAATCTGCTTTTTTCAATTTTTTTCAATATTGAAGGTCATTGTGGCACCTGAAGATATTAATGTTATGATTTTAAATTTATACCAGCTTATTTCCTCACTACTCCACACATTTTCCACACTAGCCAATTTGAAAATTCGAAAAATGAGTTTTTCACTCCGCCCTAACGTACACTGCCATCGGAGTCATTTGTAATATCGATAATGGGTACATGTTGCTGCACCTCATCATCATTCACGGTTCTGGAAAGAAGAGGAAAAACAAGACTGTAGAATATAAGGAACATCACTTAAAATTTTATTATATTTCGTAAATGTTACACTTACGAGTGTGACGTGTTAGAGATGGACTCTGTAGAAAAATTCAGGTTCACGAGCCCATCCACATGTATTTTATCTGGCCCTACAGGTTGTGGTAAAACTGTGTTTATGCTTAAAATCATTAAAGGTAAGGTGAAGATGTTCTCAAAATTTGTGCATAAAGTCATATGGTGCTACTCGACATACCAATCAGTATTCAAACCAATCAGTATTCAACGAATACCAAAATGTTATTTTGTCCCACAAAGGTGTATATGACGTTAATTCGTTAAATGGAGATGAACATACAGTCATTGTAATTGACAATTTCATGTTAGAAATGGATAAAACGTTTGCCGAGACATTTATAGTGTTCTCCTACCATCTTAGCATAAGCGTGTTCTTCATCAACCAGAATCTATTTTTGAAAAATAGATACATGCACGATGTGTCTTTAAATACAAAATATCTAATCTTATTGGCACAACGTAGAGATGTGTCACAAATTGGGGTATTAGCCAATCAAATGTTCCCGAATCATCGTAAGGCGTTTTTGGAAGTTTATAAGGAAACTACAAGTCAACGTTACGGATATGTGCTTTGCGAACTTCACTCGCGAAACACGTTTAGGGTGCTTCTAAGAACGAATATATTCCCAAACGAGCCTGAAACGTTATATATTTCAAAATGACAAAGACCCTAAAGAAATACCATGGATTAATAAAAATCTATCATCGACTGCCCCGGGCATTGCAACAGTTGTTTGTTAAAAATATTGACTCCGACTTTTTAAAATGCATCTGTGAAATCTGTTTTAATGTTAGAAAATGTAATGTACCAATGAAACCCCCTCAGAAGACTCATCTACGCCGTTAGTAGAACATAATACGTACACTAGCTCGTAAAAGTCAAACTGTTTGGAAGAAAACACGAATTATTGTACAAAGAAGGCTCTCATTCCTCCCCATTCTATTTTCAGTTTTGGGGGCTTTAGTGACTACATTAATATAATGAAGAAAGTAGTCGTGATTCCGCAAGAGGTGTATGCTTCATTGCAAAGTTTAAAGAGTCCAGATACGGTTCCAGAACCCCATAAAACCAGGCTTAAAAGAATGGAAAGCGAATTGTTAGACCTATTAAACAGTGAAAAGTCACCTGATGGGAAAAAACTTTTACACCAAGAAGCTCAGCAAAAATTTCTTCATGAGTACAAAAATTATAAGAATCCGACAGAGGTCCCCGTGGTTATTGGCACAGCGCAGACAACGTTGAGAATGGAGGCATAGGGCCTGTGGTTGACGCTAGAGATGACCAGGCAAAGAATAACGGGTCGACCCCACAACATATCGAGCATGTATTGAAAAGCAGTCTCTCACATACATTAAGGAATAAAGGTTAAGTTTTTATAATCTATTGAGTGAGGATCCCATCATACAGTGGACCGATACAGGTGAGGTCATTACTGAAGGAACAAAGGTACATGGCTCGAAAGTGGGATAGGCCCTCCCCATCAGGATGGAAGCATATTAAAGCATGACTACTACAAATAAATGTCCTCAAAACATTGATAGGAAATCTGAACAGGTTAAAAGACTTGGAGCAAGCTTCACATGTGCCACAACTGAGCACGCCATCACACCCAGCGGTAGCATCTCTGAAGAGGAGAAAGAAGAGGCCAAACAACAACAGCCAACCCTCCCCGCGTGCCTCTAAAATACGCAAATGGCTAACATATTAAGAAAACGCTATTATGACATTTCTAACCCAGCCTCCTACGGCAGCGTTCATAAACTATACAGAGGCGTTTATAATGAGGGAGTAGGAAAAAAAAATGTTGAGAGGTTTCTACGGGAGCAGGATGCTTATACACTTCATAAGCCGGTGAGAAAAAGGTTTAAAACAGCCAAGACAACAGCGGCATCGATTGACTATTTGGCAGGCGGATTTAACAGACATGCAAAGATATTCAATGTATAATGGTGGCTACCGCTACATCCTATTCATAATAGATGTATTCTCTAGATATCTGTGGTTAATTCCCCAGAAAAATAAATAGTCTGAAACAGTTACTAAAGCTACCAAAACGCTGATGTTGAAAGAAAACAGGATTCCAAGCTATTTTTGTACAGATATGGGGAAAGAATTTATAGGCCGAGCGTTTCAAAACATGCTGACAGAGTTTAATATCAGCTACTACACTAGCAATTCTATGCATAAGGTTTCTTTAGCTGGAAGAGTTCAACGTACCATAAAGGAACGCATGCAATGCTATTTTACAGATAAAAACACACACATATATAGACATTCTGGAGTCGCTGGCATCATCTACAACCGTTTACACCACCGTGCGGTTGGAACAACACCTAATGAGGTTTTAGAAAGAGGTACGCACTCAGAGCGTGAGGTGAGAAGAGATATTCGTAGAGCACCGCTACACTCTGCGCGTTTCAAAATCACTGATTATGTAAGGCTGTCGCGTTCGGGTAATAAATTCGCGAAGGGATTTCAGCAAAGTTGGACACATGAAATTTTTAAAGTTTGGGCTATGAGACCTAAAGGCGAGATAATGGTGTACTACGTTGAAGATTTGAATGGGAAAGAAATTGCAGGAGGCTTTTACTGCGAGAAGCTGCGGAAAGTGACATTTAATTTTGGAAAAAATGTGTTTAAAATTTTAAATATTTTTGGTAGCAAAAGTTCAGGAAAGAGAAAAATGTACCTAGTGAAATGGCTAGGGTACGCAGTAAGCTTCGACACCTATATAAAAGTTGATGCAATAATGAAGCTTAAATAGTATGGAACATGGCGCCTAACCACTTCTATGTCACACTCCCGTCCTCTTCTCTCTCTGTATATCCTGGCAACACACTGGCCAACTTTGTAACAGAACTCCACGGCCCCATAGGATTGCGTCGTGAGTCATATGAGATTGGAAATTGTGAATTTCAGTTAGCCACTTTTTAAAGGGACCAGGACACTTTTCTGGTTCTTAGAAGTTTCGATGAGTGTGAAAAATTAGGCATAATCTTGGATGATACTATGCGATCAGTCGTGTTCCGTGGGGACACAATACTATAGCAAAAGTAACACTAGGGCTCGGTCATTATGACACAGCTTTGGATATTGTGTGGGGTTTAAATAAATGTCTTGAAAAGTCGTACCTAACCGCCGATTTACTTTTTGAAATCGTAAACACAGACACGCCGGTCGACACGTTGATATTAAAATCAACGATTAATAGAAATATTAAAGACAGAGTTATTCACAATTATGCCCAAAGGTCGATATGATGCAGCCCCCCAAATAGATACCTTTCACGCAACACAAAGTAACTTGACCAGCCTAATGTATCCGCTGAATTTGGAGAAGTTGGACGATGGCCACTCTGACCCAGACATGTGCTATATTTACAGCAATATCGCGGAGCATCAGTTTTGGGGATACCCAGGCGCGCCTGCTGCGTATCGCTCACATTCCCAATGATAGAGGACAGAGCTTGAGCATTACATATGACAAACCTCATTATGTCAATGTCGCAACTAATCTATTAACCAATATCTTAATATATATAAGAACGATTGAGGGGAAAATTTTCCCATTCGGTGATGGGAGCTTAACAGTGAAGCTTCACTTTTGTCGCACTGTACTATAATGACCCGAAAACCTTTCACAGTCTATCGAGGGGTGAGATACCAGCGCGGGTGTGGGATTGGATCCATTTTTTCAACCATACTGCATACGACTGTGCTCTTGTTGAAGAAGGGTTCCAGATATCTCGGGAGGAAAGCGTTATATTCAGGTCTTAACACCGTAGAAGACATAATGGCGGGGACTAGGCCTAAAGAAGCTCTAAAAAAACACTTAAAGCGTACACGGGACGAAATCATCAAAGATGCAAAGAGAAAAATGCGCGGTGGTGGGATTTTGAAGAGCTCTGTCTGGAAGAAGAAGGAGTTACCAACACGTGGCGTTAAACGTAAAAGGTCCATCAAAAAGGAAGAAGTGTTCTAAGCGACTGAAACCTATGGTTCATCATTTTTTTAACTGATATAAGTTAAGGACATTGCTCATGAATAATAGGCTGTTTACTACTTGTGAAGAGAGGTGGCACTACTTCTGACTCGTCATAGCCCGTTTCATCCATTCGTGTAGTTCACAATGTTGTAAATCGTAGCTGTCCCTCTTTGACATGCCCCCAACTCCAGCTTCTATTGAGCACAGTGACTTTATTACGATTAACCCATTAAACACAATTAACTCCAAGAATGCCCCTATAGAGTTCGTCATCCCCAGCTCAGGCCCTTACTTTTTTGATTCAAGCTGTGTGCACATGTACACTAAACTGCGTATAGCGCATTCAGATAGAACGGATTGCGGAGACAAATACGCTGTAATTCCAGAAACAAACTTCCTACACTCCATATTCAGTCAGTGCGACGTGTATTTAAACCAGGTCAACATCTCTGCAGTAACGGGTTACTGTCATCTCCGAGCTTATCTGGAAAATGTCCTCAACTTTTCAAAAGAAGTGAAGGACACCTTTTTAACTGCCGAGAGTTATTATCAGGCTAAAGATGAAAGCAGTATAAAGAATAAATTTACAAATTCTAAAAAGAAGATACATATGAAGGCCTTGAACACCTACATACAGACTTCACATTCCAGGAGAAGCTGCTTGTGAATGGGGTCGATATGAAAATAAAGCTTACTCGCACGAATCTCGAGATCTGTTTAAATCTGGGAGCTAAGAAGAGTGCGCAAAGCCTGTGGTGATTCATATTATGGAAACACACTTTCCCGTACGCCGAGTGAAATTAAGCTCAGCTAAACAATTAGAAATTGAAAAATATTTACTACATGTCACAGTAAAATATCCAGTACTATACACGGTGCCAGGAGGGTTGGCATCGAAGAAGATAGAAAACGTCGCCCTTAGATCTCTACCTAAATGGATAATTGGAATGCAAAAACACGTTTCTCTGAGTGGTAAATATAAAAAGAGCGCCTTGAATTTCGAAAATTTCGGTCTTAAAAATATAACCCTCTACGTCAATGGAGTCGTCTTTGGGGGTACATTAGAAACATTATTCAACAGAAGCCGTGTTCCCGCTTTGCTCGAGAGCTTATAGTAATCTTGCACATATTGCCGGTGCTTGCGATGAATTAGGAATTGGCGTGACACAGGAATTTATCGAACAATTTAACCTTTACCTGTTTGACTTCACCCCTGACTTATCTGCTAGTGTAAACACACACACGTCCACAGCACAGTGGAAACATCTTAGTCAGATTGGCATTCGCCAAGCCGCTAGACGCGCCTATTAGTGTACTACTATTCCTCGAATCACAAGCCCTAAGAGAGACCGACAGGTTTAGAGGCGTAGTCACAGACTTTTAAAATGGATGGGAATACACTGAAGAGAGTAATGAATAGTGACCGAATCACACACTCCAAATTTATCGGTGTGTTTGCGAAGAATGAAACGCTGAAGATCCCGGCTACGATACACTGTGGCGCACTTATTCTAAATGCAGATGTTCGCGGTGGTGAAGGACTTCACCGAATTGCCGTCTACTTTAAAAATAGGGACGGAACTTACTATTTTAACTCACTGGGGGTTCATCCTTGGAATGACGCTATTAATGTAAAATTTTTGAGCAGTTGCACACACACACACCACACACACACACACACACACACACACACACACACACCTCAAATTGTCTGCAGCCCTTATCAATTACAGGGGTACTATAGCAATACTTGCGGTACTGTCTTTCATTTCTCTCGCATATGGCGAAATTGTTCGATTTGTGTGACACTGCGTGAAATGATGCTCTGGTATTCAAAACAGATAAAAAAAAACTTTCCCGTTTGTACGCACTCGATGTATTGTGTGAAGGTTTACGCGTGTATATATATATATATATATATATATATATATATATATAATATAATTGTAACTTGAGTAATTTCTTCAATATTGTGTAAAATATAAAATGTCTCCAATAATATTAGTTTGTGTAGCGTTTAAGGACGAGTCTTATGCACTGTAGCTTATTTAAAATGTAATGGATGCTAATTCTGCTACTATTTTAAGTTGGATATAAATATATAATGTATAAAAATTTGATGCCAATGTCACTCCTATATGTGTGAGAAATATTGAAGGACATGTTACGTAAAATTGCGTTGTATACAGTAAATGCTATTATGTACTATTTTATAAAACATTCCTCATGGTTCTATCATTTAATAAATTGCTGAAATTACACTGCTGCTTATCCCGAAACACACACACACACACACACACACACACACACACACACACACACATAAAAAAAAAAGGAAAAAGCTTACATCACTTCGTGGATGATTCGGCAATCACTGAACCGAGTTTGCTGCAATACTTCTACCTCCCCCTTCAGGTCACTGTCCACGATTTGAGTTTCTTTAAAACTATCACGAAATGTTTCTATAACACGAACGAGTTCCTCATCAGTCCTTAAAGGTCGGTGTACACGGTGCCATTTCTCGTTCGAGATGTGATTATGACGAGATATCGTACGACAATAAGCACCGTGTGCTTACTTCTAGCATTCGAGATTCAACTCGCAGATCGAATCGAATAAGTTCGTGCATGTTTATTATTTCTGGAACGAGTTTCGACTCAGTACGAGTTCATATCTGATCGGCGACATGCGTACGTCATCAGTGTTGAAAAATCTATTAGAAAATATAACTGTAGATTGTGCATTAGCAATGACAATGAGATTTAACGACGAGCAGCTTAGTAAATTTATTAATTTATATGAAGAACACAAGTGTCTACGGATGTCTGATGATCCTTCTTACAAAAAATAAAATGTGTCGCAATAATGCCTTGCAGGCTATTGTTGAGGAGATGAACATAGCCACGTTTGATATTGCCGGATGTAAGAACAAAAAAAATACGTTCGCAGTACTATCAAGAGATGAAGAAAATTAGTGACTCAAAACGTAGTGGTGCCAGCGCCGAAAGTGTCTATAAATCTACACTAATATGGTTCCGTCAAGTTGATGGGTTTGAGGAAATATATGCATCAAAAAACACGTTCAAATTTAGAGGTAAGGACACATTGTGTAGATGATAATTTATATTTGAAACCCCCCTCCCCCCAAAAAAAACAGAATTTGGCTTGTTAATTACATACTCAGGATATATATATATTAGTGGTGGACCGGATATCCGCATCATTTTTAACATCCGCATCCGCACTTCTGACTGCGGATGTTATGCGGATATACCTCTAATAAATTATGCAATTTACAATTAAATTAGCTTATAAAGTAGTTTATAAGGCCCAGTCATGCACATTTCATGTAAAGTATTAATTATTAATGAACAAACAAATATATAAACCTCAAAATATAACTACCTGGTAAAACAGAAAATTGAATGAAACTTGTTTCATTGAATTTTCTGTGGCTGAAACTCTTGAGAAAGTTATTTTTATCATAATGAAACATTAATATTAATTTTAATTCTTATGCATTGCCTGCCATAATAGTAATATCACGAAATTTGAAAAATTGTCATATATTCATAATTCTATTATATTGATAGATTAACTAAATATCCGCATCCGTCGATATTGAAATTAAAGATCCACAGATTTTGAAAAACTGACATCCGGTCCACCACTAATATATATATATATATATTATATATATATATATATATATATATATATATTACAATAGAAGAAAGAATTATTTCATTTATTGCAAAATGCAGTGATAGATATACAGTAACAAAAAGCAAAACAGTCTATTTAAGTAAATACATTAATCATCATTCCGTAAAAAAATTAATATTTTTCTAGTCTTGTCATTAAGATGTAAAACCTATTTTTGGCACGAAATCATTCGTTCCTGCAAGGGTACGGACCCTTGCCCTACGAAATATGCACGATATTGGTCCCTAATCTGCGTTGCATTTCATGTCGGATTATTATCGTACCTTGTTGATGTGAAAGGGATTAAGCCTTCGCTAGGTGAATCACTGCGCCACCGACCTGGAATTATGGCTCCGTTATCTGTGTCTTCATGGTCAACCACTCCAATGTTCCAGTAGTTTGTAGCAGTCGAGGATCTTAACCACTTGTGCAAAGCACACGTAGCAAAAACTATTTTAATCACTGTATCAGGTTTTAAAGGGATGCTTTTTCTGTAAATTCGGAAACGATTGATCATAATTCTAAATGCGTTTTCAGATATACGCCTAGCTCTGGAGAGTCGATAGTTGAAATTTTTTTCATCTAAAGTTAAGGTTCGTTTTTTGTATGGCTTCATTTATGTGAAGTTAGAGGAATTGTTTCGTCTGCCACAAAAATTCCGTTATCTGGAATATGTAGTGCATTGTCATGTAATGTCTTGTGCAATTTTGAATTACGAAAAATACCTCCATCCGAGAAACGGCCTTTGGCCCCAACATCTATGTAGATAAATTTGTAGTTATAATCAACCGCTGCAAAAAGTACAATGCTGTGCCAGCCTTTATGATTGAAATAATCTGATCCACTGTTAAAGGGTGCCTGTAGCTGTATATGCTTTTCATCCATAGCTCCGCATAAGGGGTTCCAAACAACCTTAGCACCCCCATTTGCAGCTTACATGTTTACTTATATCGAAATAGTTTTTAGTGATTATAAAAATATATAAAATTCTTTATTTATTGCAGGTATTAAAATTACTCTAGCTGATAAAGTGATAATATAATGGCTTCTCAATTAATTGGTGATTCGGAGAGGCAACGTGTGATAGATCGCATACGAGCAATAACATTTCGGGAAGCTCGTGATGCTGGAGCCACCTTTATAACACGTTGATGGGTTGCCAAAAAGTTGCGAAGTGAGGACTTCGTCAAAAGAAATTGGAATAAAACTTTGGATGAATGTGAAATGGATACAACCAAATCTGGGCGCCCAAATTTGCCACTCTCTCAGGAAACAAAGGACATCATTGAAAGCGGTATGCGTAAGCGGAAAAACAGCTGTGTTAAACTTTCTAGAGAGATCGAAGTGTTGAGAGGAAAGATCGTTAGTGGTGAGATCATTCGACTGTACCGTCATAGGCAAGGTTTAAAGCCTTGGCATGAACTTCCAAAGCCAAGAAAAACTCAACTTAACATCGATGACAGAATGTGGTTTGCCCATTATCTTGAAGATTGGGATGTGGGTGATTTCATGCATTTAGCTGTCTCCGATGAATTTTTTGTTTACGTAACACGTCGGCCTAACTACCAAAATGATCGAGTGTGGGCCACAACACCAGATGAAATCGATGACAATGAACATTATCGCGAATTATTAAAAAGTCCAGACTGTGTTCGTGTGTTTGTTTTGTTCACTGCAAAGAAGCTCATGTGGGTGCTGAAGCCAAATGGATGGTCAGAGTTGGGATGGACAGTATTTTCGTGATATTATTCTATCCCAGCATGTCATTCCTTTTCTAAGAAACCCAAACAATGTTATGGATGTCGATCAGGTCACACTTCTGCACGATAAGGCCGCCTGCTTTAAGGCATTAGCCACTCAACAGTTGTTGCTGAACCATGAGATCGATTTCTTTGGAAATGAAGAATGGCCAGGAAATTCTCCTGACCTGAACGTCTGTGAACACATTGGATCAGTTATGAAGGACAAGGTTAAATGTCTCTTGTTTCAAGAACCTGCAGCAAATCGATTTTCGAAGGATACAATGACACAACACATTGAAACTGTTTTAGCAAATTTGCGTAACGATCAAGATCTATTCACGTCACTTTTGGTAAGCTACCCAAAGCGAATTCAGGCTGTCTTGGAAGCCAATGGCGGGAACACCAAGTTTTAATTGTTTCTCTTGAAATGCAGGATTAAATTCTCTTGTGTAAGGTATGTTTAGTTTTACTGTACCTCTAATGGTTTAGGTCATGGGCGGGGGGGCTAAGGTTTATTGGAGCCCCGTACATCCCATCCATTAGCAAAGCTACAACTTGAAACAATTTTAAAAATCACTTATTAGAATTTTTCAAAGAAATAACACTCGCACACCTTTGGCCACGTTAGAAGCTGTCTTCCACGCTAAATGGAAGAAAGAAGAACATGAAGATTTAAATAATTTTATTACACGAACACAAACTCGTAGGAGAAGCCCTCTGAGCAGCAGAAAATGCATGTGGCATTACATTCACTTCAAAGCAAAGAAACGTAATAGTAACAGCATCCATTTACCAAAACCTACCCTTAGTACCTGAAGAGAAATTTCAAGAGTGTCTAAATATTGACAAACTAGTAAGTGTAGCCATAAATAAAACAAGGGAACATTACCCAGACTTAGCGAGCTAGAAATACCAGAAGGGTAGAGAGAGAGCCTCATACACTACATTCAACAAAAATAACAGCAACAACCCTATAAATCGAGGCCGATGCAGGGAACACCACCTCAGAAACAAGCCCCTCAAACTCAGAATGCACGCCCTCCTCCTCAGTGTTTTAATTGCGAAAGTTTCGGGCACATGATGAGTCAATGCAGTTATCCTCCTTATTGCTCCCACTGTCACGAATATGGTCATCGCCGTGGCGACGGACAAAAATGTGCTGACAAAGCCCTTGTAGGGTACAGGCCCCACCTCCAGAGATCAAATCACCAACGTTCCCAAAAGCCCTCCAATTCGCAGAAACCAGTTAGTTTCCTGCCTCAACAGAACAACCCACCAACAGATCACGACCACAAGGTCAATCACACTATTACCCAATGTTTAGACCTCAATATCAGCAACGTCGGATGGTTCGGTACGTAGAAGTACCCGATGAAGAATCAGTTTACCCAGAGTACACTTTTCAAGAAGACCCTCCATTGTATGGTGATCCCATAGCATATGACTCAGGTCCTCCCATAGAGGTCAGTTAAAGTTCTTTTTTAGATCCCACTTCGGAGGCAGCGGTTCAGCCTCCTTCCTCCTAAATAGCAGTAATAAACCCAAATACACCAATGAACTACCCATCAGGACAATAGATGCGAACCTACTAGATTTAATAATAAATTGCAGCACAGATAACCGAGATTTAACCGCTCTTCTAGATACAGGAGCACATGCGACATTGATCAAGAAACAATGTGCAGATGAGTTACTAGAGATTACAGATTATAAATATGAAATTAAGGCACCTTTCTGCCAACTCAGAGGAGTTACAGGCACTCCCATGCCTACATATGGAGAAATCGAATTATATTTAGAAGTTGGGAACGCGGTATATCTCGCAAAATATTGTATTTTGGATCGCAGTCGCCAACTTTCAGACAGATATCTTACTAGGTATGAATATCTTCAACCGGAATCAATGGGAAATTTACACAGCCGGAAAATTAGTTAAGTGTAGAAATAGGAGACACCCTCTCCATGAGAATAATAGACAGCTTAATGCTAACAGAATCAGTTTAGTTCGGATTTCAGAAAGAAATAGGAAACCCATTCCACTTTACAGCAGTTCAAGTCAGTCAGTTGAATCCAGAGGGACAACCGCCCCAGAAATCACCCCCAAGAGTAATCAGTTCCACTTGTTGAATCCAGTAGGATCAACACAGTCAGTTTCCAGTCAATCAGTTTCCAGTCAGTCAGTTTCAGATCAGCCAGTTTCAGTTAACTCAGCAGTTGAGATTCAAAATTCAACTGAAACGATTTTTCAGCCAATAAGGCAAATTTTAGTCGCCGAACCAGCGTCAGATTCACAATTTTTCATATGCCCTCAGAGTATATAACAGTAGCACCTTATGAGAAGATTTGTTTCCTAGCAAGAGTAGTAAACGGTCAAGGAAAACTATTAGAGTCAGATCGTACTCTTATTACAGAGAAAAGTAGTTTCAAGAGAAATGTTCTCATTGCCCAAGTTAGCCATAGTCAGAATTCAGCTATCCCTGTTGTTTGTTTAAACAAAGGAAGAAGCCCTATTGAATTAACTTCAAATCAGAGAATAGCAACTGTTTCCACAGTAGAAATAAATTCAGATTTCCCCACCAGTACTATAAATCATGTTTCTAGTTCCTTAGAGTTAAACTCTTCAGCATTAAAAGAAGAATATAAGAAATGTCTGGAGCACTCCCTTCAGGAATCACCAGCCTTACAGGATCCCAAACTACTGGAATCACTTCTTGATTTCCTGATAAGAAATGGAGATGTGATTGCCCTAAAAATAGATCCTCTGGGCTGAACTGATTTGGCCCCTTTCGAAATCAAGCTGGAACCCAATTCCAAACCCATCTTCATTCCTCCCTAAAGGGTTCCACAGTCCCAATTTGTAACTATTGAGGAACACATCAAGGACATGTTGGAGCAGGATGTCATTCAGCCTTCAGCTAGACCCTGATCCGCTCCTATGATTCTTTTTTCCAAAAAGGACGAAACATCTTGCATTTGTATAGATTTTAGACGCCTAAACCACATTACCATTCCAGACCGTTTCCCTATTCCAAACATGCAAGAAATAATTCTAAACTTAGAGAGAGCTAACTTCTTTCCATTCCTCGATTTCGCATCCAGTTACTGGCAAATGGAGGTCAGTCCCAAATCTCGGACATTGACTGCTTTCTCCACTAACCTAGGCCATTACGAATTCCAGGTTTTACCTTTCGGAGTCCGAAGTGGGCATGCTAATTTCTCTATGTTGATGAATATAGTCCTTTCCGACCTATTAGGTGTCGAAGCTCTCGTCTATCTTGACGATATTATCGTTTACAGTATAGTTCGGATAAAAAAAAACACTTTCAACGTCTTCAGAATGTGCTATCACGTTTGAGAAAAGCACACCTTAAACTGAAACTTGCAAAGTGCAACTTCTTACAGGAATCCCTGGTATACTTAGGATTTCTACTATCATCCACTGGAATTAAACCTGATCCAGCCAAACTTGAAGCACTAGAAAGGCACCCTGTACTTAAAACCATCGACGACGCTCGTGCATTTATTGGATTTGTCGGATTCTATCGAAATTTTATCCCCCAATTTTCAAACATTGCCAAACCCATTACCAATTTGCTCCAGAAAAATGGTAAATTTAATTGGGAATCTGATCATCAACATGCTTTTGAAACTTTAATCGGTAAACTAACCTGTCATCCCATCCTCCAATATCCCGATTACACCAAACCCTTTGTCATAGCCACAGATGCTTCCTCCTATGGACTAGGAGCCGTCCTATTACAGGACGTAGATGGTGTGGAATTACCCTTTGTTTATGCCAGTCAGCATCTCTCTGCATCTCAACGGAATTATTCCACTACGGACCGAGAGGCCCGAGCGGTATATTGGGTTTTGAAAAAATTCAGAGATATCGTCTACGGCTACGATATAACCATCAAAACTCACTATAAGCCACTCACGTATCTCTTCAAGGACAAGCTACTTGAAGGACGGTTGAGTAGATGGGCTCTGTTGATTACAGGACTTTGCGGCAAAAATCGTATGCAAACCAGGAAAACTTCAAGTTATTCTAGACGGATTGTCGAGACTCAAGCCCGACACCCAAGTGAATAAGATAGAAACTCTTCTTATGTTCGACTACGAATGTCTACAATACTCCCAACAATAAGACGAACACACCCAGAACCTTCGGGCTCAACTGGAACAAAAGGAACCATCGAAGGTAAAAGAACTGTAAAGCCTAAAAGATGGGATCGTACATTTTAGGAACGAAGATGGAAACGACCTCTTGGAAATACTAAAGGATCTCGTAGATATAGCCATCGGACTTTCTCACGACTCACCTTTGTATGGCCACATGGGGACAGATCGCACCATCAAGAGTCTTTTGGAGCTATACCATTTTTCCGAAATGAACAAAAAAGTACATGAATACATCGCTGAATGCCCGTCTTGTTTAAAACATAAAGGCAACATACCGTCCACAGCTCCCATACATAAATATCCAGTATGCCAACGGCCCTGGCAAAGAACTGGAATGGACATACTGGGACCATTCCCCAAAACATCAAAGGGAAACCAGTACATCATTGTGTTTACGGATCACTTCTCGCGTTACAGAGAAGTAGTTGCCATTCCAAACCAGACCTCGGAAACTGTGGCAAGAGCCCTAGTGAAACGCGTCATCCAAAATCATGCTACTCGTTCCATCCTAATTTCGCGTAACGCCCTTAGTTTCACTTCCAAACTGTTCAAGTCACTCTGTAACATGTGTAAAATTAAAAACACACACATTGTGGCAAACCATCCGCAGGCAAACGGCCTAGTGGAAAGACACAATCGGAAGATCTTAGAAGCCATCCGCCATGTTGTCGATGCATCCTCCATCGGGGCACCCCTCAACCCCTCATTTCGTCCTATATCACTAAGACAAACGACTACCTTTTGATTTGCTTGACCAAATCGATCCTGCAGTTCTAACACCTTCCGAGATGGCAGAAGCAAATCAGCAACTAGTGGAACGATCTTTCAAATTTTTTTACATAATCCGATATGCCCTCGACCAACGAAACAAACAGATGGAGCAAGAGCAACATAGGCGTCATCCCCGTCAACGGACTATAATCGAAGGTATGCGATGTTACATAAAGAGCGTGAAACCGCCAAGTGCTCATCGCAAATTATACCCAAAATGGGATGGCCCATATAGGATTATCAAAAACCTTGGAAAGAACCGTTACGAAATCTTCGACCTCCGAGACCATTCCAAACTAAAGATCATTTACGCTGATGATTTAAAGATAGCTACCGAACAACACCTTCCCAAAAAATATCTGCCAGGCGTCCGAGCCGCCTCTCCTTCAAAAGATCAAGGTATTAACAAATCCAGCAGGGACCACAAAACCGAAGTGGTCACCGCGGAAACCACTACCCGTGACGAAGATTGGTACCTCGTAATACCACCAGTACTCGAGCCAATCTCTGAACAAGAAGAAGTCCCAGAACTGAGAGTCCCATCGGAATCAGACCCTGGAGAAACCCCTTCTAGAGGATCATTCAGTGGAACTCCACCATCTCCTCTGTTACCACCTTCACCGATTGATGATCGACGCACGGAACTTACATACCGGCCGCAAATTCATCAACCACGTGAACTAGAACCCTCACGAAAAAAAAAGAACACACTCAGAATCCGAGCTTAATGTTCAACCCCCACTACCACCTAAGCAAGGCCGACCACTCCGTACACAAACACAAGCATCTACACGACCACAAACATCTATACGACCACCAACAGCTCCGTATAATTTAAAACGTAGCTATGAATAAAACTGTTCCATTTATAATGAGATTACAATTAACAACTCGTACCCCTTTCTGTCTGAAACTAAATTTAAACCTACTATAAAAATCTTGAATTCCACCATGAACCTGGTGACCATCCTACCCGGACTTCATGCCCCTAAATAGAATGATAAATTGAGTCGTTTTTAATTTTCAGATAACCAGAATAAGCTTTTACAAATACTGTAACCAGTAACAATTATTTACCAACATCTGCGTCAGTATTATCATTGTGTGTGCTATTATCCTCGGTATATTTGTAGTGAAAAGACTATTCTCGCAATAGTGCGTATCATACCGCCTGAACTAGACTTAATCACCCCGACTTATGTTGAGTGTATAAATCTGTATTATAAAAACCATTAGTTATCATCTACTTAGAATTAGTTAGGATGTCATATTATTGTATTAATATCATTCTAGAGGGTAGAGCCCTGTAAAAATGAGCAATGAATAATTCCCACATTCATATAATTCTTATATTCATTCATATGAATATAATTTGTATATTTATATAATCCTTATATTTTTATGTATATTTATATTCATATATTCATGTTTACCCATAGAGTCCAAAGTCGCATAACACGAGTTTGGATAAATTTTTGATTTGTTTTCTATTTTATTTCCGCTGAATAATTGGTGAATTATTTCTTTTTAAAGTACTTAATAATTTTTTTAGAGTTACCTTAATAATGTAATCGTGTTAAATTCTGCAATGTTCATTTCCTGTATACATTCTCCCTTCGTTGTAAAAGATGAAGTCATGTCCTGTTTAACGTTTAATTTTGAATCTTAAGCATTTAATTTTTGCTCAAGTGCGTGTTTCATTGTAATTCGTGATGGAAGGCATATTTCAATTTCTGTTTTTAATTAACCCGGCAGTAGTTAACCCGGCTTAGTAGCCTAGACATTGCTACAGCTAAAATATTTTTTTTGTCTTCAAATATTTTGCAAAATAAATCAGCCTATTAAGAATTAAAAACAAAACAGATCAGCATTAAAAAATAATGATGTCATGAATAATTTCAGTATATAAGCCCGTAAAATTTCTCCAATGTTCATTCTGATTTTAAGTGATCTGACTTAGGGGCTGAGCATTACCTGTAACATTTTAGCAGTAAACTACAGAAAGAGCATATCTTTGTCTTCTCCTTCGAGTCTTGCTCTCTTCAGAGAAATTAGTCTTAAATAGAGAAAAATAATTTCCCGATACGTTATAAGAAGAATCGGGGAACCTTCAGAGAATTTAGTCAGCCTCACAGAATCTTCCGATCCACTACAAGAAGAAATCGGAGAGTGGTACAGAAGAAACTACAACGATTCTCTATACGGTACCAGCTACCCCAGAGTTGCTGCCACCTAACCAGAACCGCCGTCAACTTCGGACCAACCAAGGCCATAGACGTAGAGTTTAACATTTTATATATATATATCTGTGTGTGTGTGCGTGTGTGTGTGTGTGTGTGTGTGTGTGTGTGCGGTTCATACCCAAGGTCCCCATCTTCAAACAAGTCTGGTAAACAATGGAGTTCTGTTTGACTGTTTGTACTCATGACGGGGTAGGATTGCATATTTATTCACTGTTAAAAATAACTGCTATGGGTCCCAGCTGAAAATGCCCCCTTTTTGGATCAATGAGAGAAAGCCTCTCTTAGCCTTCTTTAGTTAGCTTTATAAGGCTAACTAACGAAAATATCACGACCTATCCGAACCAATGGTTAGGTCAACTGTCCGCCCTTGACGATTGGTTACATTAAGTAGTTATATTTTCGTTAGTCTTATAAAGATAACTAAAAAAAGGCTGGGGGTGGTTTTCTTTCATTGACCCCCCCCTTTTTTACATACGGTACGTTGCCCAATTGTAGCCGCTCTTAGAAGTCCAATCGGCGAATCGAAGGTTCCTGATTGGCGGGAAATGTCTCTTGGGCGTGGCTGTGTCATATGTATGCGGGTTTTGATCCAATCAGATGTAGTTGTAATGATTTCTAATAAATTTAAAAATAAACATTGTTAATCTAGCGTTTTGTTTATATAGTCGTTTTAGAAAGATAAATTTAAGATGTCTGTTGAATGTAACTTCTCAGAGAATGTAACGGTTTTTATATTTTTTGTGGATGTTTGGGAATGGGGGATAAGAGCTGCCCTTGGAGGGAAGAAGTTGAGGAAAACCGTCTACAAGGGTGCCATAAGATCCTACATAGGGGGAGTTGAATTCTATATTTTCTTCAGTCAGGATCACAGGTTTTGGGGGCTCTCAGAATTTTGTAAGTATAGCTTGTCAATTTAGTGTTAATCACAAATTACCAGATTCTCTCTCTCTTTCGGTGTATTTTATGTAATAACTAATAACCTTCGCCCCTTGCCTTAAAGGCTTGAAATCATTAAATAATTTAGTTATTTTAATAAACATAAACTTCAAACGGTAAGTTATTTTGTCAATCCTTAAAGTTGTGTCATTGAAAAGTCGACTGGTAAAGCTGGACAGATTTTCATTTCCCTGTTGCACTCTTACTATATCGGCCAAATAGGCCCTTTAAAAAAATAAAACACTACAGTGGCAGTTAATCTTATTAAATTGTTATCATTTAGCTGTGGGGGTGAGTGTAATGATTTGTAATAAATTTTAAAATGGCACCGAGAGAAATGTTTGTAATGAACATTGCTAATGTAGCGTTTTTTTATATAGTCGTTTTGGAGAGAAATTTAAGATGTCTTTTGAATGTAACTTCTCAGAGAATGTAACGGTTTTTATAATTTTTGTGGGTGTTTCGGTTGGGAATGGGGAGAAGAGCTGCCCGGGGGTAATTTGTGGACAACCCTCTACAAGGGTGCCATAAGATCCTACATACGGGGAGTTGAATTCTAGATTTTGTTCAGTCAGGATCACAGGTTTTTGGAGCTCTCAGAATTTTGTAAGTATAGCTTGTCAGTTTAGTGTTAATCGCAAATTACCAGATTCTCTTTCTCTCTCTCTCTCTCTCTCGGTGTTGTGGGGGAACTAGAGAACCCACCTGGATTTAACTCTGGAAACAGTTCTTCTTATGGTAGGAATCCAATTCTACTGGCCAGCCACAAAGTACATGCAAAGTGAATAGACTGGAAGGCGGGAGATGAAACTGGATTCAAAGATCTTTTCCCAAGCAGTACACTGGACATCAAGCGAGCAAGGACCATTCACAAAAATGTCAAGCAGGAAGAGCAAGACCCCCACAGTGCATTCAAGTGATGGAAAGCAAGCAGTATATGTTGGAATGTTAAGGAGTGGGTGCAAGGAAAAAGGTGTTCAGGCAGGAAAGGAAGAGAAAGGACTTCAGGATAAACAATAAACAGGAACAAGCACAGTACAGGCAAGGCCTATGCTACTGAAAATTAATTCAAGAATTTTCCCTTGACTTGAAAATATCACCAAATTTATTAAACCTTATTCGAATGTATGACTTTTTATCTAGTCTTATTCCCTGTGATGATCAAATGTGGAACTGATCTCCCCATCATGTAACATGACTGATATTTAATGATTTATAGAAAGCAAACTAGAAATTTATGTTTTTCGGTTTTTATAACTTGATTTAATAGAACAACTTGGAACCTCCCATTTCTAGACTTGAACAAAAACTTTAACAGTAATTATTTACAATTTCTTCTGGAGGTTCTAGACAATAAGAAACTTCAATCTTAAATTAAATGATGATGAGGTTAATAAGGTTCGTTATGATAATGAGAATATTAGGTGATTTGTGTACAAAACCCTAAAATTCTAAATAACTTTCTTAAACTTTGGAGGGTCTTAACTTCCTAGATTTCAACTGTATTATATTCACTGCAATTCTTCTCACTTGTTTATTTCCCAATTTATCTGGGCAAGACAACGTGTATAGGCAATTAATGAATTCACGTGCAATAGCTTAATTA
Organism: Bathynomus jamesi; assembly: GCA_023014485.1. Lineage (NCBI taxonomy): Eukaryota > Metazoa > Arthropoda > Malacostraca > Isopoda > Cirolanidae > Bathynomus > Bathynomus jamesi. Next base: position 212,968 of record JAJOZX010000770.1, on the reverse strand, counting down.
AAGGTTTATAAGCCAAAGCACACTGGCAGTGCTTCAACAAATTTGGACTCATGCACAACACTGAACTGTCTGCCTAGAAGGAGCACTTAAGTTCGGGATCCTTAGTGCTAAACTTCAAAACATACCTTCTGGCTTCAGTAATGGACTGTAATCTTGCCTTTTCTTCAGTTCAACAGGGACTATCAGGGCTAAATACTGGATTAGATTTTAACACTAGTCCAGTGCTGTTTCTAGCAAGATGCCCTATTATAATGATTTAAGCACTTTTTCATTAATTACTGTATCTGCCTATGCTTAACTAGATTCACTTAATGAACACTTAACTCGAGGCTGCGAAAGCTGAGTGGCTGGAAAGAAAAAAACATGAATTTAAAAATAAAAAGACTTGAGAAATGAGAATCAGCAAAACCCTACGTCGGTGCTGTTTTCTGTAATAACTAATAACGTTCGTCCTTGTCCTAAAGCTTGAAATCCTTCAATAATTTAGTTATTTTAATAAACATAGACTCCGACCGGTAAGTTATTTCGTCACTCCTTAAGGTTGTGTCAGTGGAAAGTCGACTGGAAAAGCTGGACAGATATTCATTTCCCTGTTGCACTCTTACTATATCGACCAAACAGGTACTTCAAAAAAAATAAAACACTACATAGGCTCGATCTCACGCCCCATTCGTTGGGTCGAGAATTTTTGATTGGCCGCTGCAACCGATTCTGAGGGCGTCTTTATCAGAATTGGCTTAAACAGTCCTCAGAATTTTTCACTGTTCTCAGAGAGGTCAATGTTATGTAAATGAACGGATGATTAATTCCTTATTTTGTAAATAAAAACTTATTTAAATGTTAGATTCAATATAAAATTAATTTTTAGCAATAGTTGACAAGAATTTCAGCATGTACACACACACACACACTGTGTATATATATACACACCATATTAAATAACTGATTCCATTTTATTTTTAATTATAATAATTCTTAATAATGAATAAATAATGTATATACATGTATACAGGTTTCACCTGTACTAATATTATTGTTTATTTCCTATATATTCCGAATAATTATTGTTATTTTAAAAAACAGTGGAGGATAATGCTTGGAAAATAAATTTGGAGTTTCAAACCACTGCGTTTCGGATTAAAATCTTAACGAAGAGTAATAACGTTCGGACGATTCGGAATTTTACCTGCACCCCAACCCACGCATTTCAGAAATAAAAATTCAGGTGTTCAGACGAGAGCCCGACGCCGTGAACAAGCATATAGATATGCGTTTTAAGATTTTCCTTAATTCTTAATAGTGGTAAGACTGGATATCGGGCAATGTTGACGAAGTTTATTTTATTTTAAATATAATAATAATTCTTAATAATGTATATAAAGAAGATAGAGTCAATATAAAATTAATTTTTAGCACTAGTTGACAAGAGTTTCAGAAGATATATATATATATATTTGTTTTTTTATTTGGGGTTGTTTAACCTCCTTCGCAACATCTAAGGTCATATGATGGAGGGGACCTACAGCTTTACGTGGGATCCGAACCACGGGTCGCTACATAATCTGGGCGCAGAGGACCGTCTTCCATCCAACTACTACCCAGACCCAATGTCGCTTAACTTCGCTGATCTCCGGGAAGCGGTGTTACGACATCGGCAACGACGTAGCCCGTGTATATATATATATATATATATATATATATATACTCTGTGTGTGTGTGTGTGCGTGTGTGTATATGTATATATATATATATATATTATATATATATATATAAATAACTGATTCCATTTTTTTTAAATATAATAATTCTTAATAATGAATAAATAATATATATACACATGGATATAGGTTTCACCTGTACTAATAATATTATTTATTTCCTATATATATTCCGAATAAGACCATGCTAAATAAATTAATCCATATATATATATATATATATATATATATATATATATTCAGCATATATATTGTATCAGCATTTAAAAATAGAAGCGTGTAATACGTATGGTATACTAAATAAAATTAAAAATTTTTGGCCGGAATAAAAATAAATAAGTCCATTTCGCGCCAAAATCTGACGTCACGAATAGATGAAATAATTTCTAGCAAGAAACGAGTCATTCATCTATTGAAAATATCAAAAGTTATACGTCTTGCACTATATGCCTATATATGGTAATAATAATAATAAGGATTTTATATACCTATAACCTATAAGTATTTTTAGTTTTAATCCATTTTATTTTCTGGTGTCTTAATAAATGAAACTCGGAAAATATACTCGAAATTAAGTTTGCTCAACTAAAGCGCTTGTCAAACGTAGCCCGCCACAGGCTCAGTTCTTGGTCCACAGTTATTTTATTATGTATAAATGAGCTTCCACGTTCATCTGGTATACTGAACTTCATAATGTTTGCAGATGATACAACTGCGTCTTTTTCTTGCAAAGATGTTAATTCAGCTAGGAATATATTTAATAGGTGTTATTATTATTATATAGATAGATGGTTTTATTATCCAATAAACGATTGAAACATATACTTTCCTGGCTATATATATATATATATATATATATATAAATAAACAAACGATATTAAGGAATAACTGGGATAATGAGAATATATAAACGATGCATGTATGCAAATACATATATATGTACACACTATGCCAAATGGCTGGTTATGCCCTCTACGCTAACTAGCCGTTTAAGCCAACTGGCTGATTTACACCTTCTAAGCCGAGTGCGGAGGTGAAGAGCATTCATTAAGCGATGCGAAATGCCAGCAAGAACATCTTCACTTCTCTCCTTCCTCTCTTTTTCTCTCTTAGGCTAGGTTTGGGTGGCAGCTTAGGAGATTCCCCCTAGCTTGTGGCAACTTGGCGGATTCCCCCTTGCTTCCTATTTTTGTGGCACTGGCTCCCTTCATGGGGTTTGGCACCTTGCAACAAGGGGGTGGGGGTAAGTGGCACTGGCACTCCTATGATCATTATTACAATGCAATTGCACTCTACCATTTTGCGGTCATACTACTCACTTGAATTGAAAGTTGAGGTATCTTCAGAGAGATCTTTTCTAACCTTGTTCTTTTCTCGTCTTATCTTGCTTCTGTCGATCACTGAAGAAGTATCTTCAATACTAATTAATTTTAAATCTTGAAAACAGCAGATGCAAGAGCTGCCCCAGCACGATCAGATATTCCTCCTCGATCGCATTCTCTACCCACTGTTGGCAACCGCATTCTCACTTGTGAAGATCTGCGATTAATTAATGGCTTTGTCGTGAGTTTAAACGGCTCACTGCTTTCGTCCGTATCGCTGGAACTTGACGAAACAATTGCAGCAGTATCAAATTCGTTCATTCCTTTCGAGAGCCGTGCTGTGTATTCCTCATACTTTTGTGTGGCCTTTTTCTTTTTTTCCATCTTTTTGGTGACCACTTTATCTACGGATCCAGTCAGCATTTTTCGAGAAGTTTGTTGGTCATTAAGGAAATCCCTTTCCAGAACAGGACATGTCAGGAAATGTCCACATTTACAAGCCATACCAAAGAGCTTCAGTGAGTCAAGTTTAAATTTGTGAAGCAATGCTTGATAGGATGTTTGGTCTTTCCGCCCTTTGAGTTGTTTCAAGACATTTTGATATTTTTCGTACAAACCTTGGACACGCTGCGTTATGGTCTTATGATGGCTAGTTGGAATAGAGGCACGATCTCATACAGTCTTTACTTTTTGGGCAACGACTGTAGCAACATCATAAACTTTGGGATTAGCTTCTCCTGACTTAATTCTTTCCTGTCTAAAATAAAGTATATCTTCGGACGAAGGTAAATAAATCAGTGGGAGATCCTTTGGTGGTCCAAAGATTGGATTCAGCTGTTGAGTATTCCTTGTCTTCCTTTTTGCTGATTTATTCAGGGCCATAGAGGCCATGCCTAATTTTGCTTTGTGCGTCGGAATAGAATTAGACTATATTAGTAACTGTAAATGTTTTTAGCGAATCAGATTCAATATTAAAATTTATCAAAGCAATCAAATAATCTGAAAAGGAGATATGAATTATAATGTAATACAGTATAAAATTAAATAACAAACCCTAAATAATATAATTATGAAATAATTTAAATCTGTGAAAATCTAAACAAATGGAAACCTCAAAATGGTGCTAAAACATCTAATAAAGTTGAGAAACTCAACGAAAGATATAAAAATTCCTATTTTTTGTTAGTATTTTTCATGAAATACCAAATTTTTAAAATTTCTGTGAGGAATGGGAGAAACGTGTATAAGAAAAAAGCTAAAGAACATGAATTGCCAAATCAAATAAAACAAAATTGATCTTCCTAGCATACACACAACGGGAGATACGCTTAAATCTTTGAATTTTTCCTTAGTTTTTGGGGGGACCTGAAAGGCAAAATCTTTGACCTCCTTGGGGCTGGTGAAATTGATGTCGCAAGTAGCTAATATTTTACAGATTTCTTATTGGTACCACACACTAACTTTTGGGTGCCCCTGCAAAACTGAATTCTAAAAAAAGTTTTTTTCACTCCACCCTGTTGTACAGTCATCCATCTTCCATGAAGATTCACAGAAAAATTCTAGAATTTAAAGTTGCCAACAATCTCTAGTCAATACAATGAACAGCCAACTACTGATCAAAATTTCAAATTCTTCAAGCCTATGGTGAACACACAAAGTATTAAATAATTTTGTAAATAAATGTAGGAAAACTTTTGCATTTTAACTTTTTTTATTTTTCTCAAGTTCTTTGATGTTGTACATGATATGCTGGAGTTACTAATTTTATTTATTTGTTAAAATTTTTCAAATAAACTTTATACTCTTCATAACTATCCTATGTATGGTACAAAAGGTAAGGACGAATATAACTGAAATATTTTTCTGTATAAATATTTATAAGCGCCACTGTGTATATATATATATATATATATATATATATATATATATATATATATATATGTAATATATATATATATATCCAGTGCAAGTGACGCTTTTCAGTTTTGTGCTCCGTCTTACTATCAAATTAACAGGGTTTAAAGTCAGTGAACCGGTATGTTACCTATACAATAAAATTTGAAAATGTGCCAAGATTACCGAGTTACAATCTTATTAGATGGTCCACAATACTTAATTAATAATAATACATATAATTATATATCCTCAAAATTTTCTAGCGACATCCGGCACTACCTTCTTGGACCTATGAGGGAGTAAACAGTGACTTTGAAATAGCGGGCATACGAACGAACTAGCGAGTGAGCCCTTTAAAATTACGAACGAATGAACGAACGAAACGAATGAACGAACGAAACGAATGAACGAACGAAACGAATGAACGAGTGAATTCTAACTACATGAACTGTTCAAAATATTTTCAAGAGGCAGGGAAAGGCTCTGAAATCTTAAATGAAAGACCAAGCAAATAGATAGAGAGGTTTTATTACTTTAGATATATTTATAAACTTACACGCTTACATGATTTAAAGGGACAAGGAATGGGCACTCCTTTTAGTAGCATCCCCATCCCGTTCCCCTCTCCCGCCTTAACCCCACCATATACACTGCGAATCTCCCGTTTAATAGTAAAAGTTTTGAAGGTGATCGCGGGAAATGTATGTTTCACTACGGTATAATCGTACAGTGACTCCGCGTGTATACTTTTTGTGTCATGTCACTGCTAATAATTCTGCCAATATTAATGTTCTCGTTCTATTTTTTCAGATTTGAAGAGAGGAGACGATAACAACTAATAATTATCAATCAAAATGCCTTGGACAAAGGAGGAAAAAATGTTTTGCGTCACTACTTATTTGGAGACGAAATCATTCAAAACTGTGCAAGCGAAATTTCGCAGGAAGTTCAACTTCAACAATTATCCCCAGAAAAGCCAAATTTATCGTTGGGCACGCAATTTCAAGCCACAGGATCAGTAAACAATCTCAACAAGAAAGCAGAAACACCCAGATCTGGCAGGAAGGTGACTGCAAGATCTCCTGACAATGTGAATGCGGTGAGAGATTCTGTTGGAAGGAGTCCGAAAAAGTCAATCCGAAGACGTTGCCAAGATCTGGGTCTTTCACGTGCGTCAGTGCAAAGAATCTTGATCAAGGATCTTCAGCTGTACCCATACAGGATCCAGATCAAGCATAAACTCACACCAGCTGACATGGCAAAACGTGTTGTGATGTGCCGGTGGTTCGAGAACAAGATCGAAGAGGATCCTGACTTTCTTGATGATGTTTGGTTCAGCGACGAAGCACACTTCTTGCTCAGTGGGTATGTCAATAGCAAGAACAATGTGTTCTGGGGCACACAAGCCCCAGATGAGGTGCTTCAGAGGCCCTTGCACTCTGTGCAGGGTGTCAGGGTGATTGACAACTTCGCTCGTCGGCTTCAAGTGTGTCTGCAGCGCAACGGCGGTCATTTGAAACATGTGCTCTAATAAATGTATCCTTTGATCTAGAGACCTCAAATCTTCAGTTTTTAATTGTTATCATATCAGCTTCCAGGAAATGTAATCTTTTTTGGAGTTTATTTTCTGAGTAATAAATTATTATCATGTCAATGGGTTCCATCTATTTTGAGACACCCGGTAGTTACATAATTAATGTGAAAAGATGCCTGAGCATCGAACCGTTGGTATCTCGAGCATGATTTAAAGGGACGAGAAGTGGGACACCTTTCGGCGTCCCCCCCATCTCCACCCCGAACCACCCCTACCAGCTACGCTCCCCCCGCAAGCCGTTATAGATAAAATGGGGTCGTCTGCTGTAAATCTTGTAGAAAATCCATTGTTATGTTTTACATTTGACAAAGTAGATCATATTAGGTCAGAGCTTGTATCTGTCTGTCATGATTTTTATGATTCAGAAGAAATAGAACATGCGGGGGTACAATTAAACACCCTGTTCAGTGCAACCCTCCCAACTCGTAGACGTAATTCTAGAAAGAGAATACCCTGAAAGACATTATAAATAAAGTGTTGACCCTCCGGAATACTGAGAACAATATTACCTTTTATGTTACTAACTTCCATAGAATACCGGTAATCTCTATGGGTGACGTAGACGTCTCGGTGCTCCTCAAACAGTATAATGAGGTACAAAAGTCGATATTTGAACTGAAACATCAACACGTGGTGTCAAATCAGAAAAACGCTATTTCGCTGGAAAAGTTCCGGTCAGAGTTCGATGCGTTGAAAGAGACGCTCCTCCCAAAGCCCAGTTACTCGGAAGTAGTTCAGCAAGCCAGATCTCCAAGAAGCGCGTCGGGCAGGGAGGGAAACGAAATCCCCGCCTCCAACTCCCCCCCTGAAGGTGGGGTGGAAACGCAGCATGGAGGGATAGCGGTCAACCCCCCTCCCGTTCAGGAAAGGACCCCTGCTCCCGATTTCACAATGAGGAACAGGGACGGTCCAATGCCGAGAGACGAAGCATCATTGCTCTCTTCCCTGCCTCACACTGCAGAGGAGAGGTGTTCGATTACGCCTCGCTCGGTGCGCAGTTCCCCCCCCTCCCACCGAAGAAGGAGAGTCACGCGCGGCCGTCAGGTTATAAACACCGCTAACAGACCCTCACCAAGCCACAGAGTAAGGGAGGGGCCTCCTATCCCCCAAAGGTTGTGCCACCCATCCCCCAGGCAGTTGAACACTGCCTCAGGGAGATCGAGGGAGCAGGACGGGTGGATAACTGTTAACAGGCGCCCTTCCCGAAGGTTTCCTCAACCGGTCTCCGCGGCGAGGCCACCGATGGGGAATCTCACCCTCTTTGTGTTGCGAATTCAGCTCTCGAACGAGGCAAGCGATATTCGACACATGATATAAGTCGTCATTGGTGAACACAATATATTGATAGTTAATAAACTAAACATGAAATCTCCGTATTATAACTCATTTAAAGTAATAATTAAAGGTGTAAATGCGCATTTGAACCCGTATAATATGAGTCAATGGCCAGACGGTATTATTGTTAAGGAGTTTATTCACTTTTCCAGGAGATTTGATAACAGGCAAAATAATAATAGTAATAATAATAATAATAATAATAATAATAATAGGCGCCCGAACGGTAAGCCTGAAAGTTGTACTGTGTATAATAATAATAATCTTACTAATAATAAATTCTCTATCAGTCATGGCGGATAACTTGTTGAAAATAGTCTCATATAATGTAAGGTCAGTGAGGAATTCAACTGTAGATGCTCATAAAATCTGCAACATTGCAGATTTGATACTCCTGCAGGAGCACTGGCTACCTAAGCAAGAGCTAAAATTCCTCTCTACCATCCATGATGACTTTATGTACCATGCGTCATCAGCAGTAGACATGGCAGATGAATTAATGTACGGTAGGCTATTTGGTGGTGTTGCTTTCTTAATAAGGAAAAATTTGTCAAAACATAAAATTTTTAACAAACGATAATGTAAGTTTGTTAGGCATTGAATTACAAGTGAACAATGACTGCATATTAATTGTAAACTGCTAATTAACATATAACAACGGCAGTAATCTAGATGAATAAATTGATTTGCTGTACAAAATTAAGTCATTATCAGATAACCCCACATATTCTCCCTGTATAATAATGGGGGACTTTAACGCACATGTCGGCCAATTTAAGTATAAGTGATGTAGATGTATTCGGGGTAGCCAGTGGTAATTTTACATACGTTAGTGATATGAGTGGTACCACCAGGTGGATTAATCATTGTCTCACTAGTAATAATCTAAAGGATCGAATTGTTAGAGTTCATATTCTGCATGATTTCCTTCTTTCTGATCATAGACCATTAGAAATAATAATTAACGTTACCAATTTATGCGCAACACGACTTAACAGGAACTCAATAGGTAAGAATAATCGTGTCGATTGGTCCAATGTTAATATGCAGCAGAGAATAGAATACAAAGACAGAACAAGTCACCTCTTTAATAATTGAGAAATTTTGCACCTTGCCTGTAATAATCCTTGCTCAAATGATTCTCACTGTAAACTCATAGATAGGTATTATAGTAAGATAATATCCCTGTTAAGAGAAGCAGGAAGCCCCCTGATTAAATCTTACAACTATCATACTAAGATTACACCGGTCTGCATGAAAATCGATTTCTTTATTTTGAGTTGTGATTCTGAAGCAGTTCGCTGCTCTGAATTAAAAAATGCTACCAGTTTTTTTTCTATCACCCACAGTTTTAAAGTTATTAGCAAAACAATTTTGGGGCGTTTTGTAATTTTTTACCTTTTCTATCTTTAATTAATTTCGTTTTTTCATATTTTTCAGATAGATAATTCTAACATTACGTCTTTAAAATTTTAATAATGGCTTCTAGAGGATGTACCCATAGTCCAGACATATTTTGTTATATTTGTAGTCGGTATGTTGTAAAACAAAGGACAAATGTAACGACCTTCATTAAGAGAGCTTACCATGCTTATTTTGGAATTAAATTAGGAGACCAAGACAAAAGTTGGGCTCCACACAAGGTTTGTCTTACGTGTGTTGCGGCACTAAGGAATTGGAGCAAAGGTAAAAAGAAAAGTTTGCCATTTGGGATCCGTATGGTATGGCGCGAGCCTAGAAACCATACCGCCGACGACTGCTACTTCTGTTCTTGCAATGTTAAAGGTTATAATGCAAAGAATAAAGAGAGCCTTCAATACCCAAGTCTTCCATCTGCAATAAGGCCGGTACCCCATGGTCCAGAAGTTCCTATTCCCCGCCCACCCGAGAGTCTGGATCAATACAATTCAGATTCTGATTCAGCTCCAAATCCAGACAATGATGATGTTTATGAACAGCCAACAGCTGACCGAGATCCCCTAAACCATTAACCCAAGCCGAACTAAATGACTTAGTCAGTGATTTGAATCTGCCTAAGGACTCTGCAGAACTTTTGGCGTCTAGATTGCAGGAGAACAATTTATTGGCATCCGACACATACTTCGCTTGGTACAGAAATCGTGAGAAAGACTTCGTGCCTTTTTTCGAAGAAGATGATGGTCCCTTGGTATTTTGCAAGGACATCACAGGATTAGTGTGCAAGCTAGGCATCGAATACCAAACCAGTGACTGGAAGTTGTTTATAAATTCCTCTAAAACCAGTCTAAAAGGAGTGTTACTGCACAACGGTAACAAATATGCATCAATCCCAGTGGCCCATTCTACTCATTTAAAAGAGACCTATGATAACATGAAACTGCTTCTGGAAAAAATTTAGTATCAAAATCACAGATGGATATTGTGTGGGGATCTCAAAGTCCTTTGCATGTTACTTGGGCAGCAATCAGGATACACTAAGATGCCATGTTTCATCAGCGAATGGGATAGTCGAGCACGTGACCAGCACTGGAAGAGGAAAACTTGGCCTCCTAGAGAGAATCTTACCCCAGGATCAAAGAACATTTCACATGAACATCTAATTGAACCAAATAAAATCCTCCTATCACCCTTGCACATTAAGTTAGGCTTGATGAAGCAGTATGTCAAAGCATTGAATAGAGAAGGTGAATGTTTCAAGTACATTTGTTCAAAATATCCAGAGATTAGCTACGAGAAAATAAAGGAAGGTGTTTTTATAGGTCCTCAGATTAGAAAGTTATTGACAGACGATCATTTCCTGAACACAATGACCAATAAAGAAAAAGAAGCATGGCTTGGTTTCAAAGGTGTTGTTGAAAACTTCTTGGGAAACTACAAAAGCCAAAATTATGAAAGACTGGTGGAAAATATGCTTAAAATGTTTTGCGCCTTAGGCTGCAACATGAGCCTGAAAGTTCACTTCTTATTTTCGCATCTTGACCGTTTTCCCGAAAATCTCGGAGATGTCAGTGAGGAGCAAGGGAAACGATTTCACCAGGACATCAAAACCATGGAAAGAAGATATCAAGGAAGATGGCATACAAATATGATGGCGGATTACTGCTGGTGTCTGCAACGAGATCAGCCTAACGCACAGCATAAGAAAACATCAAAGAACCGCCGGTTTAGTCGTCATTAATCAGATCTACCTTCGTAGTCTTAAGTCTTTGGAATAAGTCCTGAAATGTTTGCAAGTAAAGAAGGTAAATATATTTTTTCTTTCAGTTATTTTTTTATTCTTTCATAAACAAGCAATATGCTTGTCCAAGAGCTAGGAGCTATTTAATTCTGCTTTAATTAGGTTTAACTCTATCACCTAAAGATTTCTTGCTACAAGGGGTGTTGTAATACCTCATCTGTCCCCAAATGTTAACCACCCATTGATGGGAGGGGAGAGAGTATTTTGCTGGGAACGGGACTGGTTGTTATATAAATTATATTTACCCTACATTATTGTGTAAGCGTTACTGTAGTCTATAACAACAAAATTTATGGTTTAGCATGTGCAATCCAATGTTGGTCTCGATAAGATGGTTCACATTTGGGGATAAATGGGAGATTTATTACACACCCTGTAGTAAGAAAACCATACGTGATAGGGAAACACTAACTATATTTTTGAGATCAGCGCACTCACATTATATAGAATCACCAACTAGTTTGTAAAAATCGATCGACAAGTTTTCAAATGTGTACTGGTGTTATTCCTGGCTGGAATGATTTTATTGCCCCCCTGAAGAGGGAATCGAAAGACGCCTTTGATTTGTGGTGCTTTCATGGTAGACCCTGATTAGGACCAGTATACATGAATATGTGTAGAAGTCAGGGTCAGTATAAGGCGGCCATAAGGCGATGTAAACATGAAGAAGAGTCTATTCGAGCATCAAAAGCCTGTGAAGCTCGCATAAATAACGATAATAACAAATTTTGGAAATTTGTTAAGAATCAAACGGGTGTCAAAAATGTCCTCCCTCCGACAATCGATGGGGTGTCGGGGAGGATGAAACTGCAAGGTTGTGGAAAAACCACTATTCTAACATTTTTAACAGTGTGAGTAGGGATAATCTTAATTAAGATAGATTGCAGCGAAACGATTGTGGGAAATACAAGGGAAAATACTTTGATATCATTTTTGTGAAGTAAAGAGGTTAATTAAAGAGTTAAAGACTGGTAAATGATTTCCTATGGACATCTCCTAATCAGTTTGGCTTTAAAAGGTCCCACTCAACTGACCTCTGCATCTATGTACGTAAAGAAACAATATCTAAATACATTGACAGTAATTCAACTATTTATAGCTGTCTCCTAGATATAAGTAAGGCATACGATAGGGTGAACCACAATATTTTATTTGCAAAACTAGAAGACAGGAAGGTTCCCATGTACATACTAAATTTATTGAAATTTTGGTATTCCCACCAATCTTTCACTGTTAGGTGGGGCAATGTACTATCCTAGTGTTTTGGCTCCTCTTGCGGGGTGAGACAAGGCTCCTTGCTCTCCCCTATGCTGTTTAATGTGTATATTGACGGATTAATTGCTTCACTTAATGAGGGAACAGTGGGATGTTGTATAGATAACACAAGGATAAATAACTTTGTTTATGCAGATGATATGGCGTTAATAAGTCCCTCTGTTAAAGGTCTGGATCGGCTACTAAACGTCTGCGAAGTGTATTCGCAGAAACATGATATTCTTTTTAATGTTACAAAAACTAAGGGTATGCAATTTCATCCTAAAAGCTGTAATCAGCCAGCTGATATAAGGTTTAAAATGAATGGTGAAGTAATTGAGGAAGTACAAGAGTTTAAGTATTTGGGTCAAACTATTACCAGCTCCTTGAGTGATGACTCGGATATAAGAAAACAATCTCGAAGCCTGTGTGCTAATGCGAATATGACCGTAAGGAACTTTCGATTCTGTACAAGTGAAGCCAAAGACACTCTCTTTCCTACTTTCTACAGTAATATATACGGACAGCATCTGTGGGTGAATTATAAAAAAGGTTCTGGCAGAACCCTAAATTTGCTGTAAAACAGGTCGTTTAGACTCTTACATAAATTACCCCCAAGATGCTCAGCTTCGCAAATGTTTGCTACCCGCAATGTCCCGAGCTTCCCGGAGGTAACAAGGCGTGCTCAACACAGTCTAATGCAAAGAATTAAAAAATCAACCAACCCGATCATCCAAGCAATCCATAAGTCCTGCCATTTATCCTCTAAGCTATGGACTTCTTGGTACGAAAACGTCTGTCTGTAGCTCCACTTAACTTCGACATTGCAGTATTATTTCTAATCAATTGTATATATTTCTATCCTTAGTATATGAACTGTCATTGTATTAATAATATTTGTCATATGGACTATAGTCTGCCAATAAACCTTTTCATTTTCATATATATTATATATATATATATATATATATATATATATATATATATATATATATATATATATATATATATATTAGGGTGTCACTTAAATGCAAAGTTTGAAATTTTCATGCTGACACCCCGCGAATCTATTCCATTGGTAAAACAAACATGGTAACTGAAACATCTTTTTATTTGAATAACTATAAAAGGTCGCCCCCGCCTTCCAAAGTTTAATGCTTGCGCGGCGTCTCCATAATCGTTCATTAGATATCTATATATCTCTATATATGTGTGTGTGTGTATCTGTGTGTGTCTGAATATCTGAGAAATAAAGTGAACAATACTTATCGATTCACCGTTTCTCATTTCAGCTACGTGATTTCTGGTGATGGAAACCCGGAAGTGTATATACCTATTAGGGGCAGCGGTTGATGAGGTGAAAGGATGCAAGCTTCCTTCCTACAGGCAAGCATTCGGTTACTTCCTTTACCTTCACCATGAAAAGAAAATGACAATACGTGACGCGTTGAGGAAGTCACTTCGAGCAGTGATGTCCTTCTGGGAGAAAGCTCACATTCTAACCAGACTCGAGACACACTGCGTCAGCAAACTGGATAAAGTCTTCGAGGAGTGGAAAGGACTCAAAAAACACGCCTCAAGGACGAGCGATTCACACAAGACGAAAGAAAAAGAATTCATTGAACGCCTCGATCGTCTCTTTGACATCGCCCACGCTGATTGTGAGAAATTGGTCAAGTACCCAGAGGATTGGGAGTTCCTTCAGCAGCAGCGCCAGAAAGGACGTCCAGGTTCAATGGCAGGTTTGGACATGACCCATCAGCGCCAAGTCAAAGATTGTACTCGACGTCGGGAGGAAGAGAGAGAAACGAAGAAAGCGATCAGCAGCTGAAATGGAGGCAGTATCCAACGAAGCGGTTTTGGAGTCCTCATCCTCCAGCTCAGATGATAGCGAAGAAAAAGGAGCATGTGGTGGTTCGTTAGCGTCTAAACAAAGAGCAACGAAGAACATCATGACATCGGAATTGGCGGCAGCGCTTGATCGCACGCAACTCTCGTCAAGAAAGGCCACATATCTGCTGTTTGAGGCAGCTTCCAGCTTAGGGCATGATGCTAGCGACTACAACATCAATCGTGGATCCATTCATCGTCAGCGTGAAAAATTCCGTACCCTTAAGGCTCGGCAACTGAAGAGCGAGTTCCAAGGCAATAGTCCGTTGACTGTTCACTGGGACGGAAAACTCATGCAAGATCTGACGTCACGAGAATATGTTGACCGCTTACCTATTCTTGTATCTGGCTCCGGGACAGAGCAGCTCCTCGGGGTGCCAAAACTTCTGTCAGGAACCGCGCTGGCACAAACAAATGCCATCATAGATTGCCTGAATGAATGGGGAGTGACCGATCATGTCAAATCTATGTGTTTCGACACAACCGCGACAAACACAGGCCACCGTGGAGGAACTTGTGTTCTTCTGGAAGAAAAAGTTGGACGTGACCTGTTACACTGCGCGTGCAGACACCATGTACTGGAGTTGGTGCTACAGGCGGCATTCGCAGCATCGCTAGATTCAGTATCTACCGGTCCAGAAATTCTGCTTTTCAAGCGCTTCCATGATTATTGGACCCGCATTGACCAGCAACAGTTCGAAACTGCGGACACAGATGCGTTCACCAAAGCAGCTATTTTTAAGCATAGAACGGAGCTCATTGAGTTTGCAAAATCACAAGCACTTCAAGTTCGTGATGACTATCAGGAATTCCTCGATCTTTCCGTCATCTTTCTTGGAGGAGTTCCATACAAGGGACTAAACTTCCGCGCCCCTGGTGCTATGCACCGGGCGAGATGGATGGCTAAGGGGCTCTATGCCATCAAGATCTGGCTCTTCCGAAGACAGTTTAAACTGACGAACACTGAGGAACGCGGAATTCGAGATATCTGCCTCTTTTCTGTTCTAGTTTACATGAAAGCGTGGGCAACAGCTCATCTGTCCATCGAAGCTCCGCTGAATGATTGGGAATTGATGAGGACGCTCCTTCGATACCCGCACAAGAAGATCTCTGATGGTACCACCAAGAAGCTGTCTGCGCACCTGTGGTACCATTCGGAGAGGCAGTGGGTCTGGCGTTCTTTGATGAGAGGATATCGATGGAAGTGAAGTGCAGCATGGTTGCAGCGTTAGATCAAGAAGCCCCTCACATGCGGCCAAAACGACCTTTGGTTCTTGATACTATGTTCCTCAGTGACAGCAAAGGACTGGAGCAACTGATCACAAAGAACACCCGAGGATTCTTCTCAAAACTTCAGTTGCCAGATTGCTTTCTGCTCCACCATCCCAGTTCATGGACGTCAAACTCTGAATACGTGCAAGCTCGGGATGTGGTCTCCAAACTTGCAGTGGTGAACGACAGAGCAGAACGGGCCGTGGCTCTGGTGAAGGAGCTGAACGGAAAGTTGACAGTGAAAGAAGAACAGCTCCAGTTCCTCGTTCAAGTTGTCACTGACCACAGAAAGCAACACCCAGCTCCGAACAAATCAGCATTAGTGAGGACGCGAAAGAACTAATCACTGATCAGCGTATGAGCACCAATTATTCTGCTACTGTATATGTATTTTATTTCTCAAAGTTTGGCTTTTGTTGCTTCTCCATTTTGTACCATTATTCTCCAAATTATGTCTTCTATTTTGATTATATAATAAACTGTTTGTATTCTTTGCGTTTTTAAGTGTCTTACTTTCGTTATTTCACCAAATTGCCTTGTTTTTTATTATCTGGTTCGGCCCAAGCTGTGAACACTGAACAGCTTGTTGACGTCAACAAATGGGTCTTGTTTTCAGTGACGAGGGCGACCTTTAAATGATGACCAATCAGGACCAAATTTCTCTTCCGTATGTTTTACACCAAATGGAACAATTTTAGGGGGTGTCATAGGAAAATATCCATCGTTTAATTTTCCCCCTATTACCTAGTGACACCCTAATATATATATATATCGGGTCGGCAAAAAAGGGGAGACCTTTTAAATCCTTCATATCTCAGCAAATATGGTACATAGAACTATGAAATTTTAATATGTTAGTACTAGGTAATTTAAGGTTTATATGCCATCTTTTAGCATTTTAGCTGATACATTGGATTTATGGCGAATATTCCAGAAAAATCTTGCTAATAATAGGTTCAAGTTGATAACACTGCCCAACAAAAAATAATTTTTTTGCTGCTGATTTAATTCTAAGACCTGTTTCTGGATAATATTGATGTTCTGATTTAAAAAATCACCTTAGATTTTGTCCATCACATCAGGTTTTCGTGCACTCCAATATGCCTATTTTGGGTGATCCATGAAGGGCGCTTATCAAAATTGATGATTTTTGAGACCTGTTAACAGCTGTTTTGCTGTTAAAATTTTATATGTGGATAAGAAAACTGATGAAAGATCCGCAGTTCAGTAACTCAATGACCGAAACGGAGGCAAGAGCTTGGAATGCTTTTGTGGCAGTAGTTAAGAACTTCCTAGGAAACAAAAAGTCTGAAAATTATAAAGATCTTGTAAAGGATTAACTTGTAAACTTTCAGCAGTTGGGTTGCAACATGAGCATTAAAGTTCACTATCTCAACAGTCATCTGGATAAATTTCCAGAAAATCTTGGTGATGTTAGTGAAGAGCAAGGTGAAAGGTTCCACCAAGATATCAAAGTGATGGAAGAACGATACCAAGGAAGATGGGATACCCATATGATGGCTGACTACTGCTGGAGCCTGCAAAGAGATTGTCTTGACATCTCTCATTCTAGGAAGTCCTATAAGAGAAAATTTATCAGCACTGAAAAGTAAGAAAACAACAAAGAGACAATGTTAAGAAAACTGGTCCCGTGCTTGCTTTAATGTGGATTCATTTTTTGCTTATTTAAACACTTTTAATCACTTTATGTGTCAATATTACCATTGTATATTAAAGTTCACTCCCTGCACAATTGTTTACTTTTCCATGCTGATTCTGAGTATGTAAAAACTTATTTTTTGAAAAGAAAAAAAATTGGGCATAACCCTGCCAAAATGCGATATCTCCAAAATATCCGTATTTGATTGCTCGAAAACCTGACGTGATAGGCAAAAACTAAGGTGATTTTTGAAATCAGCACACCAAAGTTACCTAAAAACAGGTGTTAGAATTAAATCAGCAAAATTGGTGTTGGGCAGTGTAATTAAAGTGATTTTAATTAACGTAAGTAAGCCAACTGCAGGAGGGTTGGACAAGCTTTTCAAGAAAATCGATAAAACAGGAGATATCAAAAGAATACCAGGTAGCGGTATTAAATTTGGCCACCAAACAGTCCTGATTTAAGTCCTGTCGATTACGGCCTTTGGGAAAATTTGTCATAGAGAATTTATCGGGTCAAAGTAAGAAATGTCGTTCATTTACGAGAGCTTCTTCTGGAAAAATGGGATGAGCTACCACAAGAACAAATCAATAAATTCATAGATGAGTTCCGTCGTAGACTGAGAAGGTTGCAGAAGTTCGTGGTAAAAATATCGAGCAGTTTTTTTAACATCAAGGTAGCACCATATGTGAGTGCTTTGTAACTTTTTATCTGCACATACAGGGTGTTTCTAAAGTAACCATCTATTTTGGTGAAATAGGTGGATTTTAAACAATTGTTATATTGGCATAATGGTATGTGCATTGTTATACAAAATTCATGTATTTATAATATTTCAATTGCTTTACACGATTTTTTGTTAATTATTTTATTTTATTTTCAGACCCATATCATTGATGATGAATGTGCAAGAACGGGTTTATGTAGTAACATGCAGGATAAAAAACATGAAGTGCAATGAAATTAGAGAAAAGTTTGAGAGAAGGTTTCGTAAAACAGGCCCTAGAGACCAGGTTATTCGCGAATTAGTAAACAAATTTATGAGGACTGGATCTGTGCATGAACGTAGATCTGGACGACCAAGATGATCTCACGAAAGAATCGAATCTGTTCAAGAAGCATTCGAAGAGGATCCACAATTATCGATTCGGAGGGCATCCCACAGATTAGAAATTCCACAAACAACGGTTTACAGAATTCTACGTTATGATTTAAAGAAAAAGCCATACCACATTCAAGTGTTCCACAACTTACAAGAAGATGATTATCCACGAAGAGCAACAATGTGTGCCGAGCTTACAAATATATATATATATATATATATTTTCATGTTTTAAAGGTGTTTTTTTTATAATTCATATTATTTCGCAAAATAGATGGTTACTTTAGAAACACCCTGTACAAAGCAGTAGTAGTGTAAATGGAGAATTTCCAGTGGCATAAAGAAATGTTCAACAAATTCGAAATTTTCATTAGTTTTCTTTGAAATCCGCTCATCGTATAGGATATTTACTTAGTTGTGGGATGTGAAAAAAAAATATTGAACTCTGACTATAACTTTGGATTTTACAGCCAAAGTTCGAGGTCTCCCTTTCTTTGCCGACCCGATATATATATATATATATATATATATATATATATATATATGTATATATATATATATATATATATATGTGTATATATACATTTTAACTGCAAACACGCAGTATAATTAACGTAAAGAACGACGTTTGTATAGGAGAATATTCCGTGCAAGATGAGGAGAGAGAACGAAACAAATGAAAAAATGAGGTAACCACTCGGGAATCGAACCCGGGATCTTCCGATTGCCGGTCAGATATGATAACCATTACACCACGGGCCTCACTCGAACAAATGCCGTAATTCTTCTACATACGCGCAGAAACCAATGCCCCAAGGGGGCACCTCCAGCATCCCGTAACATTATATACATCTTAACTGCAAACACGCAGTAATAATTAACGTAAAGAACGACGTTTGTATAGGAGAATATTCCGCGCAAGATGAGGAGAGAGAACGAAACAAATGAAAAAATGAGGTAACCACCCGGGAATCGAACCCGGGATCTTCCGATTGCCGGTCAGATATGATAACCATTATACCACGGGCCTCACTCGAACAAATGCCGTAATTCTTCTACATACGCGCAGAAACCAATGCCCCAAGGGGGCACCTCCCGCATCCCGTAACATTATATACATTTTAACTGCAAACACGCAGTATAATTAACGTAAAGAACGACGTTTGTATAGGAGAATATTCCGCGCAAGATGAGGAGAGAGAACGAAACAAATGAAAAAATGAGGTAACCACCCGGTGGTTACCTCATTTTTACCTCATTTTTTCATGTTAATTATACTGCGTGTTTGCAGTTAAAATGTATATAATGTTACGGCATGCGGGAGGTGCCCCCTTGGGGCATTGGTTTCTGCGCGTATGTAGAAGAATTACGGCATTTGTTCGAGTGAGGCCCGTGGTGTAATGGTTATCATATCTGACCGGCAATCGGAAGATCGATCCCGGGTTCGATTCCCGGGTGATTACCTAATTTTTTCATTTGTTTCGTTCTCTCTCCTCATCTTGCGCGGAATATTCTCCTATACAAGGGTCGTTCTTTACGATATATATATATATATATATATATATATATATATGTGTGTGTGTGTGTGTGTGTGTATATATATATATATATATCAGTGGCGTGCGGTCCATGGAAGCAAGGGAAGCAATGCTTCCCTATTCAAAGAAAGAAGAAAATGCTGTATTATACTTTAAAGGTTAAACAGTTCAATATGTGTTAATAATTTGTACAAAATCATTTTATTATACTATTTATAGCATTTGATTGGTAATCAGGTGGATACATAGTATATACATTGGCTGCCGTTCGTGCAAGAACCTTTAAGAAAGCCGACGCAAAAAATCTCGAGTTGGACAACAATTGACGAAATGCATCCTTTTTCCCAATGACTTTCGCTGTTTTTTTACTGTTACAAATTGTTTCTTTCCATTCTAAAAACTGATTTAATGTTTAATAATGTAGTATTTATTGAATACAACAAGTTTCATATATAGTTTTTCTACTAAAAAATTCCATGGCCATGTCAAGCGAAAAAGAATATATATTTATCGTTATTTTATCCTTCCCTATGTCAAAAAGGAAGCAATTTAGATTTCGCTGTCCAGATCTTATAGTTAATTTTCTTGAATTATCTGGCAACTTTTCGTGCTGTCTGCTGTCATTCTCTCATTTAAAGCGAATACATAACTACGCTAGAAATGCGCAAGAGGAAGAAAGGCTTGCAAGTTTAGCTTTAATCTCAATTGAGAAAAAGCTTCTTAAGGATATGAAAACCGATGCCTTTTATGAAGAAATAATAGATATTTTTAATAAAAAAGAAAGAAGAATAGAATTAACC
Organism: Bathynomus jamesi; assembly: GCA_023014485.1. NCBI lineage: Eukaryota > Metazoa > Arthropoda > Malacostraca > Isopoda > Cirolanidae > Bathynomus > Bathynomus jamesi. Next base: position 192,370 of record JAJOZX010000770.1, on the reverse strand, counting down.
TATAAGTAAAGTAAGTAGATGATTATATGTGTTTTGTTTTTATTATATACGAGTATTTTAAAGTTTTATTTTTATGTTATATAATCTTTGTTGTTTTTTCTTGAATTGCTTCCCCTTGACGAAAAATCACCGCACGCCACTGATATATATATATATATATATATATATATATACTAGTGGTGGACCGGATGCCAGTTTTTCAACATCTGCAGATGCGGATACGGATTTTTAATTTCAATATCCGCGGATTCGGATATTTAGTTAATCTATCAATATAATATAGAATTATGAATATATGACATAATTTTTCAAATTTCGTGATATTACTATTATGGCAGGCAATGCATAAGAATTAAAATTAATATTAATGTTTTCATTATGATAAAAATAACTTTCTCAAGAGTTTCAGCCACAGAAAATTCAATGAAGCAAGTTTCATTCAATTTTCTGTTACCAGGTATTTATATTTTGAGGTTTATATACAGGGTGTACATAAAGTCAGGACCTATTTTTGTGAAGCACTTGGAAATTATATGGAATTCAATCATAAAATGATAAAGTGGTAACATTTATTAAATAATTAAGAGTAGGATTCGACGTGACACCCATCAGTATCCCTGCACAGCTCAAATCGTTCCGCAGCATTTCTAAACACATTCTGGAGCATTTGCGGGGTTATGTTATCTGCAGCAGTTCGTATACATGTACGTAAGTTTTCAAGACTCGTAATCTTCGTCTGATAGACGTGCGATTTGATAAAGCCCCATGCAAAGAAATCTAAAGGGGTTAAATCTGGTGATCTCGCTGGCCAAGGTCTGTTGCTTCCGCGTCCCATCCAGCGATTTGGAAAACGTCCATTTAGATAATCTTGAACAATTTTGGCATAGTGACAAGGAGCACCATCATGTTGATAGACGACGGTACTAACAATCCTATCCCCGTCGTCTATGAACATGATGGTGCTCCTTGTCACTATGCCAAAATTGTTCAGGATTATCTAAATGGACGTTTTCCAAATCGCTGGATCGGACGCGGAAGCAACAGACCTTGTGTCGCGAGATGACCAGATTTAACCCCTTTAGATTTCTTTGCATGGGGCTTTATCGAGTCGCACGTCTATCAGACGAAGATTACGAGTCTTGAAAACTTACGTACTCTACACACATGAATACTTGACTCTGCTTTCAAATTTTAAATAACTAATATTGTTTGGCCAAACACCTAACGCTAACTCTGCGAGGCTCTAACTCTCTGAGATAGTCTTTGACAATGCCAAAAGAATTAATGTTAAGGGCGGTCAACTTCACGTCTCGCAACGTTCGTTCTCTTACTAAGCTAATCAAATTAATTATTACCATCATTATTATTATCAAAAATCATTGGTATTATAAAACGTAAAACCGGATGTACAGATAGATTAGAAATGTATGACGTCATCCACGCTTTATGACGTCAATTGCTCTGCCTTTAACTACACCACAAAAAGCAGTCCTAGGTAATCTAAGGACTGCTCTGTGTAACAGGGTAATCCAAAAATGTGTTAACAGGGTAATCCAATTTTTTTTTTTATTTCTTTATTGTTTCATACCGTACAGCTTAACATAAAATACAATACGATTAACATATGTAGATGCATACATTCATTTTTATAGATCCTTCAGGGGTATATTTACCAACATATATACGACCTAATGGTTTACCTAAATCATTTGTAGATATTTTAATTAAAGTATTAGGGAATTGGGCAGTTACGGCATCACCTAACTCACACACCTGTTTCAATCTACGATACAATCTAAACTCTTTAAAAGTTGAGAACCACTTGGTTCTGGATGATTCATTACTTGCTCTGCACTATGAGAGGAGTCAAGATTAGGTTCAAACAAAACACAATGTGAACAATTATATGGAGATGGGGATACCCCTACTTAGGTCCCTCAATTCTGTCCCTAGCCCCCTTCTTACGACCTATTGAATCTTCAAAATTAATCACATATCCAGACATATTAAGTTCTGGAACACTATGAAATGATACACCTGTTACTTGATAATAATTAAATTTTAAAATGGTACATTTAGACTCATTATTTAGAAGATCCAAACACAAAGATAAAACCCATCACTATTAACACCAAAAGTATTTTTAGATAAATAAACAAATTTCATTGAAGCTGTAACTATCTTCTCCTTCGAACGCCATTTAGGTTTCCTTCGAGGAACGTACTTCCTTTTTCGAGGAACAAACTTCCTTCTTCGATACATCTTGACCAGTAAATAATACACGTCACTCCAATGCAATCCCAATGAAGAGAATGAAGTTTAAACAATTGTGGATCTATTTATAGATTCTGATTACGTCATATTATGACACGAATCCTATCCCCTTAGAATCAACATGATGGTGCTCCTTGTCACTATGCCAAAATTGTTCAGGATTATCTAAATGGACGTTTTCCAAATCGCTGGATCGGACGCGGAAGCAACAGACCTTGTGTCGCGAGATGACAGATTTAACCCCTTAGATTCTTTCCATGGGCTTTATCGAGTCGCACGTCTATCAGACGAAGATTACGAGTCTTGAAAAACTTACGTACTCTACACACATGAATACTTGACTCTGCTTTCAAATTTTAAATAACTAATATTGTTTGGCCAAACACCTAACGCTAACTCTGCAAGGCTCTAACTCTCTGAGATAGTCTTTGGACAATGCCAAAAGATTAATGTTAAGGGCGGTCAACTTCACGTCTCGCAACGTTCGTTCTCTTACTAAGCTAATCAAATTAATTATTACCATCATTATTATTATCAAAATCATTGGTATTATAAAACGTAAACCGGATGTACAGATAGATTAGAAATGTATGACGTCATCCACGCTTTATGACGTCAATTGCTCTGCCCTTTAACTACACCACAAAAAGCAGTCCTAGGTAATACTAAGGACTGGTCTGTGTAACAGGGTAATCCAAAAATGTGTTAACAGGGTAATCCAAATTTTTTTTTTTTATTTCTTTATTGTTTCATACCGTACAGCTTAACATAAAATACAATACGATTAACATATGTAGATGCATATTCATTTTTATTAGATCCTTCAGGGGTATATTTACCAACATATATACGACCTAATGGTTTACCTAAATCATTTGTAGATATTTTAATTAAAGTATTAGGGAATTGGGCAGTTACGGCATCACCTAACTCACACACCTGTTTCAATCTACGATACAATCTAAACTCTTTAAAAGGTGAGAACCACTTGGTTCTTGGATGATTCATTACTTGCTCTGCACTATGAGAGGAGTCAAGATTAGGTTCAAACAAAACACAATGTGGAACAATTAAATATGGAGATGGGGATACCCCTACATTAGGTCCCTCAATTCTGTCCCTAGCCCCTTCTTACGACCTATTGAATCTTCAAAATTAATCACATATCCAGACATATTAAGTTCTGGAATACTATGAAATGATACACCTGTTACTTGATAATAATTAAATTTTAAAATGGTAGATTTAGACTCATTATTTAGAAGATCCAAACACAAAGTATAAAACCCATCACTATTAACACCAAAAGTATTTTTAGATAAATAAACAAATTTCATTGAAGCTGTAACTATCTTCTCCTTCGAACGCCATTTAGGTTTCCTTCGAGGAACGTACTTCCTTTTTCGAGGAACAAACTTCCTTCTTCGATACATCTTGACCAGTAAATAATACACGTCACTCCAATGCAATCCCAATGAAGAGAATGAAGTTTAAACAATTTGTGGATCTATTTATAGATTCTGATTACGTCATATTATGACACGAATCCTATCCCCTTAGAATCAACATGATGGTGCTCCTTGTCACTATGCCAAAATTGTTCAGGATTATCTAAATGGACGTTTTCCAAATCGCTGGATCGGACGCGGAAGCAACAGACCTTGTGTCGCGAGATGACCAGATTTAACCCCTTTAGATTTCTTTGCATGGGGCTTTATCGAGTCGCACGTCTATCAGACGAAGATTACGAGTCTTGAAAAACTTACGTACTCTACACACATGAATACTTGACTCTGCTTTCAAATTTTAAATAACTAATATTGTTTGGCCAAACACCTAACGCTAACTCTGCGAGGCTCTAACTCTCTGAGATAGTCTTTGGACAATGCCAAAAGATTAATGTTAAGGGCGGTCAACTTCACGTCTCGCAACGTTCGTTCTCTTACTAAGCTAATCAAATTAATTATTACCATCATTATTATTATCAAAATCATTGGTATTATAAAACGTAAACCGGATGTACAGATAGATTAGAAATGTATGACGTCATCCACGCTTTATGACGTCAATTGCTCTGCCCTTTAACTACACCACAAAAAGCAGTCCTAGGTAATACTAAGGACTGCTCTGTGTAACAGGGTAATCCAAAAATGTGTTAACAGGGTAATCCAAAATTTTTTTTTTTATTTCTTTATTGTTTCATACCGTTCAGCTTAACATAAAATACGATACGATTAACATATGTAGATGCATATTCATTTTTATTAGATCCTTCAGGGGTATATTTACCAACATATATACGACCTAATGGTTTACCTAAATCATTTGTAGATATTTTAATTAAAGTATTAGGGAATTGGGCAGTTACGGCATCACCTAACTCACACACCTGTTTCAATCTACGATACAATCTAAACTCTTTAAAAGGTGAGAACCACTTGGTTCTTGGATGATTCATTACTTGCTCTGCACTATGAGAGGAGTCAAGATTAGGTTCAAACAAAACACAATGTGGAACAATTAAATATGGAGATGGGATACCCCTACATTAGGTCCCTCAATTCTGTCCCTAGCCCCCTTCTTACGACCTATTGAATCTTCAAAATTAATCACATATCCAGACATATTAAGTTCTGGAATACTATGAAATGATACACCTGTTACTTGATAATAATTAAATTTTAAAATGGTAGATTTAGACTCATTATTTAGAAGATCCAAACACAAAGTATAAAACCCATCACTATTAACACCAAAAGTATTTTTAGATAAATAAACAAATTTCATTGAAGCTGTAACTATCTTCTCCTTCGAACGCCATTTAGGTTTCCTTCGAGGAACGTACTTCCTTTTTCGAGGAACAAACTTCCTTCTTCGATAAATCTTGACCAGTAAATAATACACGTCACTCCAATGCAATCCCAATGAAGAGAATGAAGTTTAAACAATTTGTGGATCTATTTATAGATTCTGATTACGTCATATTATGACACGAATCCTATCCCTTAGAATCAACATGATGGTGCTCCTTGTCACTATGCCAAAATTGTTCAGGATTATCTAAATGGACGTTTTCCAAATCGCTGGATCGGACGCGGAAGCAACAGACCTTGTGTCGCGAGATGACCAGATTTAACCCCTTTAGATTTCTTTGCATGGGGCTTTATCGAGTCGCACGTCTATCAGACGAAGATTACGAGTCTTGAAAACTTACGTACTCTACACACATGAATACTTGACTCTGCTTTCAAATTTTAAATAACTAATATTGTTTGGCCAAACACCTAACGCTAACTCTGCGGGGCTCTAACTCTCTGAGATAGTCTTTGGACAATGCCAAAAGATTAATGTTAAGGGCGGTCAACTTCACGTCTCGCAACGTTCGTTCTCTTACTAAGCTAATCAAATTAATTATTACCATAATTATTATTATCAAAATCATTGGTATTATAAAACGTAAACCGGATGTACAGATAGATTAGAAATGTATGACGTCATCCACGCTTTATGACGTCAATTGCTCTGCCCTTTAACTACACCACAAAAAGCAGTCCTAGGTAATACTAAGGACTGCTCTGTGTAACAGGGTAATCCAAAAATGTGTTAACAGGGTAATCCAAAAAAAAAATTTTATTTCTTTATTGTTTCATACTGTACAGCTTAACATAAAATACAATACGATTAACATATGTAGATGCATATTCATTTTTATTAGATCCTTCAGGGGTATATTTACCAACATATATACGACCTAATGGTTTACCTAAATCATTTGTAGATATTTTAATTAAAGTATTAGGGAATTGGGCAGTTACGGCATCACCTAACTCACACACCTGTTTCAATCTACGATACAATCTAAACTCTTTAAAAGGTGAGAACCACTTGGTTCTTGGATGATTCATTACTTGCTCTGCACTATGAGAGGAGTCAAGATTAGGTTCAAACAAAACACAATGTGGAACAATTAAATATGGAGATGGGGATACCCCTACATTAGGTCCCTCAATTCTGTCCCTAGCCCCCTTCTTACGACCTATTGAATCTTCAAAATTAATCACATATCCAGACATATTAAGTTCTGGAATACTATGAAATGATACACCTGTTACTTGATAATAATTAAATTTTAAAATGGCAGATTTAGACTCATTATTTAGAAGATCCAAACACAAAGTATAAAACCCATCACTATTAACACCAAAAGTATTTTTAGATAAATAAACAAATTTCATTGAAGCTGTACCTATCTTCTCCTTCGAACGCCATTTAGGTTTCCTTCGATGAACGTACTTACTTTTTCGAGGAACAAACTTCCTTCTTCGATAAATCTTGACCAGTAAATAATACACGTCACTCCAATGCAATCCCAATGAAGAGAATGAAGTTTAAACAATTTGTGGATCTATTTATAGATTCTGATTACGTCATATTATGACACGAATCCTATCCCCTTAGAATCAACATGATGGTGCTCCTTGTCACTTGCCAAAATTGTTCAGGATTATCTAAATGGACGTTTTCCAAATCGCTGGATCGGACGCGGAAGCAACAGACCTTGTGTCGCGAGATGACCAGATTTAACCCCTTTAGATTTCTTTGCATGGGGCTTTATCGAGTCGCACGTCTATCAGACGAAGATTACGAGTCTTGAAAACTTACGTACTCTACACACATGAATACTTGACTCTGCTTTCAAATTTTAAATAACTAATATTGTTTGGCCAAACACCTAACGCTAACTCTGCGAGGCTCTAACTCTCTGAGATAGTCTTTGGACAATGCCAAAAGATTAATATTAAGGGCGGTCAACTTCACGTCTCGCAACGTTCGTTCTCTTACTAAGCTAATCAAATTAATTATTACCATCATTATTATTATCAAAATCATTGGTATTATAAAACGTAAACCGGATGTACAGATAGATTAGAAATGTATGACGTCATCCACGCTTTATGACGTCAATTGCTCTGCCCTTTAACTACACCACAAAAAGCAGTCCTAGGTAATACTAAGGACTGCTCTGTGTAACAGGGTAATCCAAAAATGTGTTAACAGGGTAATCCAAAATTTTTTTTTTTATTTCTTTATTGTTTCATACCGTACAGCTTAACATAAAATACAATACGATTAACATATGTAGATGCATATTCATTTTTATTAGATCCTTCAGGGGTATATTTACCAACATATATACGACCTAATGGTTTACCTAAATCATTTGTAGATATTTTAATTAAAGTATTAGGGAATTGGGCAGTTACGGCATCACCTAACTCACACACCTGTTTCAATCTACGATACAATCTAAACTCTTTAAAAGGTGAGAACCACTTGGTTCTTGGATGATTCATTACTTGCTCTGCACTATGAGAGGAGTCAAGATTAGGTTCAAACAAAACACAATGTGGAACAATTAAATATGGAGATGGGGATACCCCTACATTAGGTCCCTCAATCTGTCCCTAGCCCCCTTCTTACGACCTATTGAATCTTCAAAATTAATCACATATCCAGACATATTAAGTTCTGGAATACTATGAAATGATACACCTGTTACTTGATAATAATTAAATTTTAAAATGGTAGATTTAGACTCATTATTTAGAAGATCCAAACACAAAGTATAAAACCCATCACTCTTAACACCAAAAGTATTTTTAGATAAATAAACAAATTTCATTGAAGCTGTAACTATCTTCTCCTTCGAACGCCATTTAGGTTTCCTTCGAGGAACGTACTTCCTTTTTCGAGGAACAAACTTCCTTCTTCGATAAATCTTGACCAGTAAATAATACACGTCACTCCAATGCAATCCCAATGAAGAGAATGAAGTTTAAACAATTTGTGGATCTATTTATAGATTCTGATTACGTCATATTATGACACGAATCCTATCCCCTTAGAATCAACATGATGGTGCTCCTTGTCACTTTGCCAAAATTGTTCAGGATTATCTAAATGGACGTTTTCCAAATCGCTGGATCGGACGCGGAAGCAACAGACCTTGTGTCGCGAGTTGACCAGATTTAACCCCTTTAGATTTCTTTGCATGGGGCTTTATCGAGTCGCACGTCTATCAGACGAAGATTACGAGTCTTGAAAACTTACGTACTCTACACACATGAATACTTGACTCTGCTTTCAAATTTTAAATAACTAATATTGTATGGCCAAACACCTAACGCTAACTCTGCGAGGCTCTAACTCTCTGAGATAGTCTTTGGACAATGCCAAAAGATTAATGTTAAGGGCGGTCAACTTCACGTCTCGCAACGTTCGTTCTCTTACTAAGCTAATCAAATTAATTATTACCATCATTATTATTATCAAAATCATTGGTATTATAAAACGTAAACCGGATGTACAGATAGATTAGAAATGTATGACGTCATCCACGCTTTATGACGTCAATTGCTCTGCCCTTTAACTACACCACAAAAAGCAGTCCTAGGTAATACTAAGGACTGCTCTGTGTAACAGGGTAATCCAAAAATGTGTTAACAGGGTAATCCAAAAAAAAAAAAATTATTTCTTTATTGTTTCATACCGTACAGCTTAACATAAAATACAATACGATTAACATATGTAGATGCATATTCATTTTTATTAGATCCTTCAGGGGTATATTTACCAACATATATACGACCTAATGGTTTACCTAAATCATTTGTAGATATTTTAATTAAAGTATTAGGGAATTGGGCAGTTACGGCATCACCTAACTCACACACCTGTTTCAATCTACGATACAATCTAAACTCTTTAAAAGGTGAGAACCACTTGGTTCTTGGATGATTCATTACTTGCTCTGCACTATGAGAGGAGTCAAGATTAGGTTCAAACAAAACACAATGTGGAACAATTAAATATGGAGATGGGGATACCCCTACATTAGGTCCCTCAATTCTGTCCCTAGCCCCCTTCTTACGACCTATTGAATCTTCAAAATTAATCACATATCCAGACATATTAAGTTCTGGAATACTATGAAATGATACACCTGTTACTTGATAATAATTAAATTTTAAAATGGCAGATTTAGACTCATTATTTAGAAGATCCAAACACAAAGTATAAAACCCATCACTATTAACACCAAAAGTATTTTTAGATAAATAAACAAATTTCATTGAAGCTGTACCTATCTTCTTCGAACGCCATTTAGGTTTCCTTCGATGAACGTACTTACTTTTTCGAGGAACAAACTTCCTTCTTCGATAAATCTTGACCAGTAAATAATACACGTCACTCCAATGCAATCCCAATGAAGAGAATGAAGTTTAAACAATTTGTGGATCTATTTATAGATTCTGATTACGTCATATTATGACACGAATCCTATCCCCTTAGAATCAACATGATGGTGCTCCTTGTCACTTGCCGAAATTGTTCAGGATTATCTAAATGGACGTTTTCCAAATCGCTGGATCGGACGCGGAAGCAACAGACCTTGTGTCGCGAGATGACCAGATTTAACCCCTTTAGATTTCTTTGCATGGGGCTTTATCGAGTCGCACGTCTATCAGACGAAGATTACGAGTCTTGAAAACTTACGTACTCTACACACATGAATACTTGACTCTGCTTTCAAATTTTAAATAACTAATATTGTTTGGCCAAACACCTAACGCTAACTCTGCGAGGCTCTAACTCTCTGAGATAGTCTTTGGACAATGCCAAAAGATTAATGTTAAGGGCGGTCAACTTCACGTCTCGCAACGTTCGTTCTCTTACTAAGCTAATCAAATTAATTATTACCATCATTATTATTATCAAAATCATTGGTATTATAAAACGTAAACCGGATGTACAGTGCTTACAAGAAGTCTCACGCTTCTGTCTCGTCCCAAGCTAGTCTGTTAGGTATAAAATGGGCGGTCCTTATGGCAGCGGAGGTGTGTTCGGATTGGTGCACATAACTGCTCTAACACAATCAATGACGTCATTATTAGGTCACTTCTGCTACATTTTAGTGTTTAAAATACGAATGATTAAGAAGCAGAATGAGCAAGTTTCGGGATGTTGGGATGGTTATGGAGCAATCCTAGTCATCATAATATTAGCTGGGCATTACATTATACCGTCTCAATATATACTGTAGACTATAGAGAACGACTAATTCAGCAAATATCTCAAATCATGGCATGATACCTAAGTTATTTTGACGTAGGTCTAAATTATTTGCTCAAATGCAATTACTGATATTAAATAATTGTTGGGAATTGTTGTCAATATTGTTGTTTGTGATACATATCCTACGTGAAGAATCTAATGACCAAATTCCTCAGTGAACCTCTCACGCGCTCGCATTTCGAGGAAGTCACGATCGTCTTACTAATAGTTCGCTTAATAGGTTACCACTTAAAACAATGGATAAACTATCTATGTTAAACCTATTCCATCTTATGAAAGTCATTAGTCTAAAGCAAGACTGGTGGGCCGTGAATCAGAGAAATTTGCATTTGATTTGTTCATCGTAATTATTACGTAATATACTGTAGTATACTGTATATAGTAGTATATAAGAGTTTATTGGTAGCATATCATATGACAATTCCCATAAACATGTGATGACCACGATGTTGCTAGTTTTTATTTTTTTCCTGAAACTATTACCTTTTCATAGTTTGTTTCAACAATGCATATATTATCATCTCCACGAGCGTAGACATTGCAAGAAAAGATTCTAACTAAGGATAAGTAAAGTTCTTTCATGATCACAATATATACTTTTATAGATGTCAAACATAAAAATATAATAAAATTCTATATTAACATAAATATATATTCGATACACATTTACGTCATAGCTTTAACATCAGTATTTCGTATAGCTTCCTCCAGCATCAATAATTATTTCTTGCAATCGTTGCGGCATAGAAGAGGCCAGATTGTAGGGAATGTTTGGTGTTCGGCGTAAGCTCTCCCAACTATTCCTCGTGTGAGTTAAAAGTGCTTCAAATGTTCTTTCATTGCGTTGCTCCCATTCGTTAATCATTATTGCCCGAAGGTTTTCAATCGGATTCAAATCAGGAGAACGTGGTGGCAGAATTAGATTAATAATCTCTGGGTGATCTTCGTACCACGCTCTCACAACGTTACCCCTATGAATGGGACTGTTATCTTCCATTAAGTAAAATGGTTCCGGTGCTGGAACCAGATACGCACGAACACTGGGTAGCAGCACCTCTTCCAGTATCTGGCATTATTGCTGTCCAGTAAAGCGTCCATCTACTTGAGTCAATTCTCCGACACCACAGCCAGACATCCAGCCCCACACACCGAGATTGATTTGACCACTACGTTTGCTCGGGAAAACATTTCCTTCTTCATAGCGTTTTCCGCGTTGCCTCCAACAATGCAGGGAACCATGACTATCTGTTGAAAATGTTTTTTCGTCACAGTACACAACTTTTCTCCAGAATTCTTCCTCCTGCGGCAAGTATTGCAAGGCAAATCCCATCCGCGCCTCTTTATGCTCAATCGTCAATGCAGGTTTTATAGCTGGACGGCGAGAAAAATACCCTGCCTCGTGAAGTCTGTTGCTCACTGTATTTGCGCTACAACGAAGGTTCAGGTGTCTGTAAATATGCGTCCCTGAAACAAACGGATGCTCTCTGGCATGATTAACAATCGCAGCATCTTCCTCTTGAGATGTTGAACGCGGAGGACCAGACCTCGGCAAAGAAGCGATTGAGTTTTCTGTTTCATACCGATGAATCCACCGTTCCACAGTGCTTCGATGAACGTCTAGTCGTCTTGATATTTCTCTTATTGGCACACCATATTCATGCAATGTCACCATTGCTCCCCACATTACCTGGGTCGTCTCGTGGTGCACAGACGGCCTTTCCATCTTTGTGTAAATGGCTTATGTGAAGCGTGCTGGGACGATAAAGGAAATGAGGATACCATGCAACCCTTCTGAAATTGATTTCGGTTGTGAAGGGTACCAACCCTTCGAATGGTAATAATAATCAGCCAATTTCCTATTTTGTTGAACATATGCATAAAAAATTCGTCTTAAAGGCCAAGGATCCAAAGATTGTCAGCAATAGTTTATATCCCAACTGAATATAGTCAGCCATCAACAGTATAATCATATTTTATTTCCATAACTACTCATGACTACTCTGTCATAGTAAATAACCTTATTATGACTTAGGTAGTAGTGGTAATTCTGAGTGGCGGCCTCTAGCCACAAACGTTAAACCTATCAGTGCGTCTAAGACCAGACTCTTCTGTTTCTGTCAATTCATTGTTAGTTTAAGGTATTTTGCTCTTTGTCTTTCTAGGTCTAGGGCATTAAAATAAATATTTGAGTTTGTGTTTAGCATTTCATATGAATTTCTCTCCTCTCCCTTAACCCATCCCTGCGCTCATTTTAGCCCCCTCTCTCCCATTCCTCCTCCCTTCGTAATTCCCCACCCAACCTCGTTTCCTTCGACATAGCAACGCTTACCTCCATCCTCATTCCACTTCCTTCATTAAACCTATTATCGCTTTTACTGTCCTTTCCTTCCATCCTTCAATACCAGCGTTCTTAAACCTAGCACATAAATTATGTAATATGGAATCTAACACCTTAGATCTCTACGCATTCATGTTACTTAAAGACGCCTGTGTCTTAGGGGAATCTAAGTGTTGAGAGTGGGCTTGGGGGTAGTCTATAGATTATTACAGATGACCTTGAACGCTCCAACTATTTAAAAATGATTATTTATTACGCACATCATATGGCATAATACACACATGAATTTAAGTATCTCTTACACTATAGGAATGGAATTGAATCCTACCAGAGTTAAAAAGTCGCAAAATATGATAGATTAGTTTGTATTAAGAGGTCACTAAAAGAAAAGGATTTGGGGTAGAGCGGAAGGCAGAGAGTATATTTTCCCCGAGTTTCGGTTATTATTAACGTTATATGGATACATTGCCGATGTCCCTGCTGAAGACCTCTGATGGGATGCGGTGTGATCAGAGAGAGAGAGAGAGAGAGAGAGAGAGAGAGAGAGAGAGAGAGCTTTTAAATCACACCTTTTAAATGGTTTGTGGGTAAGGGCTTCACGTATGTTATTTTAGTGACAAAGATAGATGACAAAGATAGATGTGGACGTCATTCATGGAGTTAGAGCAGTTATGTGCACCAATCCGAACACACCTCCGCTGCCATAAGGACCGCCCATTTTATACCTAACAGACTAGCTTGGGACGAGGCAGAGGCGTGAGACTTCTTGTAAGCACTGTACAGATAGATTAGAAATGTATGACGTCATCCACGCTTTATGACGTCAATTGCTCTGCCCTTTAACTACACCACAAAAAGCAGTCCTAGGTAATACTAAGGACTGCTCTGTGTAACAGGGTAATCCAAAAATGTGTTAACAGGGTAATCCAAAATTTTTTTTTTAATTTCTTTATTGTTTCATACCGTACAGCTTAACATAAAATACAATACGATTAACATATGTAGATGCATATTCATTTTTATTAGATCCTTCAGGGGTATATTTACCAACATATATACGACCTAATGGTTTACCTAAATCATTTGTAGATATTTTAATTAAAGTATTAGGGAATTGGGCAGTTACGGCATCACCTAACTCACACACCTGTTTCAATCTACGATACAATCTAAACTCTTTAAAAGTTGAGAACCACTTGGTTCTTGGATGATTCATTACTTGCTCTGCACTATGAGAGGAGTCAAGATTAGGTTCAAACAAAACACAATGTGGAACAATTAAATATGGAGATGGGGATACCCCTACATTAGGTCCCTCAATTCTGTCCCTAGCCCCCTTCTTACGACCTATTGAATCTTCAAAATTAATCACATATCCAGACATATTAAGTTCTGGAATACTATGAAATGATACACCTGTTACTTGATAATAATTAAATTTTAAAATGGTAGATTTAGACTCATTATTTAGAAGATCCAAACACAAAGTATAAAACCCATCACTATTAACACCAAAAGTATTTTAGATAAATAAACAAATTTCATTGAAGCTGTAACTATCTTCTCCTTCGAACGCCATTTAGGTTTCCTTCGAGGAACGTACTTCCTTTTCGAGGAACAAACTTCCTCCTTCGATAAATCTTGACCAGTAAATAATACACGTCACTCCAATGCAATCCCAATGAAGAGAATGAAGTTTAAACAATTTGTGGATCTATTTATAGATTCTGATTACGTCATATTATGACACGAATCCTATCCCCTTAGAATCAACATGATGGTGCTCCTTGTCACTATGCCAAAATTGTTCAGGATTATCTAAATGGACGTTTTCCAAATCGCTGGATCGGACGCGGAAGCAACAGACCTTGTGTCGCGAGATGACCAGATTTAACCCCTTTAGATTTCTTTGCATGGGGCTTTATCGAGTCGCACGTCTATCAGACGAAGATTACGAGTCTTGAAAACTTACGTACTCTACACACATGAATACTTGACTCTGCTTTCAAATTTTAAATAACTAATATTGTTTGGCCAAACACCTAACGCTAACTCTGCGAGGCTCTAACTCTCTGAGATAGTCTTTGGACAATGCCAAAAGATTAATGTTAAGGGCGGTCAACTTCACGTCTCGCAACGTTCGTTCTCTTACTAAGCTAATCAAATTAATTATTACCATCATTATTATTATTAAAATCATTGGTATTATAAAACGTAAACCGGATGTACAGATAGATTAGAAATGTATGACGTCATCCACGCTTTATGACGTCAATTGCTCTGCCCTTTAACTACACCACAAAAAGCAGTCCTAGGTAATACTAAGGACTGCTCTGTGTAACAGGGTAATCCAAAAATGTGTTAACAGGGTAATCCAAAATTTTTTTTTTTATTTCTTTATTGTTTCATACCGTACAGCTTAACATAAAATACGATACGATTAACATATGTAGATGCATATTCATTTTTATTAGATCCTTCAGGGGTATATTTACCAACATATATACGACCTAATGGTTTACCTAAATCATTTGTAGATATTTTAATTAAAGTATTAGGGAATTGGGCAGTTACGGCATCACCTAACTCACACACCTGTTTCAATCTACGATACAATCTAAACTCTTTAAAAGGTGAGAACCACTTGGATCTTGGATGATTCATTACTTGCTCTGCACTATGAGAGGAGTCAAGATTAGGTTCAAACAAAACACAATGTGGAACAATTAAATATGGAGATGGGGATACCCCTACATTAGGTCCCTCAATTCTGTCCCTAGCCCCCTTCTTACGACCTATTGAATCTTCAAAATTAATCACATATCCAGACATATTAAGTTCTGGAATACTATGAAATGATACACCTGTTACTTGATAATAATTAAATTTTAAAATGGTAGATTTAGACTCATTATTTAGAAGATCCAAACACAAAGTATAAAACCCATCACTATTAACACCAAAAGTATTTTTAGATAAATAAACAAATTTCATTGAAGCTGTAACTATCTTCTCCTTCGAACGCCATTTAGGTTTCCTTCGAGGAACGTACTTCCTTTTTCGAGGAACAAACTTCCTTCTTCGATACATCTTGACCAGTAAATAATACACGTCACTCCAATGCAATCCCAATGAAGAGAATGAAGTTTAAACAATTTGTGGATCTATTTATAGATTCTGATTACGTCATATTATGACACGAATCCTATCCCCTTAGAATCAACATGATGGTGCTCCTTGTCACTATGCCAAAATTGTTCAGGATTATCTAAATGGACGTTTTCCAAATCGCTGGATCGGACGCGGAAGCAACAGACCTTGTGTCGCGAGATGACCAGATGTAACCCCTTTAGATTTCTTTGCATGGGGCTTTATCGAGTCACACGTCTATCAGACGAAGATTACGGGTCTTAAAAACTTACGTACTCTACACACATGAATACTTGACTCTGCTTTCAAATTTTAAATAACTAATATTGTTTGGCCAAACACCTAACGCTAACTCTGCGAGGCTCTAACTCTCTGAGATAGTCTTTGGACAATGCCAAAAGATTAATGTTAAGGGCGGTCAACTTCACGTCTCGCAACGTTCGTTCTCTTACTAAGCTAATCAAATTAATTATTACCATCATTATTATTATCAAAATCATTGGTATTATAAAACGTAAACCGGATGTACAGATAGATTAGAAATGTATGACGTCATCCACGCTTTATGACGTCAATTGCTCTGCCCTTTAACTACACCACAAAAAGCAGTCCTAGGTAATACTAAGGACTGCTCTGTGTAACAGGGTAATCCAAAAATGTGTTAACAGGGTAATCCAAAAAAAAATTTTTGTATTTCTTTATTGTTTCATACTGTACAGCTTAACATAAAATACAATACGATTAACATATGTAGATGCATATTCATTTTTATTAGATCCTTCAGGGGTATATTTACCAACATATATACGACCTAATGGTTTACCTAAATCATTTGTAGATATTTTAATTAAAGTATTAGGGAATTGGGCAGTTACGGCATCACCTAACTCACACACCTGTTTCAATCTACGATACAATCTAAACTCTTTAAAAGGTGAGAACCACTTGGTTCTTGGATGATTCATTACTTGCTCTGCACTATGAGAGGAGTCAAGATTAGGTTCAAACAAAACACAATGTGGAACAATTAAATATGGAGATGGGGATACCCCTACATTAGGTCCCTCAATTCTGTCCCTAGCCCCCTTCTTACGACCTATTGAATCTTCAAAATTAATCACATATCCAGACATATTAAGTTCTGGAATACTATGAAATGATACACCTGTTACTTGATAATAATTAAATTTTAAAATGGTAGATTTAGACTCATTATTTAGAAGTTCCAAACACAAAGTATAAAACCCATCACTATTAACACCAAAAGTATTTTTAGATAAATAAACAAATTTCATTGAAGCTGTAACTATCTTCTCCTTCGAACGCCATTTAGGTTTCCTTCGAGGAACGTACTTCCTTTTTCGAGGAACAAACTTCCTTCTTCGATACATCTTGACCAGTAAATAATACACGTCACTCCAATGCAATCCCAATGAAGAGAATGAAGTTTAAACAATTTGTGGATCTATTTATAGATTCTGATTACGTCATATTATGACACGAATCCTATCCCCTTAGAATCAACATGATGGTGCTCCTTGTCACTATGCCAAAATTGTTCAGGATTATCTAAATGGACGTTTTCCAAATCGCTGGATCGGACGCGGAAGCAACAGACCTTGTGTCGCGAGATGACCAGATTTAACCCCTTTAGATTTCTTTGCATGGGGCTTTATCGAGTCGCACGTCTATCAGACGAAGATTACGAGTCTTGAAAACTTACGTACTCTACACACATGAATACTTGACTCTGCTTTCAAATTTTAAATAACTAATATTGTTTGGCCAAACACCTAACGCTAACTCTGCGAGGCTCTAACTCTCTGAGATAGTCTTTGGACAATGCCAAAAGATTAATGTTAAGGGCGGTCAACTTCACGTCTCGCAACGTTCGTTCTCTTACTAAGCTAATCAAATTAATTATTACCATCATTATTATTATCAAAATCATTGGTATTATAAAACGTAAACCGGATGTACAGATAGATTAGAAATGTATGACGTCATCCACGCTTTATGACGTCAATTGCTCTGCCCTTTAACTACACCACAAAAGCAGTCCTAGGTAATACTAAGGACTGCTCTGTGTAACAGGGTAATCCAAAAATGTGTTAACAGGGTAATCAAAAAAATTTTTTATTTCTTTATTGTTTCATACCGTACAGCTTAACATAAAATACAATACGATTAACATATGTAGATGCATATTCATTTTTATTAGATCCTTCAGGGGTATATTTACCAACATATATACGACCTAATGGTTTACCTAAATCATTTGTAGATATTTTAATTAAAGTATTAGGGAATTGGGCAGTTACGGCATCACCTAACTCACACACCTGTTTCAATCTACGATACAATCTAAACTCTTTAAAAGGTGAGAACCACTTGGTTCTTGGATGATTCATTACTTGCTCTGCACTATGAGAGGAGTCAAGATTAGGTTCAAACAAAACACAATGTGGAACAATTAAATATGGAGATGGGGATACCCCTACATTAGGTCCCTCAATTCTGTCCCTAGCCCCCTTCTTACGACCTATTGAATCTTCAAAATTAATCACATATCCAGACATATTAAGTTCTGGAATACTATGAAATGATACACCTGTTACTTGATAATAATTAAATTTTAAAATGGTAGATTTAGACTCATTATTTAGAAGATCCAAACACAAAGTATAAAACCCATCACTATTAACACCAAAAGTATTTTAGATAATAAACAAATTTCATTGAAGCTGTAACTATCTTCTCCTTCGAACGCCATTTAGGTTTCCTTCGAGGAACGTACTTCCTTTTTCGAGGAACAAACTTCCTTCTTCGATACATCTTGACCAGTAAATAATACACGTCACTCCAATGCAATCCCAATGAAGAGAATGAAGTTTAAACAATTTGTGGATCTATTTATAGATTCTGATTACGTCATATTATGACACGAATCCTATCCCCTTAGAATCAACATGATGGTGCTCCTTGTCACTATGCCAAAATTGTTCAGGATTATCTAAATGGACGTTTTCCAAATCGCTGGATCGGACGCGGAAGCAACAGACCTTGTGTCGCGAGATGACCAGATTTAACCCCTTTAGATTTCTTTGCATGGGGCTTTATCGAGTCGCACGTCTATCAGACGAAGATTACGAGTCTTGAAAACTTACGTACTCTACACACATGAATACTTGACTCTGCTTTCAAATTTTAAATAACTAATATTGTTTGGCCAAACACCTAACGCTAACTCTGCGAGGCTCTAACTCTCTGAGATAGTCTTTGGACAATGCCAAAAGATTAATGTTAAGGGCGGTCAACTTCACGTCTCGCAACGTTCGTTCTCTTACTAAGCTAATCAAATTAATTATTACCATCATTATTATTATCAAAATCATTGGTATTATAAAACGTAAACCGGATGTACAGATAGATTAGAAATGTATGACGTCATCCACGCTTTATGACGTCAATTGCTCTGCCCTTTAACTACCACAAAAAGCAGTCCTAGGTAATACTAAGGACTGCTCTGTGTAACAGGGTAATCCAAAAATGTGTTAACAGGGTAATCCAAAATTTTTTTTTTATTTCTTTATTGTTTCATACCGTACAGCTTAACATAAAATACAATACGATTAACATATGTAGATGCATATTCATTTTTATTAGATCCTTCAGGGGTATATTTACCAACATATATACGACCTAATGGTTTACCTAAATCATTTGTAGATATTTTAATTAAAGTATTAGGGAATTGGGCAGTTACGGCATCACCTAACTCACACACCTGTTTCAATCTACGATACAATCTAAACTCTTTAAAAGGTGAGAACCACTTGGTTCTTGGATGATTCATTACTTGCTCTGCACTATGAGAGGAGTCAAGATTAGGTTCAAACAAAACACAATGTGGAACAATTAAATATGGAGATGGGGATACCCCTACATTAGGTCCCTCAATTCTGTCCCTAGCCCCCTTCTTACGACCTATTGAATCTTCAAAATTAATCACATATCCAGACATATTAAGTTCTGGAATACTATGAAATGATACACCTGTTACTTGATAATAATTAAATTTTAAAATGGTAGATTTAGACTCATTATTTAGAAGATCCAAACACAAAGTATAAAACCCATCACTATTAACACCAAAAGTATTTTTAGATAAATAAACAAATTTCATTGAAGCTGTAACTATCTTCTCCTTCGAACGCCATTTAGGTTTCCTTCGAGGAACGTACTTCCTTTTTCGAGGAACAAACTTCCTTCTTCGATACATCTTGACCAGTAAATAATACACGTCACTCCAATGCAATCCCAATGAAGAGAATGAAGTTTAAACAATTTGTGGATCTATTTATAGATTCTGATTACGTCATATTATGACACGAATCCTATCCCCTTAGAATCAACATGATGGTGCTCCTTGTCACTATGCCAAAATTGTTCAGGATTATCTAAATGGACGTTTTCCAAATCGCTGGATCGGACGCGGAAGCAACAGACCTTGTGTCGCGAGATGACCAGATTTAACCCCTTTAGATTTCTTTGCATGGGGCTTTATCGAGTCGCACGTCTATCAGACGAAGATTACGAGTCTTGAAAACTTACGTACTCTACACACATGAATACTTGACTCTGCTTTCAAATTTTAAATAACTAATATTGTTTGGCCAAACACCTAACGCTAACTCTGCGAGGCTCTAACTCTCTGAGATAGTCTTTGGACAATGCCAAAAGATTAATGTTAAGGGCGGTCAACTTCACGTCTCGCAACGTTCGTTCTCTTACTAAGCTAATCAAATTAATTATTACCATCATTATTATTATCAAAATCATTGGTATTATAAAACGTAAACCGGATGTACAGATAGATTAGAAATGTATGACGTCATCCACGCTTTATGACGTCAATTGCTCTGCCCTTTAACTACACCACAAAAAGCAGTCCTAGGTAATACTAAGGACTGCTCTGTGTAACAGGGTAATCCAAAAATGTGTTAACAGGGTAATCCAAAATTTTTTTATTTCTTTATTGTTTCATACCGTACAGCTTAACATAAAATACAATACGATTAACATATGTAGATGCATATTCATTTTTATTAGATCCTTCAGGGGTATATTTACCAACATATATACGACCTAATGGTTTACCTAAATCATTTGTAGATATTTTAATTAAAGTATTAGGGAATTGGGCAGTTACGGCATCACCTAACTCACACACCTGTTTCAATCTACGATACAATCTAAACTCTTTAAAAGGTGAGAACCACTTGGTTCTTGGATGATTCATTACTTGCTCTGCACTATGAGAGGAGTCAAGATTAGGTTCAAACAAAACACAATGTGGAACAATTAAATATGGAGATGGGGATACCCCTACATTAGGTCCCTCAATTCTGTCCCTAGCCCCCTTCTTACGACCTATTGAATCTTCAAAATTAATCACATATCCAGACATATTAAGTTCTGGAATACTATGAAATGATACACCTGTTACTTGATAATAATTAAATTTTAAAATGGTAGATTTAGACTCATTATTTAGAAGATCCAAACACAAAGTATAAAACCCATCACTATTAACACCAAAAGTATTTTTAGATAAATAAACAAATTTCATTGAAGCTGTAACTATCTTCTCCTTCGAACGCCATTTAGGTTTCCTTCGAGGAACGTACTTCCTTTTTCGAGGAACAAACTTCCTTCTTCGATACATCTTGACCAGTAAATAATACACGTCACTCCAATGCAATCCCAATGAAGAGAATGAAGTTTAAACAATTTGTGGATCTATTTATAGATTCTGATTACGTCATATTATGACACGAATCCTATCCCCTTAGAATCAACATGATGGTGCTCCTTGTCACTATGCCAAAATTGTTCAGGATTATCTAAATGGACGTTTTCCAAATCGCTGGATCGGACGCGGAAGCAACAGACCTTGTGTCGCGAGATGACCAGATTTAACCCCTTTAGATTTCTTTGCATGGGGCTTTATCGAGTCGCACGTCTATCAGACGAAGATTACGAGTCTTGAAAACTTACGTACTCTACACACATGAATACTTGACTCTGCTTTCAAATTTTAAATAACTAATATTGTTTGGCCAAACACCTAACGCTAACTCTGCGAGGCTCTAACTCTCTGAGATAGTCTTTGGACAATGCCAAAAGATTAATGTTAAGGGCGGTCAACTTCACGTCTCGCAACGTTCGTTCTCTTACTAAGCTAATCAAATTAATTATTACCATCATTATTATTATCAAAATCATTGGTATTATAAAACGTAAACCGGATGTACAGATAGATTAGAAATGTATGACGTCATCCACGCTTTATGATGTCAATTGCTCTGCCCTTTAACTACACCACAAAAAGCAGTCCTAGGTAATACTAAGGACTGCTCTGTGTAACAGGGTAATCCAAGAATGTGTTAACAGGGTAATCCAAAAAAAAAAATTTTATTTCTTTATTGTTTCATACCGTACAGCTTAACATAAAATACAATACGATTAACATATGTAGATGCATATTCATTTTTATTAGATCCTTCAGGGGTATATTTACCAACATATATACGACCTAATGGTTTACCTAAATCATTTGTAGATATTTTAATTAAAGTATTAGGGAATTGGGCAGTTACGGCATCACCTAACTCACACACCTGTTTCAATCTACGATACAATCTAAACTCTTTAAAAGGTGAGAACCACTTGGTTCTTGGATGATTCATTACTTGCTCTGCACTATGAGAGGAGTCAAGATTAGGTTCAAACAAAACACAATGTGGAACAATTAAATATGGAGATGGGGATACCCCTACATTAGGTCCCTCAATTCTGTCCCTAGCCCCCTTCTTACGACCTATTGAATCTTCAAAATTAATCACATATCCAGACATATTAAGTTCTGGAATACTATGAAATGATACACCTGTTACTTGATAATAATTAAATTTTAAAATGGTAGATTTAGACTCATTATTTAGAAGATCCAAACACAAAGTATAAAACCCATCACTATTAACACCAAAAGTATTTTTAGATAAATAAACAAATTTCATTGAAGCTGTAACTATCTTCTCCTTCGAACGCCATTTAGGTTTCCTTCGAGGAACGTACTTCCTTTTTCGAGGAACAAACTTCCTTCTTCGATACATCTTTACCAGTAAATAATACACGTCACTCCAATGCAATCCCAATGAAGAGAATGAAGTTTAAACAATTTGTGGATCTATTTATAGATTCTGATTACGTCATATTATGACACGAATCCTATCCCCTTAGAATCAACATGATGGTGCTCCTTGTCACTATGCCAAAATTGTTCAGGATTATCTAAATGGACGTTTTCCAAATCGCTGGATCGGACGCGGAAGCAACAGACCTTGTGTCGCGAGATGACCAGATTTAACCCCTTTAGATTTCTTTGCATGGGGCTTTATCGAGTCGCACGTCTATCAGACGAAGATTACGAGTCTTGAAAACCTACGTACACGTATACGAACTGCTGCAGATAACATAACCCCGCAAATGCTCCAGAATGTGTTTAGAAATGCTGCGGAACGATTTGAGCTGTGCAGGGATACTGATGGGCGTCACGTCAAATCCTACTCTTAATTATTTAATAAATGTTACCACTTTATCATTTTATGATTGAATTCCATATAATTTCCAAGTGCTTCACAAAAATAGATCCTGACTTTATGTACACCCTGTATTTGTTTGTTCATTAATAATTAATACTTTACATGAAATGTGCATGACTGGGCCTTAGAAGCTACTTTATAAGCTAATTTAATTGTAAATTGCAAAATTTATTAGAGATAATATCCGCATAACATCCGCAGTCAGAAGTGCGGATGCGGATGTTAAAAATGATGCGGATGCGGATATCCGGTCCACCACTAGTACACACACACACACGAGTATAGTGGTGCTCACAAACATTTCCTTTTTGGCTTGTATTGTGTGTCGTTTATCGAACTATGAATTTAAATAAACAATCACTTATTATTGTACAGTTTAATGTACTTTATTATCGTTTGTTTTATTTGGCATTGTGTATTCACACTGACAATTAATTCATACATATCAAGCCTTTTGTAAATAACGGTGATTTATAACCGATTGAGTTATTGTGATGCATTGTACCGTATTTATCATTGCAATATTAATTTTGTTGACTGAAAGGAAAGAACCATGAAGTCTTCCCTTTCCTTGATTGTGATTGTTGATATACAGTAAATCAATTGCTGACCACAAATATTCATTAACGATTTAAATAAAATTATAAATTATCGCACCTTACCTGCAAATTAATACCCAGTACAATTGGTACCTACAGTATAACTTGGGCACTATAAATTGGTGACTCTATATATTATATATATATATATATATATATATATATATATATATATAATATATATATAATATATATATATATATATACATATACTATATTAATATATATATATATATATATATATATATATATATATATATATATCAAGTGATATTAAAGAAAATAAAACTTATATAAAGTAATACTAAAGAAAATAAAACTCATATATAAGAGCAAACACAAAAGAAAATATAGGAGATAGTTCGACTATCTTGAAAGCAAATATATAACAACCAGGCTTGGTTCTAAATCCAACAAGATCCCAAAATCTGCGAGGGGCCTGTACGACACCTGAGCGAAATGGCTTTCCAAGTTGAGCGCGGGAGAAATAGAAGGAGGAGGTTGGAAGAGTGAGAGAAAGACTTTTCTGGAGGTGAAAATCAATCCGAACATCTTAAAACAACCTACGGCAGGAAACGACACAGTATCTGGAACGAAAAACGCAAAAATAAGAGAGAGAGAGAGAGAGAGAGAGAGAGTGTGTTTTATTAAAGGATACATGCTTGTGCCAAACATCATCTAAGCAAGTAACATCCTTTATTTCTTGAAAAGAAAATCGCCACGCATAATATGCACACAAATTAGCCATTTAATTGCTTAAATATGTTCTGGGGTTAATTTTTACGGTTAACTTAAAGAAAATTTACATAAAACTTTTTTAATGAATAAATATGGCTGAAAATAAATTACTGTAAAAGAATTAAACTGTATTCTTTCTCTTTCTCTCTTTCTCTCTCTCTCTTATGTCTTTTGCTTCTCTTTTTGCAGTTTTCGTGTTAACCTTTTACCATGCTACTCATAAATAACATTGTTCACTTCAGGAATCCAATGAGCCATTCGAAAAATTCATGTAACGTCAATTCACAAATGGGCGAAACAAGCAGTGAAGCGTTGTAGATTGTGAATTATGACGCATTTATATTATTTTCATGCATTAACACTTTCTAGATTAGTATCGCAAAAGTGTAATTAACTTTTGGGTGTCGTTATGAGAATGAAAAATCTCTTCAAACCCGCTAAAATCTAAATGGTTCACTACAGTGCTCGTAAATATATGGAATGGAGAGTAAAACTTTCATAAAAGACGTTTACACTGTAATCATTTTAGTACAGTAGTACAGTTTATTTTGAAATTTATTTTAGATATATAGAGGACTTTTACAGTATTTTGTTAGCTCGCTCTCTCTCTCTCTCTCTCTCTCTCTCTCTCTCTCTCTCTCTCTCTCTCACTCCGTTCTTTGCAGTGAATTCTTATTGGGTGGAACACAATTGTTCCTCTTTCTTTCATTCCATTTTTTTATGTATCAAAATCGTGAGATTGTGGCACGTAAATCAACAATTTGTTTATGTAACCGAAGTGTCAAAACTGGTACTGAGCGCCAAGTAGCATAAAGGCATCGTTTTTATCTCTTAATTTTTTTTTTATATAAGTTAGTAGTTCTTTTCATTCAATAATATACAGTATATATAGCAGGTGTCCCCAAAAATGTTCCTATTTCTGAATAAATGTTGAAAGCTAAATAAAAAGGAATCTAGAAATAAAGACAAAAGCAATACTTACGTAAAACATAGGAGTTTATTAACCTTAATTAAACAACATGTCAGTGTAATCGCCATTTTTTCTGACACAATATTCAACCTTACACAAATGTTTGACATAATTTTTGGAAATAACTCAGCTGGGATGATGTTGATTACCTCATAGACTTTGGTCTTTTGGTTTTCAAGGGTCTTATGCTTGATACAGTAGATCCTGTTCGCAGTATTTTTTTTATAATGAAGGATTCAGTAAGTTTTCTTTTATCATTATTATTAATATTATCAATGTCTGGACACAGGTCCTATGTCACCATGCCCATCGTTGTCCGTGCTGTGCCTAATAACCACGGGGATCTCTGTCGGATCCTTATAATTTTCGTACTTGTGAAGAAATTTCTGCAAAGCTTCTTGGTATAAGATTCTTTTCTCATCAGGTGTTTTATCACTGTTTAATAAGGCTAACAATTCGCTTTCCATTCTTTTAAGCCTGCTTTTACAGGATTATAGAACCGTGTCTGGATTCTTTGAACTTTGCAGTGAAGCATACACCTCGTGTGGAATCACTACCACTTTCTTCATTATATTAATCTAGTCAGGAAAGGACCCAAAGCTGAAAATAAGATGGTGAGGAATGACCCTCCTCTTTGTACAATAATTCGTTTTCTCTTCCTCACAGTTTGACTTTTTCGAGCGAGTGTACGTATTATGTTCTTGTAACGGCGTAGGCGAACCTTCTTAGGGGGTTTCATTGATACATTGCAATTTATAACGTAAAGACAGATTTCACAGATGCATTTTAAAAAGCCGGAGTCGATATTTTTAGCAAATATCTGTTGCATTGCCCGGGGCAGTCGATGATAGATTTTATTAATTCATGGTATTTCTTTAGCCTCTTTGTCATTCTGCAATATACATGGTTTCAGGCTCGTTTGGAAATATATTCGTTCTTAGAAGCACCCTAAACGTGTTTCGCGGATGAAGGTCGCAAAGCAAATATCCGTAACGCTGACTTGTAGCTTCTTTATAAACTTACAAAAACTCCTTACGCTGATTGTGAAACATTTGATTGGCTGATACCCCAATTTGTGATACATCTCTACGTTGCGCGAATAAGACTAGTGTAGTGGTTGATTTATTAAAGAGCCTATTTAGCCGATATGTTAAGAGTGCAACAGGTAATTCAGTATCTGTCCAGCAATAACAGTCGACTTTTCCACCGACACAACCTTAAGGATTGACGAAATAACGTACCGGTAGGCTTGTTTTTATGTTTATTAAAATAACTAAATTATATTAGTCTTACAGGCTTTTAGGGCAAAGCCGAACGTTAATACATAAAACAGCACCGAGAGAGAGAGAATCTGGTAATTTGCGATTTACACTAAACTGACAAGCTATACTTACAAAATTTTGAGAGCCCCAAAAACCTGTGATCCTGACTGAACAAAACCTAGAATTCAACTCCCCGTATGTAGGATCTTATGGTACCCTTGTAGAGGGTTTTCCCCCACTTCTTCCCCCAATTTCCCAATTCCCAACCGAAACACCCACAAAAAAATATAAAAACCGTTACATTCTCTGAGAAGTTACATTCAACAGTAGGGTGGCCCACTTTTCAATTTTTTTTGAAAAGTATAGGTGATCGTGGTTTTTCCCATTATTTGGCACTATACTAGCACATTGGTACCATTTTTACAAAAATTGATCAATATTTAGTGGTCTCGCATCGACCTTGAAATTACTAGTTTTTTTTTTAAAATGCGTACTTTTTAACTTTTTACTGAATCAAGATAAATCATTAAGTAGGGATGTTTTCTGAATCCTCTTAATGAGAGAAGTCGTTTGGTGTGCCTGCCAATGTCATACGACTAACGGTTTAAAGGTTGTGCCTGTATACAGGTAATACCAATGTGCTAGTATAGTGCCAAATAATGGGAAAAACCACGATCACCTCTACTTTTCAAAAAAATGAGTCACCATACCCGGGCGGAATGTATAATGTATATAGGTAATTAGAAAATGCACTATGCCTGTGCCAGGTACCTAACCTATTTCTTTTTTTGCAGATCATAACATTTTGAAATTCTGTCTGAGTTCCTCATCCTTTGTCATGGACAAATCGATGGCAACCATAACTGGAAGAACTCTTGAAGCTACAAATAGAGAGTCATCAAAAGGAAAGGCGAAAATAACATCGCTACCTTCTCTAAGATCGGCCTTGGAAATTTCTTTAGTTGGCCAACCGTCGTCCTCCATCAGTGGTAGCAAATTGCCAACAACACGGCAGGTTTTGCAATACTTCTTCAGTGTTATCCAGTACACTGCTAACAGGAAAGACGCATTCAAAGAAACCGTAAACAACGTCTTAAAGTTTTGGAACATGGCCCGCATTAAAACAATCACAAAGCTCAACTGCGAACGGAAGCTAGAGGCATTGTGGAAAGAGTGGCACTTACTCCAAAAGAGCAGAAAACGAGAAACTGACGCCGGAGGAAAACGGCAGAAGTTTTCGGACAGTGTGGACAAGCTGTGGGATATCGGAGCATCTGACGCTGTCGAAGATATAAAGAAGAATCGACTGCTGTCCGACAAGGACAAGAAAGAAGACATTGACTTCTACCTCGATCAACGTGGTCCTCGGTTGGCAACGATGAGCGGGAACGATAAAGTTTTCGCTGTAAAACGAAAGCTACAGGAAGGAAGAGAACGTCCTCGTCAGGAGCCGCAAACCTCAAAGTGTGCATACGAAACCGGAGATGAGGCCATGGAGAATGATGATACTGGCATGTCAGGAGAGTCGGAGACAGAACTAGCGTTCCCCCTGCCGAAAGAGCCAAGTGTGTCTGTCAATCTTCCTCGACGCATCCTTAATGCACCTGCTGATCGTTTCCGCATGTCCAATAATCAGGTGCGTATTGTGTATAGTATTCATCGATAGCGTCAGTTTTAAAGTGTCCCGTAACCCACATGTATTCTTGACAGTTTCCTTTCCACTTTCCATTCTCTACATAGGTAGTAAGCATTGTGGCTGCTATCACACGTTCGGCGGATCCACCAGCAGACCTCAATCAGTTCAGCATCTCGAAAGAAACGGCTCGCCGGGGAAGAGTGTCACATCGCCGTGAAGTGGCGACGGCTGTGAAGGACTCCTTCACGCCACTGAGGCACACTGTTGTCCACTGGGATGGCAAAATGGTCAAGGTCAGTTGATTAAGTTTTCATAGCTATCAATTTAGTAATGAGATTCATGAAGCATAATGTCAATTAAAAAGAGAACTGAATGTGAACAAAAATAGGTTACTTTACAACCATGAAATTGAAATATATGGCATGTGTTTCAGAACTTCCTTGGAACGGCGGAGCACCGCCAAGCAATTCTCATCTCCGGGGCTCTTCATTGCACAGAAGGAAAGTTGCTGTCAGTCCCAGCTGTTGCTGACGGCAACGGACTGTCGCAGGCGCGGGCAACCATACATGCTCTCGAAGATTGGGGATGTGAGGAGAGCGTCATCGGACTCTGCTTCGACACCACTTCCACCAACACGGGGAGGGTGCAGGGTGCAGTTGTCCGGCTGGAAAACATGCTCGGGCGACCGCTACTCCAGCTGGGATGCCGTCATCACGTCCTAGAGCTTATCGTGGGGGCAGTAGCCGTCACCCTGCTCGGAAGGACTACGGCACCAACTGATCCTTTGTTTCAGCAGTTGAAGAGAAGGTTAGTTCATTTTTTGTGCAAGGTAAAGTTAGGACACACATGATATTCCACTAGTTTATAAAACAGCAAGCCAAACCGGAACTTCAGAGTTTTCTCACACAAATTTCTTGTTTATTATTTTTGAAGATGGGACGAGCTCGATCTCTCGACCTACTGCAAGCTGCAGGTCGAGAATCTGGCGGAGAGTACGTGGCTAATAGAACTCCGGGACGCGGCGGTCAGCTTCCTGAGCACAGCTTCTGGTTTCGTCAGAGACGATTACCGGGAAGTGGCAGAGATCACGCTCCTGGTACTCGGGACACAACCACGCCGTGGCATTCATCTCATGCGCCCAGGAGCCTACCACCACGCAAGATGGATGGCTAAAGTTAGTATTTTCAAACAAAAATAATCTAGAGATAAGTTTAAATGTTATTCAAAGATAAACATTTCATTATAACTCAAACAAAGTAATTGGTAACAATAAACCTGTCTTACTTACAATGGTGCCTATTCTGTTCCAGGTCATCTACTACACAAAACTGCTGATATTCAGTAGGCAGCTGGAGCTCGACGCCGAGCTGGTCGACAAACTGCACAGGATCATGGTGTTCATCGCTCTTCTGTACGTACCAGCTTGGTTGGCGGCCCCTGTAGCAGCTGATGCGCCGTTGAATGACCTGGTACTATACCAGCGTTTTCTGAGGTATAGGGTAGTGGACCGCGAGGTGGCAGAAGCGTCACTGGCAGTGATGAGGCGGCACTTCTGGTATCTGAGGCCTCAGACCGTCATCTTCGCTCTATGCAGCAACAAGGTGGATGGCACTATGAAGCAACAGATGGCAGAGAAGCTGTCCCACCTCCCTGTACCTAAAGACTTCACATACGAGAACGTCTCAGTCGACGAGATGACGCTACTCCCCGACCTGATCGACGAGTCCTCCTGGTTCTTATTTGCAGGTCTGAAGATGTATGGGTCTTCGTGGCTCACCCTGCCAACTGATAAGTGGGACGAGAACGAGGACTTTTGTCGTCTGAAGGATGTGATCTCTAATCTCCAGGTCACCAATGACGTCGCTGAAAGAGGAGTCCAACTGATACAAGACTATGCGAACTCGGTCACAAAGGACGAGGCACAGCTGCAGGATCTTCTGCAAGTGGTGGAAAAGAACCGGAAAGAGCTCGGCGACTTCAAGAAGTCATCACTCGCCACGATGACATAGCACAGAGGGACAACGTTGCAGCCAGTGACGTGTGATAGTGGTCAATACAATGCAAAAGTGATTGTTTAAGTTATTGTTTCTTTCTTCCTTATTTGTCTGCTATTTGCTGATTTTTTTGAAAAGTATAGGTGATCGTGGTTTTTCCCATTATTTGGCACTATACTAGCACATTGGTATTACCTGTATACAGGCACAACTTTTAAACCGTTAGTGGTATGACAGTGGAAGGCACACCAAACGACTTCTCTCATCAAGAGGATTCAGAAAACATCCCTACTTAATGATTTATCTTGATTCAGTAAAAGGTTAAAAAGTACGCATTTTAAAAAAAAAACTCGTAATTTCAAGGTCGATGCGAGACCCCTAAATATTGATCAATTTTTGTAAAAATGGTACCAATGTGCTAGTATAGTGCCAAATAATGGGAAAAACTACGATAACCTAAACTTTAAAAAAAAAATTGAAAAGTGGGCCACCCTATTCAACAGGCATCTTAAATTTATCTTTCCAAGACAACTATATAAAAAACTATATTAAAAAGTTTAATTTGAAATACTTATAAAACTGCTATATTAACAATGTTCATTACAAACATTTCCCTCGGTGCCATTTATTAAATTTATTACAAATCATTACAATCATTACACTAATTTTTTACAAATCATTACACTAGATATTGTGTATTTAACGACACATCGCGCATGTATCTATTTTTGAAAAATAGATTCTGATTGATGAAGAACACGCTTATGTTAAGATGGTGGGAGAACACTGTAAATGTCTCGGCAAACGTTTTATCCATTTCCAACATGAGATCTTCAATTACAATGACTGTATGTTCATTTCCCTTTGACGAATTAACGTCATATACATCTTTGTGGAATAAAATATCATCTTGGTACTCATTGAACACTGATTGATACGTCGAATAGCACCATATAACTTTA
The DNA here is from genome assembly GCA_023014485.1 of Bathynomus jamesi. Classification (NCBI taxonomy): domain Eukaryota; kingdom Metazoa; phylum Arthropoda; class Malacostraca; order Isopoda; family Cirolanidae; genus Bathynomus; species Bathynomus jamesi. Next base: position 160,644 of record JAJOZX010000770.1, on the reverse strand, counting down.
TGCACAAATTTTGAGAACATCTCCCTTTTCTTTAATGATTTTAAGCATAAACACCATTTTACCACATCCTGTGGGACAGATATAATACATGTCGATGGGCTCGTGAACCTAAATTTTTCTACAGAACCCATCTCTAACAAGTCACACTCCTAAGTGGATCATTTACAAAAATATAATAAAAATTTAAGTGGTGATCCTTATATTCGACAGTCTTGTTTTTCCTCTTCTTCCACAGAACCGTGAATGACGAAGAGATACAGCACCCCATCATCGATATTACAGATGACCCCGATGAGAGTGTAGTTGTTGTCACAGAATCCACCCCCGCTAACGCGCCCACACTAGGGATATCTTTAGCACCCGACAATTCAAAGCGGAGGCATAATGAAGAGCCCTCCACGTCTGGTACAAAGCGTGCCAGGATTGCGCCGGTTGTTAGACCCTCAGCAATAGAGCCCCAGCCCTCTACCTCCTACGACACAACCCCCACAATAGTACCTTCCTCAAATGTACCCCCCTTATTCCTGTTCAATTCCAGGTACATCCTCCACAGGAGCAGCAGCTTCTCGTTCTATAGAGGATGGTATAACATTCGAGTTGGTGCGCACCGCCAACCCCACCCCAGCCCTTACTAGAAATCGGTATATAGTCAGGGTTGATCCTAGATCCACGTATAGCAATGGTGTTTGAACACGGACTGCGGCGTATAGTTGAACGTATTTTTTGAGTTTGCCCTTCAGAACCGCGACGAACGTGAAGTCAGGAAGAGGCTGTCCTTCGGGTTCAGGTCAGATGAAGGGGATGTAGAAGATTTTTGAATAGTAATACCATTCAGACGCTTGGCAGCTGTAGATATAGAGTATATTTTGGACCGCATAATGCAGGCTTCTCATAGTAGTACAGCCTTCAATATGGACAACCTCACGACAAATATTGACCGTGTATTCCGTGTTGTGGGTCATGGCATCATATAAACTCCGATCGTGGTTGCGGCTTTATATCAGTAGTCTTAGCTCATATGCTAAAAACATTTGGTTGCCTACGGTAGTGGAACGTACCCGTAAACTAGCTATAGACTGTAAACTTTAGTTTGAGTGTAATATGTGCCCTGAAGAGCTGAGAAGGGTAGAACAGGATATGAATGTCCGTATAGTTGTATTTGGAATGGATGATCGTCGTAGGAATATGTATGTTTTGAAAAGCTGTGTGAGATCGTACAAGACCCCTACTTATTTTATGATTGTCAGGAAGAAGTGTCTCCCCATCCGTAATATAAGGACTCTCTACGCGAGTTATGATAAAAGTCGAAAATATGGACGGCATCATTATTTGTGTAAGGGGTGTCCTGAGTTTGCGGATGATTTAGTGAACCATTGTAAAGATTACCACATGGTATGAGCGCAATGTTACAGCTCGAAATGTGAAAGCAGTGTGGTTGAAACTGAGAAGAGGGACTGTTGTATGCAGACGCACATTTTTCAATAATAACTGTTTTGAGCTCCATAAGTCAATTGGCACTTGCAGGAAAATCAGAATCTGTGAATGTGGTATGTTTCATATGATGGATAATTGAGGGAATTTCAAGCATAAATGTGATGAAATTCACTGTTCTGCATGCCATGAGAAATATAAGGCGGTTGGAGTAAAGCATGTACAGTATGTTATATGAAAGACGCTAAGCCTAAAAATAGACCTTGTATAACTGTGTCCTACGATATAGAAACATATACGAATGCTGAAACCAAAGAGTTTATCCCACATCTACTTGTAAGCCAGACTATCTGTGATGAGTGCATGGAGATCGAGTGTGATGAGTGTCACACATGTGGTAAACGGACAAACGTTTTTAAAACGATTGCACAAGACAGCCCCGTGAAACTCTTTGTATCCTATATTGTCAAGTTAGCGGACAAGGTCAAAAAAATGACTGTGTATATTCTTTCCCATACAGGTGCAGAATTTGACACACAGTTCCTTTATGAGGAGCTGCTTGAGCACGAATCATATGAGATATTTACAGGTGATCCCTTGAAAACAGGCAACAAACTTATCCAGATGCAAATAAGAGGTAATATACAGTTTAAAGACACTTTATTATTCACACCTTGTAAATTAGCAAGCTACCCAAGGTAATGGGTGTAGCCGCCGAAGTTTCAAAAGGATATTTCCCTTACACTTCCCTCACTAGCGAAATTTTAAATTATGTAGGACCTACTCCACCCAAATATTACCTTAACTATGATGTATGAGTACAGGTGAACGTGAAAATTTTGACCGCTACTACAACAGTTTTAATGAAGCTAATCCTTACAATATAGTGGATGAATGTGAGCGTTATTGCGTGATGATATGCACGTGCTTAGAGTATGTTTCCAGACCTTTAGAAGGATGTGCATGGATCGTTTCAAATGCGATCCGTTGCAAGTCGCAACCACGATTCACTCATTGTGTTTTACGGTGTTCAAGAACAATTTCATGCCTAAAGACACCTTAGCCGTCATTCACAGAAACAATCCCCGCAGTTATGGACACAAGGCTATTTACTGGCTCATGCATATACAGCAGGAGACAGGTGTATATATAAAGCACGCCCGCAACACGGGGGGAAGTACCCATTAAGTTAATGGTCGTGTTTTTTGGGTTGATGGTCTCAGCCTAAACCGTGCCACTGGTGAGAAGACTGTTTACTCCTTTAACGGCTGCTGGTGGCACGGATGCCCACGTCCAGAGTGTGGAATCGTAGGAGATATCCACGGTAGATCTCCTGCCTAGATCTCCTGCCGACAATCTTGCATGGACCCGCAACCGCGATCAGCTTATATGCGCCCAGTTCGCTCACAAGGTCTCGTGGGAGCATGAGTACGATGCACGGATGGAAACAGATGGAGAGTACCGTGAAGAAATAAACACGATCAAGCGTTCAATGATGCTGGATCCTCTCAAATGCGGTGATAGCTTGTTCGGAGGGCGTACAAATCCCTTCAAGCTATACTTTCCGCCTACGGAGGGACGGAGGGAGTGAAACTCCATTACTTCGACTTCTGTTCTTTATATCCCTACGTGATGAAGAACAACCCATACCCAGTAGGTGCACCTGAAAAACTGGTGGGCCCTGACCTGCCCACTATCGAGGTGCTCTCCACAAATTTGAACGGGTACTATTTCGGCCTTTCTTTCGTAGATGTGCTTCCCCCTCGCGATTTATGAATGCCGATCTTAACCGTCGTTATAGACCACAAGCTCATGTTTCCCTTGTGCGTAAAGTGCGCAGAGGAGAACAATGGGGAATGTAATCACACAACCAACCAGCGTAAGATCAGAGGTGTATATACAAGTCTTGAGCACTGGACCTAGCCGTTCGCCAAGGCTACAGAATATTGAAGATATATGATGTGTGGGGGTTTCAGAAGGTATCCAACCTTTTCACGCCATACATAAACACCTTTTTGAAGGATAAAGTAGAAGCATCAGGGTATCCGCGAGGAGGTGATACCGAAGATGAAAAATCGGCCTATATTCAACGTTACCGTGACTGTAAAGGGATTCAGCTTGACCGTTCCCAAATTGTAAAGAACCCAGGCAAGCGCTTTAGTGCAAAGTTGTGTCTAAATAGTCTTTGGGAAAAATTTGCACAGAATACAGGCAAGGGGAACGTACATTTGGCACAAAGTTATAGTGAAGTCTAGGATTATGCCAACGCTCCCGATAAAGAGGTCATGGAGATCGTGAATGTAGGTAATACATACATAATAAAATACATTACCAAATTGGCCACAAATACCTCACGGGTTACAAACATACCTGTCGCCAGCTTCACAACGGCCTACGCACGCATCACTTTGGGGTATATTGCATTCCTTTGGGCGGAGGGTTTTGTACGCCGATACAGATAGTGTGATATTCACAGGGAGGGATGGTGAGTACATGCCTCCTATTGGTGAATTCCTCGGGGAGTTAACTGATGAGATCAAGGATGAGTATGAAGACATCGCATACGCCGACTCTTTTGTCTCAACAGGGCCAAAAACTTATGGGATACGGGTGAGGGTGGGGGAGGATATGAAATATATCGTGAAGGCTAAGGGTATCACGTTCAACCAGGCGAATCGGCGGGTCGTTAACTTTGATTCGTTGAAGGATCTAGTGTGCTTGGGAGATGAGGACGACTAGCCGCCCCAACTAACTGTAGGTACCCACAATTTTCGGGCGCAGAAATTAGGGGGCGTGAAGGAACTTACGGGTACGAAGGTCTGCCGTAACACCTATAGGAAACGTTACCAGGTGCCTGGTACCTATGATACCGTACCCTTTGGATACGATAATCTTTGATTGTTATGTATGTCTATTGTTAACGATATGTTTATTTATTACACGTATTTGTAAATATATATACACACACACCTTGAATAATTCGTTTATTAAATAAATCTTGTTTCAATTAGCGTCTCACTTTCTCCTTTGTGTGTGTGTGTGTGTGTGTGTGTGTGTGTGTGTGTGTGTGTGTGTACAGGAGAAAATTCTAAGCGCCGACCAGCGTGTGTACAGGAGAAAGTTCTAAGCTCCGCCCACCTGTATGGTAGGTCACATGACTCCTGCTACAACCTAGACATATCTCTTCCCTGCGTGCTCAGTTGACCGCTGCAAGCCCTGGATGATCTCAGACGTGTATTTTCCTACGTAGACGAAAAATAGTAATGGCTACCTTTAATATTGCGTGTTCGACGTTTATGAAGTGGTATTTGGAAAAGTTTGAAGATAAGTTTACTGAATGGCTCCCTATTCCACCCTCCTTTGATACTTTTAAGGCTACATTGAATCATGAGAAGGAACAAGAGGTACAATTACTCTACGGCTATTCTGGCGAGAGCATTGCAGGATTTCGTGGTACAAGTGATGTATTGAACTATGCTGTAGGACTAAACTTTATAAAAGCTTACATATACCATGAAGTGGAAGAAACAACACGTGCAGAAGAGCAGTAACGGTTATGGTTAGTGAGTTGAGTCTTGGTGATGAGTGGTGTGACAAGCGGTAAAATGCCATGCTGCATCACACCGAGTACTCGTACCCTGCGGCTGAGAATGTGAATCTTGTCATCATGGAGAATATGAAGTATTTTTACCACTCCATTTATATATATCATGACGAGGTTTGTAGTGAGGTTGTGACTAAAGGTCTGCGTGAGTTTTTAACAGAATTTAAAGATGAGTATCGCTTGCTAAGCAAATAGGAAAAATATGGTAATATGTTTCTCTCAAATAATGCGCCGGAGTGTGAATAAAATGTGTTTAGTTCGTGAAAATTCCCCTGAACGAAGATGTCTGGTGCGTATTCTGGGGAGTAGGAGTGATAAAACATTAAAACCGGTATTGCTTCATGTATCGGAAAATTTCTCAAAACACCTACCCAGTATAATAGGATACAAGTATTCCCTTTCACGTTGAAACACCGTACACGATTCATCAGCTTATGGTGTGACTCACACCTCCTGTCGAGCCGATCCGCCCACCTGTGGCTCATAGTCATCTCAGAACTTGAACTGACTAGACATGCACTCCTCGAATACGATGGAACTTCCTTTAAGTAGCATTCTGAATGCCGTGTACGATATGTCCTTGACGAATTCGTTGCGCTTGTTCAGGCGTAAAACCGGTGCTATTAACAAAGAACTGGAAACGACTTGTAGACAACCAAACTCTGGTAAACGGAATGTTGTTTATTTAAGTGTTGAGGAGATGAATAGAGTCTTCGTGGTAGTTGAGAAGTGGAGTGAGGATCGTTATAAAATACCTGCTGGTGTAGGTACAAGAAGAGAGCAGATTACTGTAATGATACCCCTCATACGCTATTGTTTGTACGTTTTGTATAAATAACGATCAGCCATGCGTTGATATACGACTTATGAAAAAACTATATAGGGCTATGGGTTGATTGCCTGATACCCTCATCCGTTGGAAATTTTCAGCAGATTACAGTGGAGAGTTAACGACAAAAGCCCTGCGTTTTTTCGTGAGACAGTTATGTATATGTAAGTCTTCAAAGGACCTCTTTATGTTTATTTGCCTTCGGTATTTGTGCTGCTTAATGGTAAAGAAAGGAATTGTCTTACCTTATTATTTCTTTGGGCCTCGCTTCTGTTTCGATGTAGGGCCGTGGTACGATGGAGTTACGCAATGAGTTGATTTGATGTAACTAATATAGGCAGTCACTGTATTTAAATACCTGAAGGAATAAACCTATCCTTTTTATAGTTATTAGGTTTTATATTATGAGGATTTCACTCAGAACTTATAGGAAGATAAAGTAAATCTTCCTTGCTTAAAGCATTGCTGTGACATAAGGAAGCTCCGAGCGAGCCGCTGTAATATAATCTTCGTCTTTTATTATTTGCTGATTTTTCAAAGTTCGTTGACTCTTCTCTCGAAGTAATTTTCACGAGTCAGTAGTGGAAAATTTTGAACACGAAATAATAAATTTGGTTTTCTTGTTGTTATGCAGGCCCGATACCTACATATGAGTTCTATGTATGTATGGCAATTATTTTCATTCCCAATAGGCTATGTCGCCAATCCCGAGGCAATTTTGTAGATATTTAATTCAATTAATTAATAATTTATATTTAATTATGAAATAAAGGTACCACATACGATACCATATTGTAAACATGTATAGTTTTTCCATATACCGGGGGGCCCCAAGGAAAAATTTGTATGTTACACATTAAATATTTTGATAAACAGTGTGTTTTAAACCATGTGAAATGAGTTAAAAGAAATAAAGTAGAAATTTAGAAAGAGAAAGGTCACTCAAGACCTATTTAAATATAAAAGTTCAAGAAGCCAACTTCTCGAGTTTAGTTAAAGTTATGTCAATCAATTTGACTCCCCTTAGGTATAGGAAATTTATGGAATTAAAGTAAAGTTATTAAGCATTTTAACTTTGCTCAATTTCTGTAAGGTTTATAAGTCATCAGACTTAACTTTTTCTTGTAAAAGTTTTCTGGCTTTCAAAGCAGTCTTTCTTTGAGGCTTGTCTGGTTTAGTCTGAGTTACATCAGGTAAGATTGAGAGATTCCTCCCCAATAGTATCCTGATCCATCCTTTTGGGTAATGGTTCTAACTTAGCCCCACACTCCAAAGGATATCGTAATGTGATATCTCTGATGGTTTCACCAGTTGCTATTTTCAGTTTTACAACCCTGATAATTTCGTCTTCACCAGTTTTGAATTCTAAGACTTTTCCCATTGACCATTGTTGTCTTGGAGTCTTGTCATATATCAACACAATGTCCCCAATTTTGTTTTGTTAATTGTTTATATCTTTCTCTAAGACTTTTAAGTATTCTTCTCTCCATTTTGTTATAAACTGAATTTTGATTTGTGTCAAATGTTGGTATTTTGTGTTCAGTTCTTTGTGTCCTATTACCCAATCTGGATCCTCTGTACTGTTATGTTCATATTCTGGTAACATGTTTACTGTTTCTCCCTTAATTAGGTGGTTTGGTGTGAGAGGTTCTGGCTCATTAATACCATCTCCCACATAAGTTAATGGTCTGTTGTTGATAACGTTTTAAATTTCTGACAGAATAGTCATGAGTTCAAAAAGTTGTAGATGTTTGGTCCCAATAGCCTTTTTAAGGCAGTTCTTTACAGTCTGTATGTTTCTTTCCCAAATGGGACCATACCATGGTGTATTAACAGGAATGTACTTCCAGGTTATATTATGTTTGATTAAATGAGTTTGTACTGGTTCACTGTCACAAATCTGATGAATAATCCTTTCACCAGATTTGAAGTATGTGGCACTATCGAACCATATAGTTTTGGGTACAGAATTGTGTGCACAAAATCGTCTGAAAGCAGCAATAAAAGCTTCTGCTATCAGATCTTCTACTATGTCTAGACATATGGCACGTGTGGCAGCACAGATGAAGAGTACAATGTACACTTTGTATTCCTTTGAATCCATTTTATCTCCAAAACTCACATTCACCACTCCAGTGTAGTCAATACCGGTGGTTTCAAATAGCTGAGTAAATGTTACTCGTTCCACAGGTAGGTCTGGAGGGCTTGGGGTCTTAAAGGGTCGTGAATGGATACGTTTACAAGGAATTCATGTGTTTAAAATTTTCTTTGTTTCAGTTCTACCCTTTGGTAGCCAGTAAGTTTTTCTCAGCTCCGTCAGGGTTTGTGGGACCCTCATGTGGTGTATTTTGTTGTGGATATCCCTGATGATGAGATTTGTGAAGTGATTCCTCCTCGGAAGAAGAATTGGGTACTTAGAGTTGTAAGTCAAAGTTGACTTGTTAAGTCTTCCTTTACACCTTATCAGACCCTCTGTATCCAGGTACAGATTTAGATCCGTGACAAGTGAAGGAATTCCTTTGTTTAATGTGTTACTGGACCTAAGATACTTCAATGACTTGTCAAATTCTGAAGCTTGTATCTGTTTGAGCTAGTGTTTTGTTGCAGTTTCTGTTAAGTTAGAAAAGGCCTTCTGATGACAGTGCTTGAGAAGGTAGCTATTGACAAACTTGCAGCAATAGACTGTAATTCTCAAGAGTTTGTTGATGTCTGAATAATGTTTGTAGTCAAAAATAGATTTGTCTTCAGTGATCTTTTCAGTTGTTGTAGAGTTGATTGTGAGGTTAACTACTTTGGCTGGCCAAAGATCCCCTCATGTTAGCCATTCAGGCCTTTCATACCAAATTTTGTTTGCTTTCAACAGTTTGTAAGAGAGCCCTCTTGTCAAAAAGTCTGCAGGATTCTGTTTTGTTTGTATGTACCTAAATTTGATACCAAGGGATGTGTTTGCAGTTTTGATTTCTGTTAGTCTGTTCTTCACAAATATGTTTTTGCAAGAAGTTGTATCTGTGTTGGTCACCCATGTTAGACAAATTTGACTGTCTGTCCATAAGTAAATGTCTGTTATGTCAACTTCTTTATACTTGTGAGAGAAAGTCTGCTGTTTTGACTCCCAATGAGACAGCCAATAATTCAAGTTGTGGTACAGTTTTCTTTTGGTTTAGGGTGCCACTTTTGCCTTTGAATAAACCAAGTTACTTTCATTTTCACTTGTTAAATAGGCACAACACCCGTAAGCTTGTGTGCTGCATCTGTAAAAATGTGTAGTGTTTGAGGTTTCAATCTGTAACCAGCACATCTTGGTATAGATGTTTTGAACTTTGTTTAAGTCTGTGGCCAATTTTTTCCAGAAGTTGGTCTTCCACTGAAAGTGGTTCATCCCAATCAATTTTCTTTTTCCATAAGTCTTGCAAAAGGATTTTGGATCTTATGGTTGCTGGTAAATATAATCCAATGGGTCAAAAATTTTGGATGATTCTGAAAGCACTTGTCTTTTTGTATTGGCATTTGGATTTAAGTTATAACTCTTTGTGCAAAGAGCATGTCATTGTGTCGGAATTCTGTTTTAAAAACCAAAGCATTCCAAGTGTTTTTGTAATTGTTTGGTTCAATGTTCCCATTGTTGTCTTTTGTTATTTGTTCATTTAATTTAGAGAATTAGAAACCCACTCTCTCAGTCCAAAATTTCCTTGCTTATTATGGGTTGTGACATTTTGTAAATTTCAAGCAATTCCTCTTCAGTTACAGTGGAACCAATGAGGTTATCCACATAAAAATTTTTTTAAAAACTGAACTGTTAAGTTCTCTTGAAATAAGTTTAGGTGGTTTTTAATTGTTAAAGCAAGAATACTTGGAGAACAATTTGCTCCAAAAATAATTACTTTAAATCTGTAGGTTTTGAAACCTTTGTTAAAGTCATGTGGATCATTAAACCACAAAAACCTGAGATGATTTTTATCATACTCAAGCTTCAAATTTATACAGAGGAATGCTTTTTCTATGTCACTCTGTACCGCATAATTGTCTAAACGGAAGCAAAGGAGAATTTTTACAAGATCTGAGACAAGATTTGGGCCTTCCATGAGACAATCATTTAAACTAACAGAATTTGTATCCTTTAAACTACAGTTGTATACTACTCTTAGTTTAGTTGTGGATGAGTCTTCTCTGTAAACTCCTCTGTGTGTTAATAATGACAACCACGTTTTTTAAAGGGTTCATCAGTAACTTCTTCAATGAAGCCCCTCTCTCTTTGTTCTTTGAATATATTGTTGTATTGTTCTAAAAGATTGTCATTTTAAGCTTTCTGTAATTTTTATACGGATGTGCCTGAGATACTTTCAAATTGTCCATTATTTCTGGACAAGGTGTTTCCCAAGGCAGCTCCACATAGTATTGATTGTCTCTGTGTTGTAATGTATCCTTACATTGTTCTGTCATCAATTGGTCTTCATGTGTAATTGTACTGTCCTTTATGCCAAATGATTCTAATAGTCACAACTGCTGTAACCCTTCATCCAATGTGGAATTATTTTCATTCAAAAGATGTGGGATTACTACGGTGTTTTTGTTGTTGTTGTTGTTGTTGTTTAGCCGATCAGCCCACCCTGATCGAGCAAGCCGGCGGCAAGCAAGTAACCGATCACCCTCTCCAGAGTGGACCAGAGGTTCAGCGCACTAGTGATGTTGTGTTGTGTTCGTTGGTGTGCTAGAGCGGTACAGTCTGTCATAATGCGTTCAATTGTTTGTGGTGTGTCCTGGCACAGGTGGCTGGTGTCGTCTGTGGAGTTGTCTAGTCTGTGTTTATATGTCTGTAAGTTGGGGTGATGTCCACATCGGAATCGTGCTAAGTTAACTCGATCCGATCTGCTCATGCTGATCTCTGACCTGTTAATGGGTGGCGGCTTCGCACCTAGGACCGCATTCGGACCGAGTCGTATCAGTGCTCTGTGGGTTAGGTGAGGTGTGTGTGTGTGTATGTGTTTTCTGTACTGTGTGATGTCTGTGGGGCGTGGTATGGAATGGAGTAATTGGTTATAATGTCTCTCTGGTGTTACCTTAATGGTGCGAGGTGTCGGTGCATGATTGTACATGTAGTGGCAAGGGTGTTGTGGGTTAGTTGTCGCTGCTGCCATGAATTGTGTTCCCCTCATGTCTAAATGTTCCCTAACTTTCAGTATTTTTGTTTCTGTGAGCAGGTGTTCTATTGGTGTTGTTTGAGTGCATCCTGTAATGATACGAAGTGCGTTGTTTTGTATTGTTTGTAAGGTGTTTATGTGTGTATTTGAAATAATGGGTGCCCAGCATGGGCTAGCATAGTCCATAACTGAGCGAATATATTGTTTGTATATGAGTGATGTTGTTTCCTGCTGGTGTCCAAAGTTTGTGCCTGTTAGTACCCTAAGCGTGTTAAGTCTTGACGTACATTTGTTTTTAATGTCCTGAATGTGGTTTGCAAAAGATAATGATGTGTTGTATGTGACCCCAAGTATTTTGGTCCTGTGAATGTGTGGATAGTTGGTGTTGTTTAGTGTAAGCTGTGGAGTTACCTGGTGTTCTTTTGTGTTGTTTGTAAGCAAGGTGATAGTTGATTTTGTGGGCGCTACTTTGAGTCTATTGTGTGTGAGCCAGTCTTATATACTGTTTATATATGATTGTAGGTTATTTGTAGCGGTGTCGATGTTGTTGTGGGTGGATGTTAGAGTGATGTCATCTGCATATGATGATAAGGTAAGCTTGTTATCTATGGGTGTTGGAATGTCATGCATGTATAAGTTGAACAGTGTTGGTGAGAGAACAGAGCCTTGAGGGACCCCGTTCGAAAAAAGCTTGTTTTTGGATGACTTGCCATTAAATGTGACATGTGAGTATCTTCCTGAAAGATAGTTGCTCAGCCACCTTTTGGTTTTATTGTGCATGTTTGTGTTGAGTATTTTGTTTATGAGAGGGAAGCTTGGGATAGCATCAAATGCTTTACTACTGTCTATTGTTGCTAATCGTGTACGTTGAGCTGGTCGTCTGGAGTTGATGCCATCCATGATGTGCTGCGTGAGGTTAGTGAGTAATGTCGTGGTTGAGTGGTGAAGTCTGAATCCATGTTCAGTAGGCGATAGTGGTATGTGTGGGTTGGTGATTTGTAAGATTAGTCTTTCTGTTACTTTAGAAGGTGTGCATAGTAAAGTAATGGGTCTATAGGAAGCTGGTTCTGTTGGATTTTTGTTTGGTTTGAGTAGTGTAATAATTTTACCTTGTTTCCATATGTCAGGAATAATAGTGTTGGTATGAATATGTGCTCATATTTGTGAGAGCTAGTATTCCTTGTGGGTCCAAGTGTTTAAGGTATGTTAGATATGTTGTCTGATCCAGCAGCCTTCGAATTCTTAATGTTTTTGATGATCTTGGTGGTCTGTCTGTATTGAAGGGTGTAATGGTCGTGTCGAGTCTGTAGTTTTCTTGTGTCTGGCTGTTTGTCTGTCTGCGTGTTTCTGGTTGTTGTCTCTGTTTAAGTGACTTATCTTTGCGGAGTGATTAACTAGAATGTTAGCTTGTTGTGTGTATGTTGGGATATTATTTTGGCTGCGACAGATAGCCGCGTGTAAGGTGTGAATGCCGCTGTTAGAGTGGGTAATGCTGTTTATAGTCTTGTATAGCCTCGATGTATCTGTGGAGTGGTTTAGTGTTGTTATGAATTTCCTAAATGTTTCTGTTTGTTTTTCTTTGAGTTTGTTGTTTATTTCTGTGTTGAGCTGTTGTATCTGCTGTTTAAATGGCTTCTGTGTGTGGTGTTTGTGTGTTATGTTTGAGGTTGTTACGTTGCCTTATGAGGTGGGCTATTTCTGTAGTGTAATTTGGGTTATATTTCCTAATGTTGCCCTCGGGTATGTATTTGTTTGCATTATTGATGATCTGATTAAATGTATTGAGTGTTGTATTGATGTTTATGATGAGTGTGCTGTTTAATGTGGTGAATTGTTCCTCAGTCTGTATTTTGAACTGTTCCCAATCAGCTTTCTTGTAAGTTCTGTAAGTGTGCCTAAGGCTGTTGGGGCAGAGTGTAGAATGTGTTGTAATGATGATGGGCAGGTGGTCTGATGACAGTTGTTTTTCTGTTCTCCAGTGTGTATGTGTTGCTAGTGAGGGGGAACAGAACGTTATGTCTGGGGAGGAGTTTGAGTATCCTGCTTGATGTGGTATGTGTGTATGTTCTCCTGTATTGTTAAAAATGAAGAGGCTGTTTAGTTGTGTGGCTTTGTTGGAGCCTCTGGTGTTGCTTTGGTTGTACACGTACCAACTAGTGTCTTCAGCGTTGAAGTCTCCTCCTAAGATGACATTATTGAGAGAGGCAAGATTGTGTAACTGTGGATTGTAATTGGCTGGCACCTGAGGTGAACTATCTGGTGGGATGTAAATGTTGATTAGTGTGGTGTTGTGTTTTGCGCGTGTTTTAATGTTAACTGCCTGTATTTCTATCGTGTTATCTGCTTGGATTGTGTTTGTAATGTTTTAGGTGCCATCAGTGTAGCTAATGCTTTTACGTATGTAAATGATGAGTCCACCCCCGTGACCCCCAGTACGATCTTGACGGATCGCCGTGAAGTCAGGGATGGTGGGTGTTTTCTGTGTGCGTTTTGTTTGTGTACGAATTCCCTAAGCTGCATGATTTTGGTTGTGAGGCCATCTACGTTGTACTGTAATATGTTAATATTATACTTCTGTATGTGTCTCATGGTGCTATTGTGTCTATGTATTTGTGTATGGTGACATGTGTAAGTTGTAGTGGGGCCTGGATTAGTCTTAATGTCGCCGGAGAGTAAGTGTAGTCCGGTGAGCACGCAATTGCTCCCCGTTAATGAAAAAATAGCAAGCTGAGAATAGGTCCGGCCCCGGGAGCCGATCGGCACTCTGACCGTGCCACGCAACAGGCCGTCGACTGCCAGTCTGGCCAATTGTAGACAGCCCGCTGCGCGGAGATTTGAGGAAGTTTGGCCACCAGCGCGTTGATGTTTTGTTTTAACGTCGCCTCTTCTTCAGTCACCTCTTCTTCTTCCTCTTCAGTGTTTTTGTTGTTCGAGTTTGTTACACAGTCAGAAATTTGTGAATGTGGTGATTTTGTTTTGTGTGCATTTTGTTCGTATTCTGTGTTTTGTGTCAGTAGTAAGATTGTATTTAGTTATGTCACCCAAAGGTGCAATACCTGTGGGAGTTTGTATGGCTATTCCATCTCCAATTTTAATGATGCCTCTATGGACCAGATGAAGATAGTCAGCCCCCATGAGTAGGCTGACCATATTTCCTTGAGACAAAAACGGGACATTGGGATGGCAAAAAAGGGACGGGGGTTATGTAATATTCTGTATTCATGAAAAAGTAAGTACATAAACCGGGACAAAATTGACATTTTTATTAAAACGACGGGACGGCCAGGAAATATTAAAAAAACGGTACTGTCCCGTTCAAAACGGTACGTATGGTCAGCCTACCCATGAGCATATGTATTTTATCAACTACATCTGCATTAAGGGTTTTATCAGCTATCGTGTATTTGTTTTGAAGTTGCAGCAAAGTTTGTTTTAACCGAGCTATTTGTAATTTTTCTTGTTCTACTTTGTCCACAACAACAACCTTAAGGGTTTCAAATGTTCCATCAGGAGTTAAAGTTGCATTTGCAGTTTTAAAACTGGCTTGTACTGGGTTTTTCGTAATAAATGATGAAGTAGAGAGACCTTCATTTCCTTGTTGCTTCTGAGGTCCCAATTTTTCTGTCAGTTGTTTGGTTACAAATGTTTGTTGTGAGCAGGTATCTAAGAGACACCTAACCTGTACTATTTGTCTCTTTTTGTTTTGGATTTCCAAGGTTGTGGTTGGTAAAAGAATTTTTGAATTGTGGTTAATGCTAGATGAACTGATATGCCCTTTCATAGCATTCATAGCATATGCCTATTCAAAACTATTGCAAATCTTACAATTGTATTTCAAATTTGATTTGCAGTTTAACTTATGGTGCCCTGATCCATTGCATTTTTTGCATAAGTTTAGTTGTTCACAACGTTTTGACCTTGCTGTAAAGTCTGTGTATTTGGGACAATTTGCAGAATTATGTTCACTGCTAAAACAAAATTTGCATGGTATGAGGTTATACTCAAAAGTACTAACATTAAAGTTTTGTAGAGTAGAGGTCTTTGAGTCTTTTTCTGTCACTTTATTTTCTGCAAAATTGAGCTTTGCGGTTGTGTTTGAATGTAACTGGTAAGTGTTGAAATCTTTTGTTAGGTTTTTGGTTTTCTGCATTGTTGGTTTTTTCTTGTGCTGTGCTAAATTTTGGAAGTGTGTAACTTGATTTGTAAAGTGCAAGTACAGTTGGGAAATCTTCTCTTAGCTTATTAAGGCTAGGGTATATGTCAGTTGTTCTCTGATGAAATATCTCTTTGACTTTAGAAGGGAGTTTTTCAAAAACAACAGCTTGAATGATCCAAGCTGTTTTTGTAATGTTTAAATTATTGTTTTTAAGTTGTCCCATGAGATATTCAAACTCACAGTAAAAGTCAAAGAGGTCACCATAGTTTTCTTTTGGGGTTCGCATGTTCATTACTTTAAGAGCCAAATCATGTATAATTTCAGCCTTATTCATGTAATTTCTGTTAAGTAATTCTATTGCCACAGAATAAGAAGTACCTATGGCTGGCAGTAATTCCACTAATGTTAAGGCAGTGCCTTTCAGATAGGTCACTAAATAACTAAATTTATCAACATCTGTAATGTATTTTTATTACCTATAAGGCTATGAAATTTTTCAATGAAAGATTGAAATTTGGCTTTGTCACCCTCAAAAGTGAGTACTTTAAGTGTAGGCAATTCTTATTTTAGTTCATTGCCTCAGCCACGTTGGGAGAGCTAAGTGAAGCATTTCGGATAGCTTCGAAGAAGCTTTCATTTGTGTCTTGTTTTTTGTACTCATGAAGTTGGTTTTGAATTTCAGAAATATAGGAATTAACTTCTGTAATGTAATTTTCATTGTCAAGGAGAGTAGAATACTCATCATCTGTTAGTACAATTGTGTCATCAATTTCTGTAATTATGTCCTCATTTAGTGTGAGAATTTCTTGTTTGGAACGAGTAATAAAATTTAATGTTGTTTCAAGATCATATCTTGTAGGTTCTTTCTGTTTGTAATCATTGTACAGTTTGGTGATGACACCTTTACGTGCTGATTTTTTCTCATTAATTTTTTGTAGTTTTGAGATGGTGCCATGGCTCCAGGGTCTGTGTTTTTGTTTTCTTGGTCTGGGTTTTTTACCCTTTTGTCCAAGTCTTCCATAATTGTTGTTAGTGTTAAAATTTTGAGTTTAATTTTATGATGTTAAAGAGTTTTATGAGTGAGTTAAATTGCTGTAATAAGTTTTTTTTATATAATCTGCACCACAGGTTGAATTAAAAATTTACAATGTTTTTAGTTTGGATAGGCCTTGAGTGTAAAGAGTAAGGCCTACTTTGAGAGGTAGGCTTATTATGTAAGGTAAAGTAAGGTGGGCCTACTAAATAGGCATATTTTGTGGGCCTACTAAGTAGGCTTATATTGTGGGCCCACTAAGTACGCTTAGAGTGAAGTTAGTGTTCGGCCTAATGAGCTAAGCCTAGCCACTCTTTGTGTCAGTGTAAATTTTAGAGGGGTCAGTTCCCCAAAAACGGGCCACCATATGAAAAAACTATATCGGGCTATGGGTTGATTGCCTGATACCCTCATCCGTTGGAAATTTCCAGCAGATTACAGTGGAGAGTTAACGACAAAATCCCTACGTTTTTTCTTTAGAGAGTTATGTATATGTAGGTCTTCAAAGGACCTCTTTATGTTTATTTGCCTTCGGTATTTGCGCTGCTTAATGGTAAATAAAGGAATTGCCTTATCTTATTATTTCGTTGGGCCTCGCTTCTGTTTCGATGTAGGGCGCGACGATCTTTTTCGATGTAGGGCCGTGGTACGATGGAGTTACGCAATGAGTTGATTTGATGTAACTAATATAGGCAGTCACTGTATTTAAATACCTGAAGGAATAGGCCCATCCTTTTTATAGTTATTAGGTTTTACATTATGAGGATTTCACTCAGAACTTATAGGAAGATAAAGTACATCTTCCTTGCTTAAATCAGCGCTGTAACATAAGCAAGCTCCGAGCGAGTCGCTATAATATAATCTTCGTCTTTTCTAGTAATGTCTAATTAAAAATTAGAATGTTATAAGAAATTAATAAAGATAAGAATAAGTAATAAATATAAAATTAAGATAAATAATGGTTGCTTATTGAAATTATAAAATACGAATTGGCAACACAAAAAGCGGCCCAAGCGGAGGCTTGATAAAAATGCCCTTCAGTCACTGGGCAGCGTCGCGTTTGCGAAAGTGTCTTTTTGGGTGTTAGAATGTAATTGTGAATTTAGGCTATCCTTTGTGTCTCTCTCGGCTTAAGTATTATAATTAAATTCCCCCTCGCATTACTCCGTTTAACTAAGTCTGTTTCGGCAATAATAAAGTAGTAAAAAGTGTAAATAAGCGTATGATTAATCCCCGGTCTCCTATGCCGGTTCAATTTATAACGGCTTTCCACTCGGCCACGTCTACCGCATTTATAAAGTATAGTGAAAGAGTGTACAGATAGAAGAGAAGAAATGGAATAAAGAGAAAAAAGAGTAGAAAGTAAAGTGAATAATGAATTATAGTCAGCAGTGGAAAAGTTTGAACACGAAATAATAAATTTGGTTTTCTTGTTGTTATGCAGGCCCGATGCCTACATATGGGTTCTATGTATGTATGGCAATTATTTTCATTACCAATAGGCTATGTCGCCAATCCCGAGGCAATTTTGTAGATAATTAATTCAATTAATTAATAATTTATATCTAATTATGAAATAAAGGTACCACATGCGATACCATATTGTAAACATGTATAGTTTTTCCATACAACTCATGTGGAAGAATGCTTCTGATAATAAGTTCTTGTCCCTACGCGAAACCGTTTCTTCCTCGACAAAATGTTTGAAATCGTCGGATTCCGCAAGCTGAAGCCTATATTAGACGCGCGTGTTACGGACATGCTTTATTTTGGTACGGTTCTTGAATACGCATACCCCGCTCTGCTCGACGGGTTTACCTAGTGTAGGAATGAACAAGGCGAGAATGATCTAGAGCTGGATGCTTATTTAAAAGGTTTAGACTCTTTGAAATATCATGAACTTTGGTACAAAGCACTGAGCGGTACAGGGATGAGCTCACCTACACCGTTCACCCTGAAGAATTATTTCTTTATATAATGAGCAACTGTCGTTACGACTTATAAGATTATTTCAACTGCCGCTATGAATTGTGAAGATGTGTTCACAATTGAAAAGCTCGGTTCGGTAAGAATAAACCCTCGATTGGAAAGGAGTGTTTATAAACTTGTATTTAATAATGTTGTGGCTAACGATGACTTCTTTGAACGTGTTTTTGAATGTATTCTATCCGTGTTTAAAGATAACTTCCCAACCGAATGTAAAGTGGCACAAAAATAGTATTGAACGATATGAAGGCTATTTTCATCGAGTATAGGCATCCCTATAACTTTACCGGTGAAATAATATTAAATCGTATTTACTGCGTAGTGCAAAGCAACAATGATGTGGCTGTAGACTCGATCAGGTGCGAGTTTAGTGTTTTAGTTAAGCGCTGTAGAAGATAAAGTGTATGTATTTTGATGTATATTTATTTTCAATATATTTCATTATTTAACATAAATCTATATATATAGGTTTTTCCTGTACTATTATTTTGATGATTATGCTCCATCGTTTTGTATTTCTTATATTATTATTATTTTTTTTATTATATATATTCTATCGTTTAAAATGTGTATTTCTTATATTAATAATTTTTATTGCATATATTCCTCGTTTGTATCGGATTGAGTATTTATTTTCTATATATTTCATGAAATTAACTCCAATAATTCGTCTAAATAAACAGAATGATGTAATGGTGTTTTATTTAATTCTTTTGGTTGTGTGTATATATAAACGATATTATTATTTAATTATATGTATAACAAATGGCTGGTTACGCCTTCTAAACCGAATGGCTGCTTAAGACTTCTAAGCCAACTGTCAAGAATATATGCTTTAATTATATAAATAGCGCAATCTGGCAACTCAACCCTAATAATGAACAAACCATTTACGCCTTCTAAGCCAGATTAAACCTTCTAAGCCAACTGGCTGATTAGGACCTTATAAGACAGAGGGCGCTCGGATGAACTCTCATTATGCGTCTGGCTGGGGCCAGGCGAACATCTCTATCCTTCTTAGGTTAAGGCTTAGGTTAGGGTTTCCCTCTGGGGAGTGAGGACATCTCACCTTCTTCCCCAAAGACCATCCTCCTTTCTCTCTCTCTCTTAGGTTAAGGTTACCCCTTTGAGGGGAAGTCATCCTCCCTTCTCCCCCCCCAAAGCTCGCACCCCCTTAATTGCATACCCCCTCCCCCTTTTGTTGCATAACCTCTTGCAACATCCCCCTCCCCTTTGTTGCTAACCTCTTGCAACATTCCTCTCATCATTTGCAACATTTATCAACATTTGCAACATTGCGTTACACTCGACCCTTTTGCGTCCACTCTACTAATGACCTCCAACGAAAATGTAGGAGCAATTTGACGATTTTGGAATATACTGTATATACACCAGGTGTCCCATTCGAAATGAAACAACTTTGAAACCTTATAATGTTTTATTGAATGAAGCAAACAATGTAATATTCACTCAGTAAATAGCGTCAATGTCATAAAGTTTCATATGATATATGTAAATTATAACATTTAGATATATTAGATACATTAGATACATTAGATACATTGTGCATAGCATAATGTTTCCATTTGTTAAGATCTTCACATGTTATATGCTGAACAATTTGAAGCTTATATGGATAGAGCTGCAGCCGCTTGCGCACGACTCTATGCACAGTTGAACGAGGAATCTGCAGTTTGACACTGGCACGACGCGACGGATGGACTTTCTCGGGCTACTATCAAAGGCGCCGTGTATTCGTTCAATATCATCTTCCGATCTTGTTCGCCCTCTAGAGTGTTCCTTTAGAACACTGCCAGTCTCCTCAAATTTCTTGGTCCATGCATATAGGTCTCTTCTGGTGGGTGGTTCCTTGTGAAAGGTTGTACGGAATCGCCGTTGCACCAGAGTAGGGGACTTCAACTCAGCCATCCATAGCACACATTTCGCTTTTTCTTGTGGGGTAAACATAATTCAATCTCAAACAAACAAAAAACATTATGACAAAAACGTATGTATATGGTGTAGTAACTGGCAAAGTTTCAACATTCTCACATTAATACTTAAAAAATTACAGTTTCAAATTTTGTTTCATTTCGAATGGGACACCCGGTGTGTGTATATATATATATATATATTATATATAATATATATATATATATATATATATGTGTGTGTGTGTGTGTGTGTGTGTGATATATGGAGGGGGTGATGCACCAGTTTATAGCGGAAAGTGTCGCTCTTTTAATAGGTTGTAGATATAATTAATAAAGCCATTAATTTGTTTTCAGGGTTTCTAGATTATTAGTAATTACAATTGTAAATATAAACTGAAAAGGATAATTTGCGCTGTTTTTCACCTTAATTCCATTAACAGATATATTGTCACAATGAATACGGAAAATGAATTACTGCAAGGTTCAAATGGTACAGGAAGATACAATTGATTAAATTACATGTTCAAGTAACAAATAATTAAAATGCTGGAAATATATGGCAATGTCGCAGTGAATGCAACGAAGGACACCGAATTAATTATGTGAACAAACAAAAATCGTCTCTTCTTCTGCAATTAAAAGGTATTACAATATTACACTGTTGGATTGTGCTTACTTACCGATGGTTTCCAATCATTTCGATATGAAGTTATACATGATGTATTCATAAAAGAATACAATTGAACTTGATAAATTCATAAAAGAATACAATTAATTTGATAAATTCATAAAAGAATACAATTAAACTTGATAAATTCATAAAAGCATAAAAGAATAAAACATAAACATCAGTTAATCAGCATAAAGATTATATAAAAAAAGTATTGGAATTTGTAGGGAAACATTATCTAAGCATAATGGGACAGCGGAACAATGTCGACACCAAAATTCCTGAACTTGCATAATGTTGAAAATCTCTACCTTATCCATGTCAACTAACTTCATGTTAAATTCATTACATCGGGTTATGTTCATTTTGGTTAGGCTACATTACGTCCGGTTAGTTAGGTCTGCTTAGTCATTTTCATCGAAAATCTGAAATGTATGTATGGGTAATTCACTTTCAGTTACAATAAGCAAACTTTTCATATTTATTTGAAATCTCAAATGCATAAACCTACATGAGTTCGATCTGGAATATGGCCGATTTGCGTAAGGTTGAACGTTGACATTATGAAATTTTATATTGTTTATGCAATCCAGGTGGAATAATATTTGAAGACCTTGCAAATTTAGTATATAATTAAATAAACATCATGTAAGCTTGGGTTTTAAAATTAAATAATATAATTTTTTAAATAAAAATTGCACATTTGTATGACACTATATATTGTGCATGTATATCTAGTACCAAATACAATACTGTACATACATACATACATATATATACTGTACACATATTCTTTAAAATTATAATGTATTATTGAACTGGGTACACGATTGGCGTCGATTATGTAACATTGAGAGTACTGAAGTTTGAATTTGTACGGTTTTAGAATTCGGGAGTTTCTGTACATGATGCGGTACTGAGATTACCAAAATGACTTTTAAGCGAGTTCTGAAACTTGAATGGGATGTTGCTCTTTTGATTAGAGTAGAAAGGTTATTCCATAATGAGTGTGTTACGTGTGATACTGTCATTCTACCAGCGTGAGGTCATTATTTTTAAGATCGATGTCAGAATGATGTTCATGGCTTGAGGGAAACTGCAACACCCAGTGAGGAAAGTAGCCGTGCCTAACTTTGCATGCGGGTGTACAGATATGAAAGCGCAGTTCAAGTTTATATTTAGTCAGCCTACTTTTCTCTTAAAGGAGTTACATGATCGTTCTCATTTCTGTCTCCACATGTCACTTTGGCTGCAAACTTTTGCACTTTTTGAACCTATTTTCGTAAAGCTGACATCTACTTCAAATGAGAGGAAGTATGATGTATGACTCATTACCGACTATTTACAATCAATGTTCTCGTTCCTCTATTTAATTTGCTTTTCAGTTTTCGCAAATAAATTAAGGTGCCCTTCTCTTTTCTACACATTGTATCTATATGCTCTTTAAAAGACAAATGTTTATCAAAGATGGTACGTAGAGTTTTTACTGCTTTAGAAATTAGTATGTCACAGGTATGAAATACGCGAGTATTTCGGGGGCGAAGCCGTAGGGGACCTACACTTCGAAAATACCGTATCACTGAAGGCACGACAGAAAATAATCATGGGGACAGACAGAGCCAAGCGCGAAGTTGTTTTGCGTTTCGAATCACGACGATGAATGAAGTTCTCTTACAGCGTTCGTAGAAATTTTTTTAAAAATTCTTTTGGTGAGAAATGTTTTCTTCTGGTAATTTGCTTCCGGTTTTAGATTGCTTATCGGAATTCTTCAATAGGGAATTATAAGTGCAGACCAGACCAGAACAGAACTGAATTATTCGATTAAAAACAAGCAACGGTATGTTTGGCAAAAATCAAATACTGGATTTGAGGAAAAAACATTGTTTCTACGGTTAAACATGGTGGTGGTAGTTTGCTTCTTTGGGGGATGCTTTAGTGCTTCTGGTCCAGGAAAGCTTGTTGTCATCAATGGAATCTTAAATTCGAAGAAAGGGCAGGAAATTTTAGAAAAAATGTATTGCCTTCAGTACAAGAGTTGCGAATGGATCGCAACAGCATACTGCAACAAGATAATGATCCAAAACATAAAAGCACGATCACCATGAATGGCTTCAACAAAAGAATTTCAAGCTTCTCGAGTGGCCCATTGAAAGCACATATCTCAATTTAATCGAGAATTTATGGTATGATTTAAAAATGCTGTCCAAACCCTTCAAATCTGAATGAATTGCAACAATTTTCTTTGGAAAAATGGACTAAAATTTCTACTAAGAGATATCGAAACCTTGTACAAAAATACCCAAAACGAATCACTGAAGTCACTCAAGCAAAAGATGGACACAGTATTAAATAATTTTGTAAATAAATATAAGAAAACTTTTGCATTTAACTTTTTTCTATTTTCCCCAAATTTCTTGATATTTTACATTATATGTTGGAGTTAAACTAATTTTTCTATTTGTTAAATCTTTCGAAACGAACGGTAAACTTTTTATAATTATCCTATGCGTAGAACAAAAGATAAGGACGAATATAACTGAAATAATTCTTTGTACGAATACTAATGAGCGCCACTGTATACATAACGTAATTTTTAAGACGTACATTGGTTGGTTTTATTGGTTTCATCATTACGGTGTTGGTGTTGAGCAGAAATAGCTCGCATGGAAAATTAATACAGAAAATAAATAGAATCACAATATTTAAATCTCTCCTCCTCAATGTTTATGGCTGGATCATCTTACAAAATTTGTTACGACCAAATACAATTTTAAGAAATCGTAAGTGGAAAGCAAAATTTATATATATATATATATATATATATATATATATATATATATATATGATGCAAACCCACAAGGAAAAATAAAAATGATTCCAAGGCCTTTCTTATATTCAGAAGTACATCTCGTCAGGGAATAACATCATTCCCTGACGAGGTGTACTTCTGAATACACGAAAGGCCTTGGAATAATTTTTCTTTTTCCTTGTGGGTTTACATCATTCATTCATGTCACATGTTTAATTGTGAAATTCATCCCATATATATATATATATATATATATATATATATATATATATATATATATATATATATGTGTTGTGTGTGTGTGTGTGTGTGTGTGTGGTGTGTGTGTGTACACAGTATAATTGACCTTCATTACACTAATATTTTTTAGAACATAAAAATATTTTACTGGACAAGTTTTGTAAAGTATTTTTTGCTCTTGAATAATACAATTTACAACGTTTGAATTTAATTCTACCGATCACATATCATCTACCAGGAACTTGACGACAGGTAGATATATTTTTTTTAATTTAAAAATGTAAGTGACACATTTTGTAACTAATTACCTTTTAAATGTTGCAGCCGTATTTAGCCCATATATATATATATATATATATATATATATATATATATATATATATATATTATTTATGATATGAGTTGGCATTATCAAAACTGGCACGATCAAGCAAGGTTGCGACGTCATCTTGACGATAGTTGAAAGTAATTTGATGTTCAAAAACTCAGACATTGAAAGTGGTAAAAGTATTGTGTGAAACTTTAAATGCTTTGATAGTTTGTATCATGCCACTCTATATCAAAAAACACGAATATATATTTAATAATAATATCTGTTATATATAATACCCGGTTAAGGATCACATATTCAACTAAAGTATTATTATTAATAGCTAATTTGTCTGCCTCAGGTAATGGTTTTGATGTTTTTTCTTTTCAATCTAGTAGATAATACCATATCCATAATTAAAATCTACGGATATCGAAGGGGAATGTAAAGGCTCCCATAAATATTTCTAGAAAAATTATGCTGTTTTGATGTAATCTGTGTGAATAAAGGAGGTAAATTACATTTTAAATTGATACCTATTTACAATGAGCCAATTACCGAAAATCTAAAAATGTCGGCTATCATTCATTATTCATTTATTCATACATCAATAAAATGTATAATTAAAAACTTGTTTAATTAAACAAGATAAGAGTTCTTGTTTATGAGGACGTAAATATACTTTCTCCGCATTTCAGCCAATATCGGCAATGTTTTCCTGAAGAATTCCTGCTATAACCAAACATACACATCTGCAGACATACAGACATACATACATACGTGTACTTATATGTACTGTATATACATATATGCAGGCAAGCTCCTAATGGAAGAGATAGATGGAGAGGGTTGACAAAAGTAAATAGACACCATGATTATTATCTTCAAGAACAACTGTCAAAGCTCATCAATGGATGCCAGAACGTGTGTCAGTTTTACATACGAGTAATGCAAAAGGAAAAGCAACACGATTCTAAATATACTGATTCAACAAATCTGTTATCATTTAAACTTTTATTATCAAATAAAAAGAGAGAGAGAGAGAGAGAGAGAGAGAGAGAGAGAGAGAGAGAGAGAGAGAGAGAGAAACTGCGATACATGACCTTGCAGATAGTAAGTCAAACCCACCGTGACTGCCTCTTACCTCTTGTAGAACAAAAAAAAAAAAGAAAACCATCTACTTTGGAAATGATTGAATATGTGATTGTTATTGCATAAATTCTCAGTTTGTTTCTGCCACTTGCAAGGAGGCTTTACACCTTTGTCTGATGCAATAAACGCAGGAATTTCATACATACATACATATGTTATACAACTGCGAGAAGGAGTACTATATACAGGAGTACATTGATCAATATATTGTCAGCTAAAGTGAATCCTTCATGCGTGCTTGAATATAGATCCAATTAAAATTGTGACCTATTTGAAAGCGTCAAAGAGAGATTGTTTAATTAATACCAACTGAATAAATCAATGAAACTTAAAAAATATAAATTGCCGATGTTTTAATTAAATATTTTAATATTCTTAGTTATTTATTTAGTTTAGTATCCATAATAAGTGTTTTTATTTTATTTATTTAAAACTCTCCATTATACAGCCTATATATTCTGTCTTGGCACTGGTTTGGGGTGTGAGACGGAAGGAGGGAACCGAAGTAATGCAAAGAATCATACACTCAAAATTTGAGGGGAATTTTATTTATGGTTGGTGACGGATTATCTCAACTTTTAGTGTTTACACCGTTATGAATTAACTATTAATTAAAAAATTTATATAATTCACCGTCAAAGGAATCTTCAATGCATTTTTTAATAATTAATAATTATTGTTTATTGTGGTTTATTCGCTCGAAATTCATGCGCATAAATGGATGTATGATGACATATGGTAACTGCCCGAATGTCGGATTCCTTTCTTCGGAGAGACTAGTTTAGGGTAATGCCAACAAATTCGCCTGCCCGATATAGACAGAGGATTGAGGGAGGTGGGTGGTGGGTAGACAAAGGGGTGGGGTGGGGAGGTGGCAAGGCCTCCCAGAGTCTATAAATGGGGGTGCCACCTTCACAGCCCTCAGTGCCGTTCAGTGCTACCTGTGAGTGTAGTGTCAGGTTTGCTGAGTGTGGTTACGTTCCTCTAAATTCAAAATCATGTCTCGCAAGTCTGGCTCCCGCTCTTCTTCTAAGAGAGCAAAGAAATCTGGAAGCAATGTGTTCGACATGTTCACTCAGAAGCAGGTAGCCGAATTCAAAGAGGGCTTCCAGTTCATGGACCGCGACAGGGACGGCATCATTAACAAATCCGATCTTCGCGCCATGTACGACGAAATTGGTCGCATCGCCACCGAAGAGGAGCTCGACGATATGCTGGCTGAGGCCTCTGGTCCCATAAACTTCACCATGTTTCTGAACATGTTCGCCGAAAAACAAACGGGTGAGGCGGATGACGATGACTTGGTAGCGAAAGCGTTTTTGGCGTTCTCAGACGATGAGGGCAACATCGACTGCGACAACTTCAGGCATAACTTGATGGTCTTCGGTGACAAATTTACAGGTCAAGAAGTCGATGACGCCTTCGACGAATTCGACATCGATGACAGCAACCAAGTAGAAGCCCAATCCATCATATCGATGCTTACGGCAGCGGCACAGCCTGAGGAAGGCGCGGAAGAATAAACTCTCTTCCTTTCTCCTCGTTCCACCTAAAACACTCTTACCTTGTTTTCCCCAAAATAATTGTTGTTGTTGTTTCCGTCTCATTTGTGTTTATTGTGTCTCTCGTCAACCAAAAATTTATACGTAGAACATTTTTGATGTTTTTTTAAACGAAAAAACATTATTAGAAGCATGAATTAATTTAAAAATTTAAATCATAATTTTTTTATATAAAAAATAATGATTATCCTCAAAAAATAAATTTTTAAAGAAATAAATCGAGAAATTAAAACTATTCTGAAAAATACAACCAACTGTTTTTCTAAGTATGTTCAAATTACCAACTTTTCATACTGTTAAAACCAAAAAGTTAAAAAAAAGCAATACGCGAAATAGATCCACGAAGCAATTTGGATGCAAGAATGCGTCCTAAGAAGACGACGCTATAAATATATTCAACCCTTTCTAAGAGAAGGAGGAAGAGAAGAAAAATTTAGCTGAGAAAACTGTTGCTTGAAATATGAGCCTCGAGACAAGCTGCTTCGGAGACCAATCCTCCTGCCGCCCACCCCACAGATATTTGTCTCGCCGGGAAATGTTTTGGTGGTGATCCAAGAATCGTTTCTCCTCGCATTCTCGAATGATAATATAATTTGCCCCAAAAAGGAGAATTGATAGCCAACACGTCATCGCATAAACAGGCGAAAAGAAGACAAAAGAAAAGAAGTAGAATCAGAAGCGGAAGAAGATGAAGAAGAAAAAGAAGAAGAAACAAAAGAAACACGGAGGAGCCGAACACAGAAAATAAAAGTAATTATAAATAAAGAAGAAACGAATAAACGAAAATAAAGTAAAAAAACAAAGAAAGTCGAAATAAAGAAAACGCGAGAATGAAGTCTGAAACAAAAACAAGAGACATTAAGAAGAAGAAGAAGAAGAACCATTTCAAGATGGCTGCTGAAGTTCGACCCTAAAAATTACGATCAAAATAAATATCAAATAACAAATAACCTTTTCTTTATAACAACAAAGAAAATAAATAATAAGTAACCGAATAAATAAATGCAAACTGAAAAGAAAACTAGAATTATGCATAAACTAAAACAAAAAAATGAAAACAAACAAATAAATAAATAATCTTCTTTTTGGATTTTTCTTACATACCGAAACATTTTTACTCAACATCTTAACATAATTCTGTATTTATAAAGAATATTTATTATTATTATTATTATTATTATTATTATTATTATTATATTTTTGTTGAAATTTTTATCTTTTTATGAAGATTTAATATGATAAATATAATAAAAATCTTAATAACTTTTCAGACTTTTGTCTTATTATCATTAACATTATAATTACTATCTTTAAAATTATAATAATTATTATTATTATTATTATTATTATTATTATTATTATTATTATTATGCCTATTGTTGTTAATATTATTATTATTATTATTGCTGTTACTATTTCTTTTATCATTATAGAAATTGGTTAAAAAAAAATTATTATTCAGATAAAATAAAAGATTATTGTATTGTATATTAAAATTATGGTGTCGTCATATTTTCCATTTAACTTTTAGTCAACTTTTTACTTTTACACTTTAATGTACTTAAAACGTCTTTGATTGAAAATTCTATGGTCGTAAGATACCCACAGAAGTGATTCTTAGCTAAAATAAGACGTGTGTGTGTGTGTGTGTGTGTGTGTGTGTGTACTCATAAAATCAGTTAAATTATTTAATGTACTTTCTGACTGGTTGTTATTATTATATTTTCCATAATAGAAAAATTTAATAGTAGGCCACAACTTATATATATATATATATATATATATATATATATAGTCATAAATGTTCAAGTTGGTTGAACACATTTGTGTCAATTTTCGTCCGTGACCATATTTTACCCAGTAGGTCGAACAAGTTATATATTATTTATTTTCAAATTTTTAAGTACTTTTCCTTGTGTTAAAGTAGAGTGGAGGGTGTTCGCCAATAAAATTTAGTATTTTATCGTATGCAGTGAATATTTTTTCGAATTTTATTCGCGTTACGATTTTAATTAAAAAAAATCGTAATCAAATTAGTCGGTCTTCATACTTCCTCAGAATTTGGGCCCTACACACTGTGATTGTTTTAGGTTAGGTTAACCTGAGTTAGCCTAACCTAAGCTAACATAACCTAGCGTAACCTAACCTCAAAAAGGTAGTTCGGACAAGAAAATCGGACTTATATACAAAGTTCGGCCTAACTGGTGGAAAAAAAGGTGGCTTACTATTGGCGTTACTTGGGGATTTAGGCATATATATTGGATCACCTGAAGATCAGAGCACCCAGCCTTCTTCAGTTAGCTTTATAAGGCTAACTAACAAAAATATCACAACCTAACATAACCAATCGTCAAGGGCGTACAGTTGACCTAAACGATTGGTTAGGTTAGTTCGTGATATTTTCGTTAGTTAGCCTTATAAGGCTAACTAGAGAAGGCTGGGGGCCCATGATCTTCAGGTGATCCTATATATTTAATCATAAGTGTCTAAGTAGGTCGAACATTTGTGTAAATTTTCGTACGTGTCCATATTTTGCCCAATAGGTCGAACAGGTTATATACTTGTATATATATATGATATATGTATATCTTGTTTTCAAATTCTTAAATGTAAATAGACACCTTCGGTTTTCTATAGTTTAATTTCATAACAAAAACAAATAAAAAAATAACATTTATTGAATCAATATATTTAAAATCGCGTTCCTTTCCCTTTTGCATTATGTAAAGGTGAAACACATTCTGGCATTCTATTGATGAGTTTTGCCCTTTGTTCTTGAAGACAATCATCGTGGTGTCTATTTACTTTTGTGAACCCTCTGTATATATATATATATATATATATATATATATATATAATGCAATCCTACAAGGAAAAAAAAATTCTTTTTCCTTGTAGTTTGCATCATTCATTCATTTCACGTGTTTAATTGCGAAATTCATCCCATATATATATATATATATGCAAACACATTACAGAAAATAATGAAACGAATACAACAAAAACGAAATAAATGTTTAAAAATCATAATATTGATTAAAACGCAATCATTTGGTGCTCCGAGTGCTGAGTGCCAGATATCAACTTGTCGCGCTCTACTTCCCAAAGGGCATAAATCATCCCTTTCGGGCATGACACAGTTCATAAATGGGTGGACAAAGTACCCTCGTTACAGTATTACAGAAGTTACAAAATTCAAAGAAGTTACAGATGTTATACAAATTACGAACTAACAAACCCCCCAAAATTCCATTCTTATAGCTTAACCTGGGAAAAATGTAAACTTTAATATTAAATGTTTGTATTTTATTTCAATTTTTTTTCGTTAATTGTTTTTCATAAAAAAAAACAAAGACCCTGGGTGGCCTAGTGGTTAAGACGCTGGGCTGCTGGTGGGGCGTGGTTCGGATTCCACGTTAAACTGTAGGTCTAAGGTGGAGTGAAAAGCTTGACCTTCGTCAGAATGAACAATTCGGGCGGAAGCTAACCAAAGGTTATAAATAACATGGGATCCTCACAAAATTCCAAACACTATAATCCCGAAAAGCTAGTTTACTTTAGGTTTGATCTACTACTGAAAGATTCCGTGTATGGTCTCTCGAGATTTCGTATTGGACCCTAAAAAAATTAACTTTTATGTTTACGTAATTAAAGTAATTACTGAGAAACCACTCTAATTTCTTAATAAATTATTATTGTTCGTATCTATAAAGAGGAAATGTAGATTCTCCAGCAAACATTCGGTGCAATCAAATACAACTTCACTGAATATGTTTCTATGTTGCTAAAATTTAACGTTTTTATATATTCATTTTAAATAAATAAATTACAATTTGATCGTGAAAAAATAGTTAATGTAGAACGAAACATTATTGGGATGACATTTTATCGCCCAAGTAGTCCATTGCCTGAAGGAGAATAAAGGCTTTACAATAACTAAAAATGGCACTCTACGCCGCTTTCGAAATGAATTATGTTTACTGTGCCAGGTTTATCTTATTGGCACCCACGTTGTCCTTCCACTAAATTGGGGTGAAAGCAAGAACTCGCATACAAATGAGGTCGTGTTGATCAGCTATTCTTCTAATAATAATAATAATAATAATAATAATAATAATAATAACAAATATTCAGTCTGATATTAATGGTCCATTCGTATGTGTAATACAAATTTGTAAATCACAGTAATGATATTTCGTATACTTAACTGAAATATTGTGTACAAAATGAAACTACGTTGTAGACATAAAATGGTAGACCAAATATTTACATCACACTAACCCAACAAATGAAGAGACATACAGCATATAGTTCATTCATACCTTAAATAAAGGTGATATAATAATGAAATTTCTTGCGAAGAGAATGGTTCTGGTTTAACTATGATAAAATTCTGAGTCGTTAAAGCAAAACGAATCAATTCTGAACATTCACTAACGAACTGAGCAAAAATTCCAATTTTTTCTATAAATAAGCCTATTAAACATACGTTGACCTGAAAAAAAAATTTTATGTGCACAGTCGTCATTTCCAAACTGAATGAAACGGAAAAAAAAAACAGTCAGATAAAATTAACATTAAAAAAGGGATGTTAACAGAGTTCTGTCTCAGAGGTTAATGAGATATACATCGTATCATTCGTAGGAAAGGGATGAAGAGATAAGAAAGAAATAAAGGAGCGCAAAAGTTGAATGTTTTTGGTTTTCGTAAAATCCTGCTGAGTATTTTCGATTGCAGGCGCTGTAATGTTTATAAATTAATACAAATTTATAATCATTACAACTTATAAATAAACTACAAGTAGGTTGAAGGGCTTACCAGGTTCGTACTTCAAAGTATGCGAAACCATTTCGTTTTTTATGGCGTTATTTTTTTATGAACTGAATTCACAGAGTGCGCGATCCACTTTAATCACACACAAGCGCTGCACCACCACATATCGAATAACATTCGGAAAACTCATATATATATAGAAGGTTGACAAAATTAAATAGATACATTCGGTTTTTCCATAATGTTTGGTTTGATGATAAAAGTGAATAAATAGCACCAGATTTATTGAATCAATATGTTTAGAATCGTGCTGCTTTCCCTTTTGTATTATGTAAAACTGACACACGTTCTGGCATTCCAGTGATGAGCTTTGCCATTTGCTCTTGAGAAAAATCTTTAAGGTGTCCAGTTACTTTTGTCAACCCTCTGTATGTACAATTCGGTGTAGCGTTGAAAACTTGCAGCACCGCATTCAATTGTGTCTACAAAACAACGGGCATCAATCCCAGCATTTACTGTGATTCTGATGAATGGTTTAAACTCGGTTCATGGAGATTTCCACTGTGATAAGTTCATTGTGTTAAACGCTACGACATGTTGAATGAATTGTAGTAATAAAAAAAATGCATTATTATTTTTTAGCATCCAAATATTTCGCAGTCTTATAAAAGTAAGTATGTACCATAAGTAAAACAAAAAGTACCTGTCATCTAATCCTGAGTTTTGGGAGGAATGTAAATTTGGGTGAAGTGCCAAATGTATGAAACAAAAATGTTTTTTACTTCATTTAAGAGAAACTAATTGGAATGGAGAACATACGAAATATACATACATGTATGTACAGAATATGTGAACAAAGAGACAAAAACGAATATAAATAGAGGCACATTTAATAGATAATAATTATGTGTATTATTGTAGGTTTTATATAGGCCGAGAGATATATCGGATTTCACGCTTTTAATTAAAGATAGAAAAGGCAGCGAGGGAAACAATATATATAGATAATATTTATTCTTCTAAAACAAACTCAGTTAATAGCAAAACAAACAGCCATAACAAAAAAAGAAATAAAACGACAGAGAAAGAAAGAAGTAAAATTCATTGCATCTTCCTCATTTTGGTGTAAAAACTACAATTTCTATCTAGCGCTTTCTATAAGCATAACTCTTCCATTACAAAAGATGAAGCTGAAATAATGTTCCGAGTTGCATTTTTTGATTCTGAATCTCATTACCAAACAAATACACTTAAAATAATTTGTTTCCCTTTATAATGATTATACAATACGTGGCCGTCAAACAAATGAGCCAACCC
Organism: Bathynomus jamesi; assembly: GCA_023014485.1. Taxonomy (NCBI): domain Eukaryota; kingdom Metazoa; phylum Arthropoda; class Malacostraca; order Isopoda; family Cirolanidae; genus Bathynomus; species Bathynomus jamesi. The sequence continues at coordinate 127,700 of JAJOZX010000770.1, read as the reverse complement.
CACACACAATTTTATTTATATATATATATTTATATATATATTTTTATATATATATATATATATATATATATATATATATATATATATATATATATATATATGCACACACTGTGGATATATATATATATATATATATATAGAGAGAGAGAGAGAGAGGAGAGAGAGAGAGAGAGAGAGACGCACGTAGAGAAAAACAGATACAGAGATTGTCCTTGTGTTCCATTGTTCCCTTTCAAATCTACAGGGTGATGACATTAAAATCGCATCTTAATAGATATTCGAAAGATGTGAAACGTCTATTAGTGTTTGAAGTCATACGAGTACCGTCAGAATAGCCTTGTGCATAAGATGGAGGGCAGAAAACCTGAGTTAAAATGAAGATTACGCGTTAGACTCCCAGTTCAGACTTTGTGATTTAAGATTTCAGTGCCTCATTTATGTGTTTCTCTATGTATATTTTCCTTGGTACGTTGAGGCTCGGAATCTGCGTTAAGTTGTTGGTCCTCTAATATTCAGTGCACTAACAAGGAAGGAAGAATAGCAAATGAAAGTTCAGTAAAACTTAACATGCTCGGTTTAAGTGAGAATAAAGATCACGTCTATCATCTCGACATAAAACACACACATTACTGAAGCTCTCGTTGGAAATGTAAATGATCATCCAAAACACACAGATTTTGCTACGAAATAATTGTGCATAACTAAAAACTGTAAACGCTGAAAACGAAAACATAGTTATAAAATGTTCTACATAAGCTAAAACACCATCAAAATTAAGGAAATGTATGGCTCAGCACCACAACGAATATTTGTTCTTCCACATCTGCCAATACTATATTGCTTATGGCTATAATATAAGTAAAGAAACAAACAGTTTCACAGCAATATTATTTGATGAAAATACCATAAGGAAATAAAAGATTTTCATTCAAAGAGTCGAAAGAAGGCGTACAGTGCTTACAATAAGTTTCGCGCCTCTGTCTCGTCCCAAGCTAGTCTGTTAGGTATAAAATGGCCGGTCCTTATGGCAGCGGAGGTGTGTTCGGATTGGTGCACATAATTGCTCTAACCCCATCAATGACGTCCACATTATCATTGTGTCGATCACTCTATCTATTTATATATAGAGACATACTGTATATAGATATATATAGAGTATGCAGGAGATAACGCTCTCTCTCTCCATCCTCTCTCTCTCCCCATCCTCTCTCTCCCCATCCTCTCTCTCTCTCTCCATCCTCTCTCTCTCTCCTCTCTCTCTCTCTCTCTCTCTCTCTCTCCATCCTCTCTCTCTCCATCCTCTCTCTCTCTGATCGAGGTTTTCAAGCTCTTACGCGGGTTCAACGATGTCGATTTTACAAGTATGTTTAGTTTAAATGATAACCCAACTCGCAACAATGGTTGGAAGTTGGATTTGAAACGGTTTAGGACTAGTGTGTGTGGGAATTACTTTACGTATAAGATCTGTGACACATGGAACAGGTTACCTTCGGAAGTTGTGAACAGTTCCTCTGTGGATCAGTTCAAGAAAAGGTTAGACCAAATCTTGCACACTATTTGAGTGTGTACAAAATTTTCCCTGGCACCCGTTGCCATTGGTACCTCCTCGGTATGGGCCGCAAGGCCTTTTGAGGTACTTCTTTTCCTTGTAACTCCTTGTAACTCCATCCTCTCTCTTTCTCTCCATCCTCTCTCTCTCTCTATCCATCCTCTCTCTCTCCATTCTCTCTCTCTCTCTCCATCCTCTCTCTCTCTCCATCCTCTCTCTCTCTCCATCCTCTCTCTCTCTCTCTCTCTCTCTCTCTCTCCATCCTCTCTCTCTCCATCCTCTCTCTCTCTCTCTCTCTCTCTCTCTCTCTCTCTCTCTCTCTCTCTCTCTCCATCCTCTCTCTTTCTCTCTCCGTCCTCTCTCTCTCTCTCTCCATCCTCTCTCTCCATCCTCTCTCTCTCTCTCTCTAAGCTCGATCTCCGGCGGGCGGACTTTGTTAGCCTCAGGGATAGCGTAGGTGAGATGGGGTTAGAGGTCGGCGGCGATGTTGAGCGAGTGTGGAGTGCATTCCGGGACGAGTTTATGGTGCTGCAGTCTGCTGCCATACCCTCAAAACCGGTCACCCTTGCTTCAACGCAGCCTAAGTGGTTCAATCGTGACATCGCTTTGGCTATCCGAAATAGAAAGTAGCGTATAGGAGGGCGAAGGCCAATCGTTCCCATGAGAACACTGAGGCGTATGTCCGCCTGTGTAAGGAAGTGAAGGCGAAGGTTAGACTAGCGAAACGTAACGAAGAACTACGGGTGGCAAGCCAGGGAGGACAACCGCATCATCCACGAGCCAGGCGTGAGGCACGAAGGTGCTGGCATGGATAGTGTTCGATGTACCGCGACAGTCATTGCCGATAGAATAGACAAAGTGAGCGCGTTTAAGGCTCCTGGGCCAGACCAGTTTCTCCCCAGAGTGTTGCGGGAGGTGCGCGACCAGGTGGCTCCCCACCTGGCTACAGTCTTCAACAAATCGTTGGAGACGGGCCAGGTGCCTGGTGACTGGAGGGAAGCCAACGTGACCCCTATCTTTAAGAAAGGGGATCACGAAAGTCCAGGGAACTATCGTCCCATTAGTCTCACTTCAGTTGTAGGTAAATTATTAGAGGGGATAATAGCGGATAGGATCGTTGACCATTTGGATTCCCACAAGCTGCTTGGGGACTCCCAACATGGGTTTAGACGGCATAGGTCGTGTCTCACCAACTTGCTCGAGTTTTTCCACGTCATGTTGGGTGAGTACGATAAGAGTAGGGCGATTGATATACTTTATCTCGACTTTCAGAAAGCCTTTGATAAGGTACCTCACCGCCGGCTAATGGCGAAGTGCGCGCGCTGGGTATCGGTGGGGAAATAGGTAGGTGGCTTGAAAACTGGCTGAAGAATAGGCGGCAGAGGTTGTAATTAAAGGTGCTAGTTCGGGTTGGGCCTCGGTCACTAGTGGGGTTCCTCAGGGTTCCGTTTTGGGGCCGCTGTTGTTTATCATTTACATAAATGATATCGACGGTGGCAACGTCAGTCGGATCGCCAAATTCGCTGATGACACCAAGCTTGGGGCCAATGTTGGGACGCCCGAAGCGATCGAGGAACTGCGTGCGGACCTAGGTAGGATAGGAGAGTGGTCCGAAAAATGGCAAATGCCGTTTAACTTGGGTAAATGCAAAGTGATGCACATTGGCTACGCCAATCCCAAGTCGGACTACTCGATGTTGGGTAGTAATATCGAGGTGACTGATTTAGAAAAGGACTTGGGTGTGCTAATTAGCAGCGACCTTAAGTTTACGAAACAGTGTGTAGAGGTGGAAAAGAAAGCCCAGAAACTATTGGGTTATATCAGGAGGCAATTTCAGTTACGGAACAAGGAGATTGTGCTCTCACTGTACAATTCCCTTGTTCGGCCGCACCTGGAGTATGCTGTGCAGTTCTGGTCGCCCACCCTCAGGAAAGATATTGTGAGGCTGGAGCGAGTGCAGGCGAGGGCCACAAAGTTAATCCCTTCCGTTAGGCATATGGGCTACAATCGACGGTTACGCGCCCTGAACTTGTTTTCGCTTGAAACTCGGAGGCTGCGCGGTCAACTGATCGAGGTTTTCAAGCTCTTACGCGGGTTCAACGATGTCGATTTTACAAGTATGTTTAGTTTAAATGATAACCCAACTCGCAACAATGGTTGGAAGTTGGATTTGAAACGGTTTAGGACTAGTGTGTGTGGGAATTACTTTACGTATAAGATCTGTGACACATGGAACAGGTTACCTTCGGAAGTTGTGAACAGTTCCTCTGTGGATCAGTTCAAGAAAAGGGTAGACGAAATCTTGCACACTATTTGAGTGTGTAAAGACATTTAGGACCTCAGTCTGCGGAAATTTCTTTTCCTATAAAATAGTTAATATCTGGAACCAACTTCCCTCAGAGGTTGTTTCCAGTCAAAGTGTAAATGTGTTTAAAAATAGGCTAGACAAAGTACTGAATACTCTCATGTGAGCAAACTAAATATAGAGCTATTTATATATTCTCCACTTTCCTGTAAAATTTCCTTGGCTACTTTTCCAGGGTCAAGGTATTTTCTTCAACCTTTTTCCGTACCTGCCTCTGGCAGGGAGGGAGCGGAGGGTGGGGAGAGAGCCTTCTACTTTTCTATCCAGTTTTCTACTACTGCTAGGATAGTTGAAAGAAAAATAAACTTTTACAAAATTTTCCCTGGCACCCATTGCCATTGGTACCTTCTCGGTATGGGCCGCAAGGCCTTTTGAGGTACTTCTTTTCCTTGTAACTCCTTGTAACTCTCTCTCTCTCTCTCTCTCTCTCTCTCTCTCTCTCTCCCCATCCTCTCTCTCTCTCTCTCTCTCTCCTCTCCTCTCTCTCTCTCCATCCTCTCTCTCTCCCCATCCTCTCTCTCTCTCTAGCCACAATGTTGTTGACGACTTAGTAACCATATTCAAACAATCAATCGAGTTAGGGAAAGTTCCAACCGACTGGAAGTTAGCAAATGTAACACCAATCTTTAAAAAGGGTGATAGGGAAAATCCTTGTAATTATCGCCCGATCAGTTTAACATCAGTTGTCGGCAAACTGTTGGAATCCATCATTACAAAACGTATTGTGTATCACCTTGAATCTAACAATCTAATTTTTTATTATCAACATGGATTTAGGCGACATAGATCCTGTCTGACAAACCTGTTAGAGTTTTTCCATAATATGCATACACTGTACGATGCAAGTAGGGCAATATATATAGTGTATCTAGACTTTCAAAAAGCCTTTGACAAAGTCCCTCACGCTAGATTGATAGCTAAAGTCAAAGGACTAGGAATCACCGGGCTCGTTTCCAACTGGATTGAGGATTGATTAAAAGATAGAAAGCAGAGAGTGGTAATAAATGGAGTGGCTTCGGAGTGGGCGCCCGTCACCAGTGGTGTCCCACAGGGTTCCGTTCTGGGTCCTTTACTTTTTATCATCTATATTAACGATATAGACGTCGGGCTTCTAAGTGCAATCTCCAAATTTGCAGACGATACGAAATTAGGAAGTAGTGTAGGTACTGAGGAGGGCGTAAGAACGCTTCAGAACGATCTTGACAGGTTGGGCGAATGGTCTGCTACTTGGCAGATGCCATTCAACTTGGACAAATGTAAGGTAATGCACATAGGTTATAAAAACCCGAAGACCGATTACTCTCTCTTGGGAAGGAAATTGACTGAGACCGATCTAGAGAAAGACTTAGGAGTCTATATCAGCAACGATCTGAAACCGTCGAAGCACTCTGCAGAAGTCGAAAAGAGGGCCTTAAAATTATTAGGTTATATTAAAAGACAGTTCCAGTTTCGGAACAAGGAGACTGTAATGTCTCTTTATAATTCTCTAGTCAGACCTCAACTGGAATACTGTGCGCAGTTTTGGTCTCCATCCCTCAGGAAGGACATAGAAAAGTTAGAGAGAGTACAAGTAAGGGCTACAAAATTGATCCCTTCAATGAGAATGCAAAGCTACCAACGGAGATTGGAGCGCCTAAATCTGTTTAGCTTAGAGACGAGGAGGTTGCGGGGTCAGCTTATTCAAGTCTTCAAGATGCTTAAAGGAATAGACAGGGTAGATTACAGAAACTTCTTCTCACTTAATGCCAATCCGACAAGAAATAATGGGTTTAAACTGGAACTAAAGACATTTAGGACCTCTGTCTGCGGAAATTTCTTTTCCTATAAAATAGTTAATATCTGGAACCAACTTCCCTCAGAGGTTGTTTCCAGTCAAAGTGCAAATGTGTTTAAAAATAGGCTAGACAAAGTACTGAATACTATCATAGTTTAAGATTAAAACATAAAACTCTGCAGGAGTTCGCTTGCACGGTGTCTCTGTAAGCAAGCTAAATATAGAGCTACTTATATATTCTCCACTTTCCTGTAAAAATTCCTTGGCTACTTTTCCAGGGCCAAGGTGTTTTCTTCAACCTTTTTCCGTACCTGACTCTGGCAGGGAGGGAGCGGAGGGTGGGGAGAGAGCCTTCTACTTTTCTATCCAGTTTTCTACTACTGCTAGGATAGTTGAAAGAAAAATAAACTTTTAATAACAGGAACCTCCCAGAGTGGACCGAAAGGTCTTTGAGGCTTCCTCTTGTCCTTGTAACTCCTTGTAACTCTCTCTCTCTCTCCATCCTCTCTCTCTCTCTCTCTCTCTCTCTCTCCCCATCCTCTCTCTCTCTCTCCATCCTCTCTCTCTCTCAGAAAACCTTTGATAAGGTATCTCACCGCCGGCTAATGGCGAAAGTGCGCGCGCTGGGTATCGGTGGGGAAGTAGGTAGGTGGATTGAAAACTGGCTGAAGAATAGGCGGCAGAGGGTTGTAATTAAAGGGGTTAGTTCGGGTTGGGCCTCGGTCACTAGTGGGGTTCCTCAGGGTTCCGTTTTGGGGCCATTGTTGTTTATCATTTACATAAATGATATCGACGGTGGCATCGTCAGTCGGATCGCCAAATTCGCTGATGACACCAAGCTTGGGGCCAATGTTGGGACGCCCGAAGCGATCGAGGAACTGCGTGCGGACCTAGGTAGGATAGGAGAGTGGTCCGAAAAATGACAAATGCCGTTTAACTTGGGTAAATGCAAAGTATGTTGGGGAGTAATATCGAGGTGACTGATTTGGAAAAGGAGTTGGGTGTGCTAATTAGCAGCGACCTTAAATTTACCAAACGGTGCGTAGAGGTTGAAAAGAAAGCCCAGAAGCTGTTAGGTTATATCAGGAGGCAATTTCAGTTTCGGAACAAGGAGATTGTGCTCTCTCTGTACAATTCCCTGGTTCGGCCGCACCTGGAATATGCTCTGCAGTTTTGGTCGCCCACCCTCAGGAAAGATATTGAGAGGCTGGAGCGAGTGCAGGCGAGGGCCACAAAGTTAATCCCTTCCGTTAGGCATATGGGCTGCAATCGACGGTTACGCGCCCTGAACTTGTTTTCGCTTGAAACTCGGAGGCTGCGCGGTCAACTGATCGAGGTTTTCAAGTTCTTACGCGGGTTCAACGATGTCGATTTTAGAAGCATGTTTAGTTTAAATGATAACCCAACTCGCAACAATGGTTGGAAGTTGGATTTCAAGCGGTTTAGAACTAGTGTGTGTGGGAATTACTTTACGTATAAGATCTGTGACACGTGGAACAGGTTACCTTCAGAAGTTGTGAACAGTTCCTTTGTGGACCAGTTCAGGAAAAGGTTAGACGAAATCTTGCACACTATTTGAGGGTGTAGAAAATTTTCCCTGGCACCCGTTGCCATTGGTACCTCCTCGGTATGGGCCACAAGGCCTTTTGAGGTACTTCTTTTCCTTGTAACTCCTTGTAACTCCTTGTAACTCTCTCTCTCTCTCTCACCGCATGGCAATGTATCCATATAACGTTAGTAATAACCGAAACTCGAGAAAATATACTCTCTGCCTTCCGCTCTATCCCAAATCCTTTTCTCTTAGTAACCTCTTAATACAAACTAATGTATCATATTTTGCGACTTTTTAACTCTGGTAGGATTCAATTCCATTCCTATAGTGTAAGATACTTAAATTCATGTGTGTATTATGCCATATGATGTGCGTAATAAATAATCATTTTTAAATAGTTGGAGCGTTCAAGGTCATCTGTAGTAATCTATAGACTACCCCTCAAGCCCACTCTCAACACTTAGATTCCCCTAAGACACAGGCGTCTTCAAGTAACATGAATGCGTAGAGATCTAAGGTGTTAGATTCCATATTATATAATTTATGTGCTAGGTTTAAGAACGCTGGCATTGAAGGATGGAAGGAAGGGACAGTAAAAGCGATAATAGGTTTAATGAAGGAAGTGGAATGAGGATTGAGGTAAGCGTTGCTATGTCGAAGGAAACGAGGTTGGGTGGGGAATTACGAAGGGAGGAGGAAAGGGAGCCAGAGATTATTAATCTAATTCTGCCACCGCGTTCTCCTGATATGAATCCGATTGAAAAGCTTTAGGCAATAATGATTAACGAATGGGAGCAACGCAATGAAAGAACATTTGAAGCACTTTTAGCTCACACGAGCAATAGTTGGGAGAGCTTACGTCGAACACCAAGCATTCCCTACAATCTGGCCTCTTCTATGCCGCAACGATTGCAAGAAATTATTGATGCCGGAGGAAGCTATACGATACGAAATACTGATGTTAAAGCCATGACGTAAATGTGTATCGAATATATATTTATGTTAATATAGAATTTTATTATATTTTTATGTTTGACATCTATAAAAGTATATATTGTGACCATGAAAGAACTTTACTTATCCTTAGTTAGAATCTTTTCTTGCAATGTCTACGCTCGTGGAGATGATAATACATGCATTGCTGAAACAAACTATGAGAAGGTAATAGTTTCAGGAAAAAAAAAAACTGGCAACATCGAGGCCATCACATGTTTATGAGAATTGTCATATGATATGCTACCAATAAATTCTTATATACTACTATATACAGTATACTATATTACGTAATAATTACGATGAATAAACCAAATGCAAATTTCTCTGATTCACGGCCCACCAGTCTTGCTTTAGACTAATGACTTTCATAAGATGGAATAGGTTACCACTTAAAACAATGGATAAACTATCTATTAATGAGACGACCGTGATTTCCTCGAAATACGAGCGCGTGAGAGGTTCACTGAGGAATTTGATCATTAGATTCTTCACGTAGGATATGTATCACAAACAACAATATTGACAACAATTCCAAACAATTACTTAATATCAATCATTGCATTTGAGCAAATAATTTAGACCTGCGTCAAAATAACTTAGGTATCATGCCATGATTTGGGATATTTGCTGAATTAGTCGTTCTCTATAGTCCACAGTATACATTGAGACGGTATAATGTAATACCCAGCTAATATTATGATGACTAGGATTGCTCCATAACCATCCCAACATCCCGAAACTTGGGGTGCTACTGTAGTATGCGGTCTACCTACGATTCGGCGGTCTACCTTTTAATTATAGCTTCTTATCTTCTTATTATTTTATTATTAGGTTCATTGTACGCACTTGACGATTGGTTAGGTTAAGTCGTGATATTTTCGTTAAAACTAACGAAAATATCACGACTTAACCTAACCAATCATCAAGGGCGTACTGTAGTATGCGGTCTACCGTTAAGTATGCGGTAGTAGTATGTTTAACTTCTTTAATAATTCCTTAATTGTGTAAATTAAATTATAATTCCTTTAAATTCATTTTCAATTCCTTTTAAATATTTTGAACGGTAGACCGCATACTACACTACAGTAGCACCAAACTTGGTCATTCTGCTTCTTAATCATTTGTATTTTAAACACTAAAATGTAGCAGAAGTGACGTAATAATGGACGTCATTGTCATTGATGGGGTTAGAACAATTATGTGCACCAATCCGAACACACCTCCGCTGCCATAAGGACCGCCCATTTTATACCTAACAGACTAGATTGGGACGAGACAGAGGCGCGAGACTTATTGTAAGCACTGCAAGAGCTAATAAGGAAGTTCTTCAGTTCTTGAAATTCGAGCAAATGAAGCTCTGAAAGAATGAAATGTCTGTTCTTTAAATGGACAAGAAATACGAACAAATTTACGAGGAAAGAGAATAGAAACTGACTGTAAAAGATAACGCAAAAGACGATAGATTAATAATATACATTTCTTTTGATACTACATATATAAATTTTAAAGATAGAAAACGTAGCTTACGTTTTCTATACCTGTATATTTCGGCTGTAACTTAAAACATGAAGTTTTGTCAAGGAAATTTTTCGACAGAGAATGGCGATCTTTATCCCTTTCACGACTGGCTGGACTTACAGTTTCACCAGAAATAATAATATAAATTGCGGTACAATGCAACGTTTCTATAAATGCTTCTTAATGTTTGGGATCACCTGAAGATCAGGGTCCCCATGTATTCTTGTTTTTTTACTTTACAGTACCAAATATAATAATAAATTAAATTGAATGCCAGGTTAGGTCAACTGTACGCCTTTGACGATTGGTTAGGTTAAGTCGTGATATTGTCGTTAGCTTTAACGAAGATATCATTTGGTAATTGAGTCTGGGGGCCCTCCTCTTCAGGCGATTCAATGTTTGTATTGGTGTCGTTTAGTTGTTGGAAAAAGAACCCGAAATATGTCATTTCAGTGACTAGTTACTAAAATATTTACTTTTGAATAACCATTAAACCTATACCTTTTGGTTTAAATAAACATATACCTGTCGTTAAAGGGTTATAGACGCTTCATATTTGGCTGTCCGAAAGTCTAGACAGAAAATCTATAGAGAGTTAAAGCGACGAGCATTTGAACATTCTGACATATAATTGAAAAGTTCAGGGAAAAATTTTTATCACAGACCTAAACAAAGGAATGAGCAGTTTTTCTGTACTGCCTTGAAGTAATAGCATTCCCGTGAATGAAAAAGTTAATATTCCACGAAAATGCTAATTATATAATCAACAGTTTTAAAAGCATTTTCATGACAATATCCAAAGAGTTTATAATGGTTTAAATACATAAAACCTTTAGTCCGCTGTTGCATAATGGTTGAGCTTAAGTTTGGTTGTGCTTAAATTTATTATGGTAGGCACATCTCTTTAGATGACATAATGCAATGATTATAATGCCTTGTGTACTCATGTATTACGATCAACGGGATATTTCATTAAAAATCTCTTAACCTAACATAACATAACATAATTTAATGTAACCTTCACTTCTGAAAAGATGTGGCACAAAGTAATAACCAAAAGTACTTTCATTAAGATGATAAATGTTAATAATAAAAGTTATGATGATAAGTTAAACAAAAAAATGAATAATTTTTAAAAAATAGTCCGTGAGCTTTATTCAGCAAATTTGACAGTGATGTTAATTTATGGCGCTACAAGTTAAATTTTTACGAAAAATGTGCATGAAGTTTAGATTTGTCTTTTGTTGTCTCTTCAAGTCTGAACTGTATTTCTGATTTTTTGATAGTCATGACTCCTGAAACAATCTAATCGTAATCTGTCAGGTGGACCAGAGACTGGTACAGCGCAAAGGCATGCAGACTACTGCGGCCCATTACGTTAATTCCTGAATTATTATTAAACAGCAACATCGGGAGTCGAACCCCCGACCTCGACTTTTCTTATAGAAAAAGTGTTATCCACTGAGGTACGGGCTCTGATGAAATAATCAAATTGAAAAAAAATGGATTTTTTGTTTGTTTTATTAAACATTTAGTCAGCCAATTAAAAATGACTGAAATATACCTGAAATATTTTGTAATTCACTAATAAATTTATGAAAGAATGACGCCATTATACTATCATAAAATCAGATATAAGGAAATAAAGTATGTTTAATAGACAAATTCTTTTATGGAAAAGATCCAATCTTCTCTTAATGGTGACCCTCTGAAGAGAAACTACGCTTTATGCAATGAGGAATTAAAAAGCGTTCTTGAAAAGTATCCATTGTTTTCAGAGTTCATTTTATGATGCCACGTATCCCTTAAGCTTGTACGGTCTTTCTAAAATTCATAAAGCGGCATACATTTGAGACCAAAAGTTTCGAACATTGGTTCAATTTCATCAATTTATCCCCCCTGGCTCTTGAAAAGTTTATCCATACATATAATCTCGGGTTCTTACCAAAAAGACCCTGAAGAATTTATTCATGTAGATCAGAAAGAAGATGGTAAGTTTCGATATTGACTATTTATTAGTGTTCCGGTTGATATATTTAGAATTTTTAGATGAATGTTTATCAGTAATTAACAAATCACTTATTCATGGAACTTCTAAAGGTGGCTTTATTACAATTTCTTATCTTACGAAAGGATATTACTATAAACAAAGATTTGTTCTGATTATATGTGGCCCATTATTTTATGTGTTTTTTAAGATGCTCATCGATAGGGTCACCAGACGTCCGGCAAAAGGAGGACATGTCCTCCTTTTCATTATCATGTCCTCTGTCCGGCAGGCATTTTAAATATGTTGATATTGTCCGGCTTTTTACTTAGATATGATCCAGACTTAAAAATGAGCTTTCCACAAGCTCAAACGACCCAATTAATACCTGACATGGCCTTCTTTTGCCGGACGTCTGGTAACCCTACTCATGGAGTTTTTTGAAAATATCTTATGCCGTTCTCGACGAATCAGTTTTGTTGGTATAGATACGTTGTCGCTTATACTAACATACCCAAAAACTTTCACATGCAAGAGAATTTAGTCACATTAAATAAGGTTCCCCATTTTATTAAATGCCAGTGAACATAAAAACTAGCTACCATATTTAGATATACACCCATTATCTGTTCATTATTTAGTTAATTTAGCCGTACCCTGGAAAGTACAGAAAACCAACAAACTCCTAACAATACATTCATGCATTCTCGACCATTCTGAGCACGTATGAAAACAAAACTAATTCAGGAACGTTTTATTGAGAGTATAATACATTTGCAGCTGACAATTTTTGGATAACGAAAATTCTTATACAAGAGATATTAATGGTGCACTCGTGCTAAGATAGAACGTAACCGACATTTGGGATTGTTTATACTCGTTCATAGTCACAACACGAAAGGTCATGTGGCGGAGGGGACCTACAGCTTTACGTGGGATCCGTGTCACGGGTCGCTACATCTGAGTGCGGAGGACGGTGTTTAGCCCGGTTGAACAAACAGCGGGGTTGCGACGAGGCCACGACGTACCCCTACTAGCTAGAATAGGGCGTCCCATTTTTGACCAACTTCTTTTTTTCCCGGGTCCAACCTCCTAATATCATTATGCCTGTCGCTCTAAGTAAGAAAATAGCAATTATTTTCCATTTTATGAAAATTTCGGACAATCTAGGTCTACAAAGCCAATTTTCCCCCTTTCTTTATCAAAAATTGTCGATTTTCGGGTCTTTCGGTTATAAATTTCTTGCATTTTATTATAACCTCAGACTATGTACATATTTGGAGAGAAAATTAAAATAGCTATCGACTGATACCTAATTTACTGTGCTTTTGTACCAAAATAGAAAATTAAAAGACAAAAATGTTAATTTTTTAAATTTTCTTCTTCTTTTGAGTTTTTCCCACCTTGGAAATATTGTGAGTCTCAAATATATTCCAAGGCCCATTGCCGTGAAAGTGCATTGAGATGATGCTTCACAGGTGGCGGTAACACCTATTAGTCCAGGCAATCTAGAGCAAAAATAGCTTCAACCTGGGCAAAATTGCTTCAGAAGCTTTCTAAACTGTTTCCAGCTCAGGAACCATTGCAGAATAACATATCCAAAATCCGACAAAATTGGACCCCGGGAACGCCCCCAAAAATGAAATTCAAAATGGCGGACTGGCAGTTTCCTACGAAATACAATAAATTTTAATTTCGCTTTGTAGAGAGAGTTATGACGTTTTTCTTGATCAGTAAAATGTTTTAAAACACATTTTCGTTTTCTAAATTAACCTATATGACACTAAAAATTGTATTAGGCGGCTAGTATTAAACTATGACGTCACGTAATGTAAATAAAATATACTGTATGGAGTGTATGTGAGAATGGACATTGCTACATCTTTATAAACTTATATTATATACAACTCTTTAATTCCTACTACCCACTATCAAATCTGCGTATTTGTGCTTGTCATTTTCTTTAAAACTGTTATTATGTACTCCTTTTAAATACTGCAACACAGTTTATTAATTTGTGTTTTCTGTTTCAGACTGACTCGGTGTACGGCTGACTCGGTGTGCGTCCGCCTTCAAGAATGCAGACCCCTGAAGAATTGTGCGTGATTTGTAAGGAGAAATTGGACAGCGGACAGGAAGTGGTTCACATCTCGCAAAAAGGAGCAGATGGTATAAATGCATCCAGCCGCAGCCGTGGAAGCGATGTTGTTGCAACAGCTGGAATAAGTGTTCACGTTGTATGTAGGAAAAGGTTTACGGATAAAAAGACCATTGAAATAAAGAAGCGACAGACCGCAGCCGAGGCAATACCAAGGAAAAGTGCTGCTCGTTTTCATGAATACGCATTTTCCAGTGCTACTCACTGTTTGTTTTGTGATACCTTTGTGGACTTTTTTTCCAAACACAAACCAAAATCAGAGCATGTCAAAATAAGAACTACAGAGTTCTCCGAAACCATAAAAAGGTGCTGTGAAAGCCGCTGCGATGAATGGTCGTTTAATGTAAAAGGCCGTCTGGAGTATTATCTTCGTGATCTTCCTGCTGCAGATTGTGTCTACCATCACACCTGCAGCGTAAATTTTCGAAGTGGAAAAAACATTCCTCGCGCATACTCCTCCGACGATCATGATTCGAAGAAAGGGAGACCAACTAATGAAGAGCAACACCAAGCATTCCTTCAGACCTGTGCTTACCTGGAAGAGAATGATGATGAACAACTGTTGATTGGAGACCTAATTTCCAAAATGGAGGAATATCTTCAAGGAAGTCAGAGCTCTGTCTACGAACGCAGGCACATGAAGAGAAAGCTTTTAGAACGTTACGGAGACAAGATCATAATATCAGGTGAAAGTGGGAAGGCAGATGTAGTAACACTACGAGAGAGAGCTAATGAAATTCTTATAGATTATCACAAAAAGTCGAAAGAATGTGATATAGATATAGAGCTACAAAAGATTTACCTAGTAGAAGCTGCTGCAAAAATAATCAGAAGTGATATCAAGTCTGTCGACTCGCCTAGAAAAGATGTGTATCCATCTCCAAATGACATCACTGCAGAAAGTGCTCTTGATTACATTCCCAACAGTCTGAAATTGCTATTATCAAAAGCATTTGCGGGACAGGATGCTTCAAGAAAAATAGGTGCAATTGGGCAGAGCATTATGCAAGCAACCCGTCCTAGAGCATTACTATGTCCACTACAGATCGGTTTGTCGGTTCAGCTACACCACAACTTTAGGTCAAGGTACCTTATTGACGTTCTCCATCAGCTGGGTTACTGTTCGTCGTATGCAGAAGTAACAAGATTCGAAAGAAACGCGGCGCTGGCAAGTGGGTCTGGCTCTTTTACTGTTGATGAAAACACTGCAGTCCTTCTAGCAGCAGATAACGTCGATCATGATGTCTGCACTTTGGATGGGAAGAATACCTTTCATGGAATGGGTATGATTGCCGCAATAACTCCGAAGATCAAGATCCACCCTTCTATTCACAGGCGTAATGTTGGTGACAATGACATTAAGAAGATTGCAACCGTTGACATTAGGGAATATAGACACGCGAGAAGCATGTTGAGGGACATCTCATTCCGCGAACTTCCAGTACCCACTGCCACCATAAGTCGACTTAGTCTTCTCTGGCAGATATCTTCAGCAGAAAGATCAGGTCCAAGTTGGTCCGGAACAATGCAGGCAATTCACGGTGGATCAAGTGTCTCACATCCAGGTGTGGCGTCGATCACGTTCCTTCCCATCATAGATATGTCGCCAACTGACATGACCTGCATATTTTCGACATTACTATATTTGAGCAAGATAGCACGCGATCAAAAAGTCCCATGCATTATTACCTTTGATCAGCCTTTGTTCTGGAAAGCTTCCCAAATCATCAATGAACAGAGAGACCTGCAGGACATTGTTTTAATGCTGGGATCATTTCACACTCTGATGAATCTTTTGGGAGCAGTCGGTACTCTTATGAATGGTTCAGGATTGTCTGAAGTACTTCAAGAAATATACGGACCAAATGCCGTGCAACACATGATGTCTGGAAAAGCTGTTTCAAGAGCGATACGTGGTCATATGATAGTAGATGCAGCTCTTAGTACCTTACTAGTCGCAGACGTTTTCCCTCGTAATGAAGATGGAACTCCTCATGACCTCCATAAGGAAGCTTGTGACCTGCTCGACGATGTTATGACCGCCAAACAATCAGTTGAGGATGTGGAATCTTCGAATGCATTGTCTCAGATTGCTACCACTTTAGTTGAAAAGGTAGCTACAGCTAAATCTTTTGTTACACCCGAACGTTTGCCACCTACCGATGCGTCCACAAAGTACCACAGCTTTCGCACATACTTTCAAATACTAATCTGGAAGTCTACAGAAGAGAAGATCGATGCAGAACAGTGGGGTTGGTATGTAAAGAATAATTCCTACTACCCTACAGCCTGCGACAAGCCACCAGCTCCAAATTATCTACTCAACATGATCCGCTGCTCCTGCAAGACGAAATGTGCTACTGCAAGATGTGGATGCAAGCGTAATGGAATGCCCTGTTCAGCCGCTTGTGGCGAGTGCCAAATCAGTGGTTGCGATAACAACCCAAGTACCGGTAATCTATCCGATGATAGTGATGAAGAGGATTAATTTCTGTATGTTTGTGACCAGGTATCACTTCTTCCGTAATGAACATAACTTGAAACTGGGAAAAAAATAATTGTTGTATTATTGATTATAAAAATCTGTAAAAAGCTATATAACATTATATTTGCGTAATAACTGGTTGTGTTGTATATTGTTGAATTATTTAAAACATTACAACTGAAAGAAAAAGCATCAAATGTATCTCTAGAAATAAAAGCGTAAATTATATATATTTTTTTTTCGTAGGAAACATCCAGTCCGCCATTTTGAATTTCATTTTTGGGGGTGTTCCCGGGGTCCAATTTTGTCGGATTTTGGATATGTTATTCGGCAATGGTTCCTGAGCTGGAAACAGTTTAGAAAGCTTCTGAAGCAATTTTGCCCAGGTCTAACTACAAATTGCCTGGACTACTATTCTCTAAATCCCATTCAAGACAAAATGTTAAAAAATTAACATTTTTGCCTTTTAATTTTCTATTTTAGTACAAAAGCATAGTAAATTAGGTATCAATCGATAGCTATTTTTATTTTCTATCCAAAAATGTACATCGAATGAGGTTATAATAAAATGCAAGAAATATATAACCAAAAGACTTCCGAAAATCGACAATTTTGATAAAGAAAAGGGGAAAATTGGTTTTGTGGGCCTCGGAGGTCCGACATTTTCATCAAATGGAGAATAATTACTATTTTCTTACTTAGAGCGACAGGCATAATGATATTAGGAGGTTGGACCCGGGAAAAAAAGAAGTTGCTTCCGTTGTGTAATTTCGATAATATTTTCAGTATTGTCCAATTATATTATTATATACTAAAAGAAATTAACATTTGCTCGAAGTCAGGATAGACTATACGAGGTGTAATAGAAAAAAACATGGAATCATGCTCTCCCTCTTAAGATGAGGTTTATATCATTCATTGTAGATATTGTAACAGACATTTATAGGTTAAACTACTAATTTTGCTAGAAGGAAATAACAACATGGTACTCGTTTAGAGCGGCTAAAGCTACTAATGCAGCTTTAATTCGTGTAAATATAAATAACCATAAGATGAAGAGAAACGTTATTAAATTAGTCGAAATAACTTCATTATGAGAAAGTTGTTTGAAGCTGGTGTTATTTATAACTCACGCAGTTACAACAATAATACAGTATTAGCAATTACAAACTACGCAGATAGTCTTACCAACAGTATTCTAAAACTAACCGCTTTTATTGCTAACATTATTGACTTTAGGGAGAATGGTCAGATTTGTTGGTGGCTCCCTATTTTCGTTAGTTATTACTTTCCTTTATCTTGCAACTTACCAACACAATTTGGCTTGATTTAGCTTTCAGCTTGACCCGTATTATGCTGTACATTCTTTTCATTCCTTTTAGAGATTTGACTCTTATGAAGAAGGAGGATTTTGCTTTCGAAAATTGAGCTATTTTATTTATTTTTTATATTTTAATTTTTTAATCTTTTAGTACCTTTCTCCTTTGTGAGTTAAACTTTACATACACGAACACACAAACTGCTCCTCAAGTGGTTTTGGACTTAAGCCCACTGCATCCCTTATAAGAATGATACGGATCAAACAAATACGCCTCGAATATATGTTATAAGTTGCAGAACGGATCTAAAGTTTCGTATATCGCAGTTGTGAGCGGACCTAGTTTATAGACGTAACGATTCTGATCCAGTAAGATAAATTTTGGATCATCTGAAGATCAAGGCCCCCAGCCTTCTTTAGTTAGCCTTATAAGGCTAACTAACGAAAATATCACGACCTAACCTAACCAGTCGTTAGGTCAACTGTACGCCCTTAACGATTGGTTAGGTTAGGTCGTGATATTTTCGTTAGTTAGTCTTATAAAGCTAACTAAAGAAGGCTGGGGGCCCTGATCTTCAGGTGATCCTAAATTTTTTATATCTGCAGCAACTCCAACTGATTCATTTTGTTAATTTATAAGTTATTTTACAAGAATTTAACTTATAATGAGTTAAATGAGCGAAAATGAGGAAATAACTAAATTCTGCCATATTCCCATAATTACAGCTATGCAGTTGCTTTTAAAACCTACCCTAGTTCATAAACAATTAAAAACCATTCCATATTTTGTACGATAGTTAGCAAATGTTCCTATAACAATAAAAAAAATTAATTTAAAACAAAAAATGTTTGGATTTTATACGAACAAAGTACATACTGTATTCAAATTTATCAGTCCCGGTTTTGTTAAAATTAAAATAAACAATATGTTACTTAAAAATGAATTTGGTCTAAAGGGTGTTCGAAAAGTCCCGGCATCCTACAAAATATACATATTGTAATACCAATTTTATTTTTGTGTGATTAACTGAATTTATATGTCATTCACTGACATTTTTTTTCTTTTCTAGGTATTAGAGTTGTGTGAATAATGGCAAACCAGTGTCCACTTACACTCTGGAGGAAAGGATAGTGATGAGCACATGAGCTCATGAAAGGTCACATACTGGCAAAACGATGCATGATATCCAGAATGATTTCAACACAAGATTCAATAAGGCTGCTGCACCACCAAACAAGGCGGTATTACGCTGGAAGAAAAAGCTGTTTGAAACTGACTCTATGAAGGATAGACCACGGTCGGGAAGACCAACAACGCGAGCAGAACAATGTGAAGGTATGATTGCATCGGTGGCTCGTTCACTGAAAAAATCACTTCGTAAACGATCACAAGAACTTGCAGTCCCGATGTCCACAATGAGAGATCACACGACAAAAGATCTCGGCATGAAACCATACCGCCCGTCATTTGGTAATGAATTAAGCGATACAAATATGTAGAAACGATATGAAGCCTGTGAACGGTTTTTGACCGTTTCTCCAACAATTCCTGCACATGGAACAGTGCTTTTTTTCTGACGAGTATGCAATTTATCGCAGCGCCAAAATGAGAAATGTTTACTTCTGGAGCAAGGAAAATTCACACTTCTTTGAGGAACTGGAACACTATCCACCTCACGTAATGATATAGGGTGCTGTGTCTGCCAGGAACTTGTTCGGTCCATATTTTTTTGAGGGTCCTGTCAACCAAACTACCTACCTCAACATGTTACGGGACTGGTTTGTGCCTGAGCTCGAACGTTTAGGGCTGCTTGGTCGGGTGTGGTTTCAACAAGATCAGGCTCCGGCTCATTTTGCCATTAATGTGAGGGAATTCCTCAACGAAGTGCTCAGAGACAAATGGATCGGCCGTGGCTGGCAACATTTACCTGCCCCTCTTGAGTGGCCGCCATGAAGTCCAGATCTGTCTTCATGTGACAATACGTTATGGGGTTTCGTCAAGCAGAACGTATCCCGGGTGCGTTACCGCACAACAAAGGAACTGAAACACGCTGTTCGAGATGCATTTGGTGCAATCACTCAGGCAATGCTGCGTCGATTCTCACACCGCACATGGAGGTGCAGAATCCTTTGTTACGAAAATGGTGGTGCACAGACAGATATGCTTGATTAGTAATTGTAATTAGTAACTGTATTTACTGTAATTAAAGTAATTGTTGCTAGTGACTTCTTTCTTGAATTACACCTAGCACATATAAATACAATTAATCACACAAAAATAAAATTGGTATTACAATATGTACATTTTGTAAAGGGTGACGGGACTTTTCGAACACCCTGTAGATAAGGGGTTCTCAACCGGTGGGTAATTACCTCCAAAGGGGTAACTTGGGATATCCAGGAGGGTAATGGAAGCTGTACATATTTTATTTGACAGTGGTGTTTAAAGGCAAATGTATGATTATAAACTGCTTCTTTAACTTTTGGTTAATTTACGCGTCATTAGGGGTAACGAACGGAGTGAGCGCCAATGTTTCAAGTGGGTAATGGAAGTAAGTAGATTGAGAACCCCTGGTTTAGATTAAACATAAGTAAGAGTATATTTACTTGGAATTAGTAATTTTCAAATTTCCCACATGCATGAAGTCAAGCCCAACTAGGCCAAATTTATTTTGAAGTAGCATCATTTATTTAGTTCAATTTTACTAAAACTGGGACTGATAAATTTAAACATAGTATTTTGTTTACTTAAATTCCAAACAATTTTTTTGTTTAAATGAAGTAAAAAGTTTTCCACTGTAGAAGCAATACATTCAGTGGTATGACCACAAAAGGTTAGAGTGCAATGCAAATGCAATTGCAAATGTTGCAAAGAGTGCCAGTGTGAACCCCTCCCCTTTGGTGCAAGACCCCACCAGTGCCAACCACAGTGTACCAAAAAAGGGGGAAACTCCCCAGCATGCTGGGGAGCCCACCTGACTTCTTTGAGGGAAAAGGTGGGACGGCATCACCCCCCCAAAGGGGCATACCTAACCTAAGAGAGAGAGGAGGAGAGAGAGGAAGAGACCATCCAGCTTCCACAAGAGGCAAACGCTCAATGACTGATCATGGTAGCAACACTTGACTTAGAATCCGCAAGTTGGCGTAGAAGCCAGTGCCTCCAGGCATTATCAGCCAGTTGGCACTATGTATACATCGTCTGAACCCACAAGAAGCGCACACAAACGCACATAGATCCCCTATTATCACACACACACACAGCTATATACGAGTATAAATAAATAAATATATATATATATATATATATATATATATATATATATATATATATGAAGGATATATTAGCACCGGTAATAAAATGGATATTTATCATACGCCAATCTCTCGACACCATAAACTTTAAACCGATGCGATCTGCCCGGATTTCCAAATTTATTTTTTAAAATTATTTTCAGTTTTAGATGGTTGTAAAATCCTTCATATAAAGTTTTATTTTCCAAACAAAACGTCTCTCTTTCTCTCTCTCTCTCTCTCTCTCTCTCTCTCTCTCTCTCTACGAATCATTTCTGGAAGAAACCTATGAAATGGGTAAGTTATATTTGACAAGCCCCAGAATTCACGGCTCAGCCAATTACAGCCCTGTGGTCGGATCCTGAGAACAGCCCATGACCTCTGGTTGGCGGGTAGTAGCGCTTACACGTTATGCCCGACCCAAATTTCACCGACGGCCAATAGGAAACTCGTGATTCGGCTATTGTGGGTGTTTGCAATTAGGTTCGCGTAAAAAAAAGGGGGCATTTTCATCTGGATTCCACAACAGTTGTATTTATCAAAGAATAACCACAGAGATATATCGTCATGAGCCAATCACAACAGGTTTACAGCCACCCGCAGTTGTTTGAAGATGGAGACACTACAGCATTGTCTACACTTCATCTTTTCGCAGCGGCAGACCGGAACGCACCACTTTCAACGCAATCCATTGCAGAAATTTTTGATGGCGAGAAAGAATCGACTGTTGAAGACGGCATTGAAATGTAATTAATTAATTTAATATATGTATATATAACGTTTCATTCAGTGCCCGTTTTAGGTAATTTATAAAAAGCCATAATAAATGCGTTTTGAAAAACTACTTTGTGATTTAAGCGGAAGGCCGGGCTATGTATATTTATCGTTTTACTCAGTGCAATTGTCATAATTTATAAAAATCCGTAATAAAACGAGGTGAAAGGATATCTGCCCAGGGATCGAGACGTCATTTAGACAGTGGATTTATTATACGATGAAGGTGTCCTTTGAAAGGGAAATTCTATTAAACGCTTGTTTCTCATAACTTAAAAATTTATAGAAAGTTCTACAGGTAGGGTTTTAGAATTGCCAAAACTTTAAAGAATTGCCTGCGGTCCCGGGATATATGGATATATGTTTTAACAACCGGGCTAATTACCTAGTGCTGGCAGATGATGCGTAGCATATCCCGCTAATCTTACATTTGAGCCCTGTTAGGATATCTGCTTTGTGATTATTATTTACCCCGGGCGCCCTAATCGCCATTTTCTCGTATTGTAACTCTCTCTTCCCATATACACACACACACATATATATATATATATATATATATGATGAATAAAACCACGAAGGAAAGGAAACACAGAATGGTGCTCAAGCGCTTTCGTCTAATGACATCCTCAGGAACACTGAAGTACATAAAGAGTTACAACCTCTATATAGGTTACAGAAAAAAAAGTATATATATACAATAAACGGAAAAATAAAAAAAAAAATAAAAAAAAAATTAAAGGATTGTGGGAGGCGCATACAAATTTGTAAGGAAAAACTATCGATTTTTAGCACAAGATCAAATGAATTCTCTCCAACCAATGTTATAAAAAAAAAAACCTACCGATTTTTAGCACAAGATTAAATGAATTGTTTCAAACCAAAAAAAAAAATACAAATTTATACTGGAAATCTGCCCGGGGTTTAGCACTCTACCCTTTTTGTTTAAGGTTCGATGCATATAAAAATAAATTGAAAAATAGAAGTTATTAGAGTAGCATACAAGTTTACCAAAGATTTAGCGTTCTACCCTTCTTATCTAAATCTGTTCTGAAGGAATTCAAAACAACAGGATCGAGTTGAAAAAGACCTTTGCTTATGTTGAAGTTATTTGTAAGTTGAATAATGACAGACTCAAGAATATTTCTATTAACAATGTTGCTAGAGTGAAATAAATTTGAAGCATTATTCCAGTCAATACATTTGTCAGAGTTATCCCACTGTATTGACTGGAATAATGCTTCAGATTTATTTCACTCTAGCAACATTGTTAATAGAAATATTCTTGAGTCTGCCATTATCCAACTTACAAATAACTTCAACATAAGCCAAGGTCTTTTTCAACTCGATCCTGTTGTTTTGAATTCCTTCAGAACAGATTTAGATAAGAAGGGTAGAACGCTAAATCTTTGGTAAACTTGTATGCTACTCTAATAACTTCTATTTTTCAATTTATTTTTATATACATCGAACCATAAACAAAAAGGGTAGAGTGCTAAAACCCGGGCAGATTTCCAGTATAAATTTGTATTTTTATTTTGGTTGGAAACAATTCATTTAATCTTGTGCTAAAAATCGGTAGTTTTTTTTTTTTATAACATTGGTTGGAGAGAATTCATTTGATCTTGTGCTAAAAATCGATAGTTTTTCCTTACAAATTTGTATGCGCCTCCCACAACCCTTTAATTTTTTTTTTTTTAATTTTAATTTTTCCGTTTATTGTATATAGGTATATATATATATATATATATATATATATTTTTTTTTTTCTGTAACCTATATATAGGCTGTAACTCTTTATGTACTTCAGTGTTCCTGAGGATGTCATTAGACGAAAGCGCTTGAGCACGATTCTGTGTTTCCTTTCCTTCGTGGTTTTATTCATCATAAATATTTTTCACGTGTTACTTTCGTGAAATAATTTTCATATATATGTAAAGAACGACGCTTGTATAGAAGAACGTTCCGCACAAGATGAGGAGGGAGAACGAACAAATGAAAATGAGGTAACCACCCGGGAATCGAACCCAGGATCTTCCGATTGCCGGTCAGATGTAGGAGATGTAGGAGAATTACGACTTCTGATTAATCGAGGCCCATGGTGTAGTGGTTAGCATATCTGACTGGCAATCGGAAGATCCTGGGTTCGATTCCCGGGTGGTTACCTCATTTTCATTTGTTCGTTCTCCCTCCTCATCTTGTGCGGAACGTTCTTCTATACAAGCGTCGTTCTTTACATATATATGAAAATTATTTCACGAAAGTAACACGTGAAAAATATTTATGATGAATAAAACCACGAAGGAAAGGAAACACAGAATGGTGCTCAAGCGCTTTCGTCTAATGACATCCTCAGGAACACTGAAGTACATAAAGAGTTACAGCCTATATATAGGTTACAGAAAAAAAAAAATATATATATATATATATATATACCTATATACAATAAACGGAAAAATTAAAATTAAAAAAAAAAAATTAAAGGGTTGTGGGAGGCGCATACAAATTTGTAAGGAAAAACTATCGATTTTTAGCACAAGATCAAATGAATTCTCTCCAACCAATGTTATAAAAAAAAAAAAACTACCGATTTTTAGCACAAGATTAAATGAATTGTTTCCAACCAAAATAAAAATACAAATTTATACTGGAAATCTGCCCGGGTTTTAGCACTCTACCCTTTTTGTTTATGGTTCGATGTATATAAAAATAAATTGAAAAATAGAAGTTATTAGAGTAGCATACAAGTTTACCAAAGATTTAGCGTTCTACCCTTCTTATCTAAATCTGTTCTGAAGGAATTCAAAACAACAGGATCGAGTTGAAAAAGACCTTTGCTTATGTTGAAGTTATTTGTAAGTTGAATAATGACAGACTCAAGAATATTTCTATTAACAATGTTGCTAGAGTGAAATAAATTTGAAGCATTATTCCAGTCAATACATTTGTCAGAGTTATCCCACTGTATTGACTGGAATAATGCTTCAGATTTATTTCACTCTAGCAACATTGTTAATAGAAATATTCTTGAGTCTGCCATTATCCAACTTACAAATAACTTCAACATAAGCCAAGGTCTTTTTCAACTCGATCCTGTTGTTTTGAATTCCTTCAGAACAGATTTAGATAAGAAGGGTAGAACGCTAAATCTTTGGTAAACTTGTATGCTACTCTAATAACTTCTATTTTTCAATTTATTTTTATATACATCGAACCATAAACAAAAAGGGTAGAGTGCTAAAACCCGGGCAGATTTCCAGTATAAATTTGTATTTTTATTTTGGTTGGAAACAATTCATTTAATCTTGTGCTAAAAATCGGTAGTTTTTTTTTTTTATAACATTGGTTGGAGAGAATTCATTTGATCTTGTGCTAAAAATCGATAGTTTTTCCTTACAAATTTGTATGCGCCTCCCACAACCCTTTAATTTTTTTTTTTTTAATTTTAATTTTTCCGTTTATTGTATATAGGTATATATATATATATATATATATTTTTTTTTTTTCTGTAACCTATATATAGGCTGTAACTCTTTATGTACTTCAGTGTTCCTGAGGATGTCATTAGACGAAAGCGCTTGAGCACCATTCTGTGTTTCCTTTCCTTCGTGGTTTTATTCATCATAAATATTTTTCACGTGTTACTTTCGTGAAATAATTTTCATATATATGTAAAGAACGACGCTTGTATAGAAGAACGTTCCGCACAAGATGAGGAGGGAGAACGAACAAATGAAAATGAGGTAACCACCCGGGAATCGAACCCAGGATCTTCCGATTGCCAGTCAGATATGCTAACCACTACACCATGGGCCTCGATTAATCAGAAGTCGTAATTCTCCTACATCTCCTACATCTGACCGGCAATCGGAAGATCCTGGGTTCGATTCCCGGGTGGTTACCTCATTTTTCATTTGTTCGTTCTCCCTCCCCATCTTGTGCGGAACGTTCTTCTATACAAGCTTCGTTCTTTACATTAATTATACTGTGTGTTATTTGCAGTTAAAATGTATATATGTGCAACATGCGGGAGGTGCCCCCTCAGGGCATTGGTTTCTGCTCGTATGTAGGAGAATTACGACTTCTGATTAATCGAGCCCCATGGTGTAGTGGTTAGCATATCTGACCGGCAATCGGAAGATCCTGGGTTCGATTCCCGGGTGGTTACCTCATTTTTCATTTGTTCGTTCTCCCTCCTCATCTTGTGCGGAACGTTCTTCTATACAAGCGTCGTTCTTTATATTAATTATTCTGTGTGTTGTTTTGCAGTTATGTGTTAAAAACCGGGCTCGTTACCGGGTGCTGGCAGATGATGCGTAGCACATCCAACTAATCTTAATTTTGAGCCTTGTTAGGATATCTGCTTTGTGATTATTATTTGCCCCGGGCGCCCTAATTGGCATTTTCTATTATTGGAGCTCTCTCATCCCATATATAATATATATATATAATGTATATGGATGTATGTGTTAACAACCCGGTCCCAGGTTCGTTACCAGGTGCTGTCTGATGAAGCGTAGTGCACCCAGCTAATCTTCCTTTTGAGCTGCAAATGATTGTACTTGTAACACCTTGCAGCTCTCTCTCTCTTCATATGTATATATATATATATATATATATATATATATATATATATATATCAAAAAATGAAATGAAATGAAAAGGTTTATTGGCAGACTATAGTCCATATAACAAATATTATTAATACAATGACAGTTCATATACTAAGGATAGAAATATATACAATTGAGTAGAAATAATTGTAGTAATGCCTAGTTAAGAATATGAATTTTTGTTTAATTAAGATAATGTTTAATGTAAATCATTTACTAATAATTATGGAATTACGAAAAAGTATGTTTGTTAGATTTAAATTGTTTAAAATGGGTAGAGTTGGCAATCCTGAACAGAGGCCGACAGAGCAGACTACCCCCACAAGGGAGGCAGTCTTCTAGGCAACGCGTTACGCGTAAGGTTGGCGTCATGTAACGTAAAGTTTAATTAATTGTTTGTGTTCCTCTCCGACGTAAAATGTTATCGTAAAATTCCGTACTCACACCCCCCTAAATTACTTAAACCATTTTCGGAGTTAAATAAATAATAAAAAGTGTTAAAAGAGTGTTAATAAAACCCCCCTTTGTTTTGTAACGGACTTTCATAGTCTTGGCTCGGCGTGGCTACCATGAATATAATTGTAAAGTAGTGTTGAAATGAGTAGAGAAAGCAGTGATAAATGAAATAAAGAGCCGATAGATAGAAGAGTAAATAATGAGAAGAAAGAAAAATAATAAAGGGTGATCACTATATTTGGTGGCAGCGGTGGGATTTTCAAACGTTTACGTGGAAAGCAAATTTAAAGAAAATTAGCGAGCGGGATCAAGTTACAATTATTCTTAGCAAGTTGGAAGGGTCGCAGCTGTACAAAGTGATAGATACGCTTCCGGACCCTGAGTCTTGCACGATAGAGGACTTACGGAACGCCCTATCGTCAAGACACACCGAGCAACGATTTCTCTTGTTATTTAATTCTATTGGAAACCTGCAAATCACTCCTCATATGTCGTTCCCCGAATATTCCACACTCGTAAAAAATAAAATCTGCGGAGCTTTTGACAAAAGCAGAAAATTTTCGATAGACGAAGTAGCTTTAATGTTAACCAGTTTGGCCGTGAAACGGAATGTCCTGAAGGCATTACCATCATCATTTGACCAGAAAGATGTTGATACCTTTGCAAAAAAATTTGACCCATCTGAATGCGAATTAGATCCAGATGAAATAGAGAATTGGTGCAATCCGTCCCGTCCGACGAAAAATAAAGCGTCTTTTCCCTTATCACAAATGCCACCGACTATCCCACCCCCCTCTAACTACTTCCATTACCCTCCCCCGCAACCGATTCTCCCTAACACTTTACCCCCTCCCAACGCGTCACAGCTGCCCACGATAGATCCCCAACGAAAATACTGTCCGTTCTGCCGCATTCAGGGTCATTCTTTGACGGAATGTATTCGTAACCAACCGAGAGGCACTTGTTTTCATTGCAACATGCCGGGGCATACGCGTAGTTCGTGCCCCACTTTTTTAGCAAATGGACCCCCTCCAAAGCGACAACGGACGTAATGGGCCCCAAGCCTGTTACGAAACAACGGCACACTTCAACAATTCACGTTTCGCCGACAAAATTCACTAATAAACCTGCCCAACCAATAAGCCCCATACTTAATGCGAAGCCTACTCTACCTGCGAAAAATGCGTGTCCCATGATTCGCGTTCAAATATATCATAATTTTTACCGTACTCTTATAGATTCTGGTAGTGATATTTCGCTAATTAAGAGTTCGGTTGCCTCTAATTTTGTAAATCAGGGGTTCAAAGTCAATTCATGTAATAAAATTCTGAGAGTTGCGAACGGAAAATGCATTCGAACAGAAGGAAGTATTCGACTGCCAATTAATTTCAAAGATGGAAAATTTTACTATCATCATTTTGTTATTGTGAGCGATGTTTCATTTCCGGGTGCGTTACTTTTCGGATCAGACTTATTAAAACGTGCCAGTGCGATTATAAAATATAAGGCAAATTCAGATATTCAGTCTATCAAATTATTTAAAGCATTTTTTCCATCACTCCAACGAAATTCCGTCGATTCAAGTAAATGTAGTCAAAGTTTCAAAACATTCCCAAATGCACTTTGCAATGGCTCCAAAAGATTTTGATATTCCTGCATTCACGGCGGCACGATGTTTTGTTAAAATACGTAATATTCCCGATGATACCTGCATTTTAATAGACTCCTCTAAGTTACCGTCAGACATCGAATTTCCCCCCACTTTGGCCTACGTAAAAAAGGGAAGAGCTCCTTTAGCAATTTATAATTATTCGAGTAAAAATTTCAAAATTCCGTTTCATTCAGTAATAGGTCAAGTACATATTGTACAGGAGGAAATGCAACCTCAGACTGACGTTCCTTCTCATTCAGTTTGTGTTACGTCGGTGACCCTGATACAGAATTAGAAACACAGTTCCAACAATTGGAATTGTCTCATTTGGATGACACTCAAAAATCTACGTTACTAAACCTTTTACGTAGCCATAGGAACGCCATTTCCTTAAATGAATTCGACCTAGGTGAAGTGCCTGACGTTCTTTGTTCAATAGAAACGGGTAATAGTGGGCCTATCGTCTCTCCACAGTACAGATTACCGTACTCGTCGCGCGCTTTAGTGGAACAGCACATTCAAAATATGCTAAAAATGGGTGTTGTTCAACCGTCCGAAAGTGCTTGGCGATCACCGATTCTCTTAGTGAAAAAACAAAATGGGGGAACGCGATTAGTCGTTGATCTTCGTAAACTGAACGCAGTTACGAAGAAAGATACTTACTTGATTAATAGATCTGACGACATATTTGATAGCCTAAATGGTTCAACAGTTTTTTCTACCTTAGATTTAAAGCATGGTTACTATCAAATAACCCTTAATCCGGAAGATCGTCAAAAGACTGCATTTATGGCACCTAATGGCCTATTTGAATATAGAAAATTGCCCAACGGAGCGACCAATGGTCCGGCTATATTCTCACGAACTATAATCGGATTTTACAAAAACAAATTCAGGATAACATATGTCATTCGTTTATTGATGACATTATCGTCACAGGCCAAACTTTGAACATCATTTGAGCAATTTAGATAGAGTATTAACGCAGCTGGAAACTTACAATTTAAAACTGGGCTTATCAAAATGTAGTTTTGCGAAGAATACGGTAAAATTTCTTGGCCATGAGGTTTCTGAGCATGGCATTTCCTCATCACCAGAGAAAGTGACTTGTATTCAAGAGGCTTCACCACCTACTACAATACGAAAAGTTAGACAATTTTTAGGGCTAATAGGCTTTTATCGTCGTTTCATCAAGATTTTTCGGTTATTGCGGGACCTTTGACTGAATTAACGCGACAGAACAATAAATTTAAATGGGAAAGATCACATCAAATCGCATTTGACACATTAAAGCAGAAATTAACTGAGGCTCCCATTTTACAAAGTCCTGATTTTACCAAACCATTTCACTTATACACAGACGCGTCAAATAAAGGACTCGGTGCAGTTTTAACGCAGATGTCAGATAACTCTATAACGGATACAGAAATCCCTATGCCCATTGCTTATTTTTCTAGGAAACTTAAAGATTCTGAGGTCTCGAAATCGACAATAGAGAAGGAAGCAATGGCTGTAATTGAGGGAGTTAATAAGTTCGCGCATTATGTGACGGGCGTAAAATTTCATATTCATTCCGACCACAGGCCATTAGCATACATATTTAATAAGAACAATAAAAATCCAAAATTGTGTAGATGGGCACTACAGTTAAGTACTTTTGACTTCCAATTTCATTACTTACCCGGGAAAGCAAATATTTTAGCTGATTATCTCTCAAGGACAACAGAAAAAGAGACGCTTCCAGTAGGCCCAGCTTTGAATATTAACGCGATAGGCTCAGACGAATGTGCTCAATCGGTTTTTCAGTTAGATTTAAAAACTGTACAGAAAGAGCAGTCAGAGGATAAATTTTCGAAACCCATTATACAGTATTTGAACGGCGATTGTAATGCACCTCTTCGGAAACCGAGTGAAAGCCATTTATACTATTTAGACGAAGGCATATTATATAGGGTCCCAGAAATTCATAAGAACACAGCGCATATTATAAATCAACTTGTCGTACCAAAATCGTTAGTCATAGCTGTCCTACAGTTAACTCAAGACTCTCTTGTAGCGTGTCATCAGGGTTTCTTGAGGACCTTAGAAAGAACGAGATCAAATTTTTATTGGCCAAATATGATCAAAGATATTAAAGAGTACACAAAAACGTGTGTACCATGTCAATTGCGCCGATCGCACGGCCAACAAACGGCAGAATTAGGAACGTTCCCTCCTATTGATAGGCCTATGCAACGTCTTTCCATAGACTTAATCCAATTGCCAAAATCTTATGAGGGTGTAGTGAATACTCTTATTTTAGTTTCAAGTTAAATGTTAATTTTACAGTCTTGAATTTCGGAATAGTTATAAATTCATTTTAAATTAGTTACCCATCATAATTCAATTGTGAACCACATTAATACTAATTTTATGTATACTATATTATTTTATTGTATGTAAACATAATTAATTATATATCACAATTGTCAGTTAATTATTTATATTCAAATATTTATTTTAATCTAATACCATGTCCATTTTACAAATAAATAATGGAAATCCAAGGGTTATATTTTCCACCTTTGGTACTGTCGCAGTTTCGCCTAACGGACTCAATACGGCTAGTGAGATAATCACTGGTTGGCACTTAACTAGCGGCAGTGCTTATGGCTACATCATCCAGGTTAACCTATACCGGATAGATGCGCTACGGTCCCAAGCCGTAGCTTGCCTAGGCCCAACGACGACGACGTAAACCAACAATTGGTGACTCCGGAGTTGGATTCCCCCCCTTTTACCCGAACGACTAGGATTAGACTGTAACGTCGTTCGTGCCCATCACCCCCTTCACCCGAGCGACTAGGACCAGACTGTAACGTCGTTCGTGCCCATCACCCCCTTCACCCGAGCGACTAGGACCAGACTGTAATGTCGCTCGTGCCCTCTGCCCCTCACCCCTGCCCGTGCGCTCTGTGCCTGCGCTCGTCTCAACCTCCACTCCTTCGTTGGTAACTTGTCGTCTTGCTTGTACGTCAGCAAGCATAGGAGAAGATGCCTGACGACGCTGGTGCCATCTCCCACTTGAGCGTAAAGCTCCCCGTCTTCTGGCCGGGTGATCCATTTATTTGGTTCCACCAAGTGGAATCACAATTCAACTTGGGAAGGATCACCGCTAGCAGGACGAAATACGATCATGTTTTGTCCTCTCTACCAGCGAGCATCATCTCTGAAGTCCGTGACGTCATCGTGTCTACTTCCACGAGTGAGGACCCATACAACGATCTGAAGTCTGCCATCCTGTGCCGCACCACTGTCTCCGAGCGTGAGAAACTACATCAGTTAATCTCAAAAGAAGAACTTGGAGACCGTAAGCCCACTCAAATGCTGAGGGCTATGCAGTGCGCTCTAGGCGAACGCGCACAAACCTTCGATAAGGACATCTTTAGACAGTTGTTCTTGCAGAAACTTCCTCCATCAGCTCAGCGTGTCTTGGCCACTATGGATCCTGCTACTCCAGTTGATAAACTAGCAGAAACTGCCGACAAAGTAGTGGAGATTGACACAGCTCCGGTCAACAACGTGAACACACAATCGGAACTGGAGTTGAAAGTGAAAGAGTTAAGTCAACAACTCAACCACGTTTGTTCTCTGCTACAAAATCAACGCAAAGAAGCCATTCTCGGTCAAGATTTACGAAGAGGCATCGTTCGAGTTCCGGGAAGATCTGCTTCTACCACGCTAAATTTGGAAAGAAGGCTAGGAAGTGCATCTCCCCTTGCAATTTTTCGTCGGAAAACCCCAGCAGCGAGTCCTAATGGCGTCTAGTACTCGCACTGCCAACCTGTTATTCATAAAGGACAGGAACTCTGGTGTCAATTTCTTGGTCGATACCGGAGCGTCAGTCAGTGTATTCGCTCAAAAATCTGGTCATACGCACTCGGAATCTCCGCCTCTATACGCTGCTAACGGTTCACGCATACCCACGTACGGTACTCAGTCGCGTGAACTAAACTTGGGCCTTCACCGATCCTTCAAGTGGATTTTCATCTGTGCTCAAGTGCAGCATCCCATAATCGGCGCTGACTTCCTCCAGCATTTCAAACTCCTGGTGGATCTTGACAAGCGACGCTTATGCGACCAGGCCACACTGCTTTCTGTTCTTGCCAAACAGGTTGCCCTTCCGGACGCCTCTAACTCTGCACTTTCCCTCGTTCCCCCTAATTCCATGTACCAGTGCCTTTTCCAGCGATATCCAGGAATTCTTCAACCGATGCAGATGGGTGATACCATTAAGCACACCATTACCCATCACATTACAACAAAAGGTCCCCCTGTGTTTGCAAAACCCAGACGTCTTGCCCCGGACAAACTGAAAGCTGCCAAATCGGAATTCCAGCTTATGATAGATCTTGGGATAATAAGACCTTCCAAAAGCAGTTGGTCCTCTCCCCTACACCTGGTCCAGAAGAAGTCAGGAGACTGGAGACCATGTGGGGATTACCGGTTTTTGAATTCGACAACCGTCCCGGACCGATATCCGGTACCAAATGTCCAAGACTTTACTTCTCTTCTCCACGGCAACTCTATCTTCAGTAAAATAGATCTCGTTAAGGCTTTCCACCACATTCCCGTAGAGCCTTCGGATATTCCCAAGACTGCAGTTTGTACACCATTTGGGTTATTCGAATTTGTGAAGATGCCGTTCGGGCTACGGAATGCTGCGCAAACCTTTCAGAGGTTTATAGATGAGGTCACCAGAGGCTTAGACTTTGTTTATGCCTACATCGATGATTTGCTTGTGGCCAGCTCAACGGAAGAGGAACATAAGGAACATCTTTCACTCCTCTTTCAACGCTTAGAACAATACGGTGTTACTATTAATGCATCTAAGTGTGTGTTTGCACAGCCAACCTTGGAATTTCTTGGTCACACGATTTCGCAGCACGGAATTACCCCCCTTCAGGACAAGTGTGAAGTGATAAAAAATTACCCTATGCCAAATAATCAGCGTGAGTTACGTCGGTTTCTAGGTTTGGTCAATTATTACCACAAGTTCATTAAAAACTGTGCCAGTGTTCTTGCTCCTCTACACGCTATGATCACACACAAACGCAAGGTAACGAAATTGGTATGGTGTAGCGATAGTTTACAGGCGTTCGACAATGCCAAAAATGCTATCAATAGTGCATTGTCTCTGTCATTTCCTATCAGTGATGCCCCCCTAACTCTGACGGTCGATGCATCAGATGTTGCGATCGGTGGGGTGTTGGAACAAACCATTAACGGTCAACAAGCACCCATCGCGTTTTACTCGAAAAAGCTGCAGCCAGCCCAAACGCGTTATAGTGCTTTCGGACGTGAACTTCTTGCTATTTACTTAAACGTGAAGCATTTTCAACATTTCCTTGAAGGCCGAGAGTTTTGTGTTTTTACCGACCACAAACCTTTGGTCACTGTCTTCAATAAAAACAGCTGTAACCACTCTCCCAGAGTCATCAGGCAACTCGATTATATCTCGCAATTTACCACAGATATCCGCCACATCAAAGGTGTCTTGAACACTCCAGCGGATGCACTTTCAAGAATAGAGATTACTTCTGTTACCCTCAGCTCTACACTGTGGAATGCTATTGCACAGGATCAAGATAAGGATACGGAACTACAAGAACTGCTCAGAGAAGACTCCACTCACTCACTTTCCCTCAAGAAAATGAGTATGCCAGGATTGTCTGTGCCCCTCTATTGCGACGTATCAACAGCTGCTATTCGCCCTTATGTCCCTCCATGTCACAGAAAAGCAGTCTTCACGGATCTTCATAAGCCCTCCCATCCTGGTATCCGTGCTTCGCAACACCTGGTTACCTCTCGCTTTGTTTGGCCCTCGATGCGGAAGGATGTCAAACATTGGACCAAAACGTGCCTTGCCTGCCAGCGTGCCAAAGTCCAAAGGCACACCAGGTCCCCCTTTGACGCATTTCCGCCCCCATCCCAGCGATTTGAGGTAATTCATGTAGACATTGTTGGCCCTCTTCCAGTGATTCAAGGCCAACGTTATCTGCTCACCTGTCTCGACCGCTTTTCCAGATGGCCTGAAGCCATCCCACTTCCTGATATCCAAGCGGACACTGTTGCAAGAGCCTTTCTTCATGGATGGGTATCAAGATTTGGATTGCCGACAAAAGTCATCACTGACCAAGGTCGCCAATTTGAGTCTTCGCTTTGGAAGAAGTTTACCAGCTTGTTGGGTACAGTACATGCGCATACCTGTGCGTATCATCCGCAAGCTAACGGCCTCGTCGAACGCTTCCATCGCCAGCTGAAGTCATCCCTTATGTGTCACGAAGACTCCCATTGGATGGATAAGCTTCCACTCGTGTTGCTTGGTATTCGCTCTGCATTTAAGAGTGACCTGAAGACTACAGCGGCTGAACTAGTCTATGGAACAACACTGCGGCTACCAGGTGGCTACTTCACTGCAGGGGATAAGTCATGTGATCCTACGGAATTCGCTCAAACACTTTCCTCTCACATGCAGTCCCTTCAGCCTGTTCCCCCTCGATTGACTAGCCAACAGAACATCTTTGTTTCCCCAGCCCTCCAATCTTGCACCCACGTTTTCGTTCGTGTACCTCTCCCAAAACGGCCTCTCCAATGTCCATATGACGGACCCTATGAAGTTCTCCGACGTACGCGCAAATCATTCCTCATCCAGCGCGGTTCCAAGGTCGACAAGGTTTCTATCGATCGTCTTAAGCCTGCGTTTTTGGAATCAACCTTAAGCGAGGTACATGTAGCTACCAAAAAGGTCCAGCGGAAATCTGTGTCGTTCGGAACTCTTTGAACTTCCTCTCTGGTGGGGGAGTGTGTAGTGAATACTCTTATTTTAGTTTCAAGTTAAATGTTAATTTTACAGTCTTGAATTTCGGAATAGTTATAAATTCATTTTAAATTAGTTACCCATCATAATTCAATTGTGAACCACATTAATACTAATTTTATGTATACTATATTATTTTATTGTATGTAAACATAATTAATTATATATCACAATTGTCAGTTAATTATTTATATTCAAATATTTATTTTAATCTAATACCATGTCCATTTTACAAATAAATAATAGAAATCCAAGGGTTATATTTTCCACCTTTGGTACTGTCGCAGTTTCGCCTAACGGACTCAATACGGCTAGTGAGATAATCACTGGTTGGCACTTAACTAGCGGCAGTGCTTATGGCTACATCATCCAGGTTAACCTATACCGGATAGATGCGCTACGGTCCCAAGCCGTAGCTTGCCTAGGCCCAACGACGACGACGTAAACCAACAAGGGGAATGAATATGCATTAGTTTTTGTTGATAACTTTACCCGATATGTTTGGGCGACTGCTATGCCAAATAAATCTGCTAATACGGTAACTGAGGCCTTTACAAATTTTATTTGCAGTAATGCCTGTTTTACTGAATGTACTTTAGACAACGGTACTGAATTCAAAAACGCTCTTTTTACGGAAGTGTGTGCCAACTTGCAAATTAAATTAAAATTTACGGTCCCATTTAAGCCGACTGGTAACTCCTACGTTGAAAGACAAAACGGAAATATAAAAAAATGCCTTTCTCATCTAGCGGAAAACGATTCTTTAACTTGGGATAAGCAGCTACCGTTTGCTTGTTTAGCGTTGAACACGTCCTATCAGACCAGTATTAAAAACATCCCATTTTTTTTGTTTCATGGCCGAGATCCCGAACTCCCATTTGCGAGCTTTTTAGGAAAACAGCGATTAAATTACTCTTTGGGTGAAAATTATGCGGTGGAAATGTTGCTCAGATTAAATAAAGCCTTTACATCCGTAAAAGAAAACTCCGAAAAACGGCACGAGGCAAATAAAGAGCTATACGATAAAAACACAACCAAAATTGACTTACAAGTTGGAGACATCGTTTGGAAAAGGAACGAGGGAACAGCGTCTCAATTAGACAAGTTAAAGTGGCCAGTTAAATATGTTGGGCCGTATCGAATTATTGATAGGTTCAACGATAACTTTGTTATTAGAGAAATATTTTCCAGTAAGAAAAAAGCTGTTTTGACGCATGCCAACAAGATCAAGAGAGCGTTTTTAAGAGAAGCCTATCCGATGGTCGTACCTGAAGACTCAAATTGTGATGCTGAACAGATTTTTGTGAGGCCTAATCCGCCGAATTCGACAGACAGCCAATCTGCCGTTACAAAACCTAACGAAAAAACTCACGCGTATAATTTAAGGAAGCGATAACTAATCATAAGGAGAAAATAGCCGTTATATGGAGATTTTCAACATTAAAATAAACGACAGAGCAAAACACTTGTTCGATTATTTTCAATTGCCGATTTCTGTAACTGACACAACCCAATATGAAATGCTTTGTTCATTCTTAAAAACGAATAATTTGTGTATGTTTTACTTAGGAGAGAGAGAGAGTATGGTACGCGATTTCTCGAACTGACGGGCTGTCTTTCAAACTTGAAGGCCTATATTCAGTTTTTCGAATCATGCATACAGTATTTAGAATTCAACTCCGTGTTTTGGGATGGTTCGTCCTAGAACACTAGCAATTTCCTCGTTCTTCATACATTCATAGCTTTATTATAGGCATATTATAAATGAGTACTTACTTTCATAACCGTTCATATTTTATTACGTTTCTGATTCTTTACGGCCCTGTCATATATAACGCATGCATTATTATTAGCTTGAAAAATTTTGCTTTAAAGTTACATAATTTTATGATTTTTTTTATTGATTATTGAATTATTTCACCATTTCTTTTTTTTGGAAGGAAACATTTTGTTTAGTACAACACAGTAGCTATCTTACAAAGTCTTCCTGTAGGCCTATCGTAAAATATTGTTCGAATATTGTTTATCACTGCTGTATTGTTGTATGCCACCATCAAGTTATTTATATGTGTATTGAGTATTAAATTATAGTACCTCTTAAATTTATTATAAATATTTCCTTAGATAGTTATTTAACAAAATTTTATTTGATGCAACATAAATAATCATAGGATTTTCCTTAAGTAAGCACAAATGTTATGAATTAAATTCTTAATTGTTCTTTCCACACGTAACGTTAAATTTATTAATTATAGACTTGAAACTACGGCAGTGATGTTTATTTTTATTTTGTGGGCCTATATACTGTAAGTGTGGATTACGCTGGCGTGTCTTAAATTTTAGAACACATTTTACATTTTTTTGAATAATTTTTTTTGAGTATTTTTTGAATAACCTTTATTAGTAATAAAATAAATACACTAGTCTTTTTACAATTTACAATTTTTCAATGTTTTTACTGCGACATCGGCAAATTATAATTTTTATTTGAAATACAGGAATTGGTGTAGTAAATTCTTTTGATATATTGATTTGTTTTTTTACTTTTTTTATATTCATTATTTTTTATTTTTATAGGTGGGCTGTTTTGTTGTCTTTTTTTTTCTTCTTTCATTTTTTCAGACAAAAAATTCCGACTGATATTTTGTTAAATTATGGCTAGTTAAAAATTGTGTTGGGTTTGGAAGGATGTCTTTTTGTAGGCCTATCGTAAAATATTGTTCGAATATTGGTTATCACTATTGTATGTGTATTGAGTATTAAATTATAGTATCTTTTAAATTATTATAAAGAGTTTCTTCAATAGTTATTTTACAAAATTTTAATT
The DNA here is from genome assembly GCA_023014485.1 of Bathynomus jamesi. Lineage (NCBI taxonomy): Eukaryota > Metazoa > Arthropoda > Malacostraca > Isopoda > Cirolanidae > Bathynomus > Bathynomus jamesi. Next base: position 89,530 of record JAJOZX010000770.1, on the reverse strand, counting down.
GGTTTAACATAAATAAGCATAGGATTTTTCTTTAATAAGCACAAATGTTATGCATAAAATTCTAAATTGTTCTTTCCGCGCATAACATTGAATTTATTAAATATAGGCCTAAAAGTGCAGCAGTAAATTTTATTTTTATTTTGACGGCCAAGGTGAGTTACGGTACTATTTTACTAAATCTGGATATTATAATTTTTTTTTGAATTACAGAAATTTGTGTAGCAAATTCTTTTCATATATTTTCTTTACGTTTTATAAATTCATTTAATTTTTTTTATAAGTAGGCCGATTTTTATTTTTCTTTCCAGTTCAATGACAATGGTAAAATTTTTAGTTCAAATTTAGATTGTATTCTAAAAAGGATGTTTTAATTTGATATTTTAATTTGGGTATTAGAAATGAAAAATGTCTTTTTTTTTAGTTCGAGCGTTTGCATGGAAAATATTACGAAATTATGTTAGGATATAATGCAAGTTCATTCGGTTACGTAGGGATATTTGTATAGAGGTTCGCTTACAAACAAAGCGACCGCTCTTAATTATGCAGTGTTGTTTTTGTTTACAGTGGATTGCGTGTATTTTTTTAGTGCATATGATCTATTCTTATTTAGTATAATTATGCAAATTTGTGGTTTCACTTGGAAACGATAAATTACTGAGATTTTTGTGATTTGCAAACCATACTGGGGTTTCTGTTGAAGGAGAGAGTTGTATCTCAGATGTAATTTGCTAATTGCGAGTTCAATTCGTATGAAATTTGACGTTTCAAGTTGGAGTTACTGTATTAAAATAATTTTTGGTAGTAATATTTAAATTTTTTTTACTTTTTAATAACTGTTTAGAAAATTATTATTGTTTAAACCTTCAGTCGGAGTTAACTAATGCATTTGAAACATTGACTCAAGTGTACACTCGGAAATGGAGCCTTATAGATAGCCAGTAACGTTTTTGTGGCGTCTTTGTGTGCTCCTCCTCAAAGCAAGAGGGTTCATGATTGTCAGAGAATGGATGACATGAAGTTTCTGGGGTTCATTTTTGTCTTTTGTATTTAGAGGTATTGAGGTGATTTCTGACGATAGTTTGAATAATAATTCTTAAATTATACTAACAGTTACTATGTATGGGCGCTTTTATATTTATACTGTACAATTTTGTTTAGCGTTTTATGACTTTTTTTTATCTTCTCTGCTGTAACTGCCATAAGTGACCTTATTGGTAGCTAGATTTGATTAAGTTTTTGCGAAATTTTTTTTTTTTTCCGTGAATTTGGCCAGAGCAAATGTGTAGTTAGTTTTCGAAGTGAACTGTCGAGAAAATTCGATAAATAAAATGAAATGATAAGCAGTACAGAAACGTTTCGAATAAACTTTTTTTTTCAAAATTGCAAAGGCTCGGTTTGGAGTCAACCAAGTTGAATCCGAGTTCCATCAAGTGAGTTTAGTCGACCGGATAGGTGATCGATCACCAATGAGAGAGAGAGAAGAGAAACCAAATGGCGCATGGACTTGGCGCAGGATGGTTTCGGAAGAGAAGAGAGAGAACCGAATGCGCATGGACTTGGCGCAGGACAGTTTCGGAAGAGAAGAGAAATTTACGTGTGCAGGGTCTTGGCACACGAAAGTTTCGATCGAAGATGGTCTACTGGTATTTTTCGGGCAGTAGCTGGTCACGCTGCTCGAATGCTTCGCTAAATATGTGTCACAGCGCGCGGTAGACAAGCCACGAGAGCTTGAACGGGTGCCTACGACTGTACTGTCCATACAGACATACAGTAGGTTCGTTGGGAAACGGCCTACGGCGGAGTCATCGTTTGATTGTTGCCAGTAGAAGAGTCTTTCAGCTGGACGTAGGAAGAGCAGCGTTCACCGACAAAAGTGGAGATGAGACAAGGCGAGTTTCTTCATCGACTTCTAGAATTGCAAATTCCGTCCAATTCCAGCGCGTGGTCCCGCTTTCAGATATCTCCCCCCCTGATCCTTTTAGAATTGGACGTCTCTTGTTTTTTTTTTCGCCATTGGAGAGAGAGCGGAACCATTATAGCGTGCTGCCCTGTTGCATGTTGATTGATGCAATCCCTTGCATTCTAGCGAAGTGAGCAGGAGAGCTGCGATTGAAAATTATCTAAACAACGTCCAGCAAATTGATGTACTGAGTATTATGTAATGAAATTATAAGTGAAAGGGCGATATTGCCCATATTTGTTGTGTTTTTCGTGAAATAGTATGTGCGCTCTTGGTCAGTATTTTGTAAACTTTTTTTTTTTTTTTCTATGTTGCCCTGATAGTAACTGTATAACTATACAAATAATGTTTCAAATGTAAAGCGATCGTTGATGAGAATCGCGGGAATAGATTGTGAACTTGAGATTTGTGTGGCCACTGTAAGAAAATTTTCCGTTATTTTTTTTTGGCATGTATAGATTAGTTACAGGTTGTAATTAATTATTAGTGTGAAATGTTGTTTTATGCAAGTGTGAAATTATAAAGTTTTCGATTTTTATATGATACAAAATATATGTGTGAAATTTGTCATTCTAATTATTTCTTGTCTATCAACTTTGAAATTGTTAAAGAAAAAAAAAAAGAAAAAAAAAAAATTGCAAAATATATAAATTTGTTGAATAAATTTATTAAAATTGTTAAACGATATTAATAAGTTTTCCTAATGAAAAACTTATTTTCAAGGGGGTGATGCGAGTGTAGTAATGCCTAGTTAAGAATATGAATTTTTGTTTGATTAAGATAATGTTTAATGTAAATCATTTACTAATAATTATGGAATTACGAAAAAGTATGTTTGTTAGATTTAAATTGTTTAAAATGGGTAGAGTTGGCAATCCTGAACAGAGGCCGACAGAGCAGACTACCCCCACAAGGGAGGCAGTCTTCTAGGCAACGCGTTACGCGTAAGGTTGGCGTCATGTAACGTAAAGTTTAATTAATTGTTTGTGTTCCTCTCCGACGTAAAATGTTATCGTAAAATTCCGTACTCGCACCCCCCTAAATTAATTAAACCATTTTCGGAGTTAAATAAATAATAAAAAGTGTTAAAAGAGTGTTAATAAAACCCCCCTTTGTTTTGTAACGGACTTTCATAGTCTTGGCTCGGCGTGGCTACCATGAATATAATTGTAAAGTAGTGTTGAAATGAGTAGAGAAAGCAGTGATAAATGAAATAAAGAGCAGATAGATAGAAGAGTAAATAATGAGAAGAAAGAAAAATAATAAAGGGTGATCACTATATAATACTGCAATGTCGAAGTTAAGTGGAGCTACAGACAGACGTTTTCGTACCAAGAAGCCCATAGCTTAGAAGATAAATGGCAGGACTCATGGATAGCTTGGATGATCGGGTTCGTTGATTTTTTTATTCTTTGCATTAGGCTCTATTGAGCACGTCTTGTTACCTCAGGGAAGCTCGGGACATTGCGGGAAACAAACATTTGCGAAGCTGAGAATGTCGTGGGTAATTTATATAAGAGTCTAAAAGACCTGTTTTACAGCAAATTTAGGGTTCTGCCAGAACTTTTTTTATAATTCACCCACAGTTGCTGTCCGTATATATTACTGCAGAAAGTACGAAAGAGAGTGTCTTTAGCTTCACTTGTACATAATCGAAAGTTCCTTATGGTCATATTCGCTTTAGCACACAGGCTTCGAGATTGTTTTCTTATATCCGAGTCATCACTCAAGGAGCTGGTAATAGTTTGACCCAAATACTTAAATTCTTGTACTTCCTCAATTACTTCACCATTCATTTTAAACCTTATATCAGCTGGCTGATTACAGCTTTTACAATGAAATTGCATAACCTTAGTTTTTGTAACATTAAAAAGAATATCATGTTTCTGTGAATACTCTTCGCATACCTTTAGTAGCGGATCCAGACCTTTAACAGAGGGACTTATTAACACCATATCATCGGCATAAACTAAGTTATTTATCCTTGTGTTATCTGTACAACATCCCACTGTTGCCTCATTAAGTGAAGCAATTAATCCGTCGATATACACATTAAACAGCATAGGGGAGAGCAAGGAGCCTTGTCTCATCCCGCAAGAGGAGCCAAAACACTCGGATAGTACATTGCCCCACCTAACAGTGAAAGATTGGTGGGAATACCAAAATTTCAATAAATTTATTATGTACATGGGAACCTTCCTGTCTTCTAGTTTTGCAAATAAAATATTTTGGTTCAACCTATCATAGGCCCTACTTATATCTAGGAAACAGCTATAAATAGTTGAATTACTGTCAATGTATTTAGATATTGTTTCTTTAAGTACAGAGATACACAGATCAGTTGAGTGGGACCTTTTAAAGCCAAACTGATTAGATGTTCATAGGAAATCATTTAATCGGCGTAACATGAGTTTTTCTAGTAGTTTCGAGAAGCAGGAAGCGACAGCAATAAGCCTATAATTATTGCTGGACAGAATGTCTCCGTACTTATTTTTGACCCAGAGCAAGATATATACCCTCATGAACTCTGCAGGGATAGAGCTTTGAGCCAGCATGGCTGATAGGAGAATTGATATATGCAGACATACTGCGTCATTTGCATATTTTAAGTGCTCATTCGATAAGTCATCTACCCCTGACGCAGAACCAGTCTTTAACTCTTTAATTAACCTCTTTACTTCAGAAAGTGATATCATAGTATTTTCCCTTGTCCCTCCCACAATCGTTTCGCTGCAATCTATCTTAAGATTATCCCTACTCACACTATTAAGAATGTTAGAATAGTGGTTTTTCCACAGCTTTGCAATTTCATCCTCCCCCGACACCCCATCGATTGTCGGAGGGAGGACATTTTCGACACCCGTTTGAGTCAACAAATTTCCAAAAATTTTTATTATCGTTATTTATGCGAGCTTCACAGGCTTTTGATGCTCGTATAGACTCTTCCTGTTTACATCGCCTTATGGCCACATTATACTGACCCTGACTTCTACACATATTCAAGTATACTGGTCCTAATCTGGGTCTACCATGAAAGCACCACAAATCATAGGCGTCTTTCGATTCCCTCTTCAGGGGGGCAATAAAATCATTCCATCCAGGAATAATCTTAGTGTGATAGTTGTAAGATTTAATCAGGGGGCTTCCTGCTTCTCTTAACAGGGATATTATCTTACTATAATACCTATCTATGAGTTTAGAGTGAGAATCATTTGAGCAAGGATTATTACAGGCAAGTTGCAAAATTTATAATTATTAAAGAGGTGACTTGTTCTGTCTTTGTATTCTATTCTCTGCTGCATATTAACTTTGGACAAATCGACGCGATTATTCTTACCTATTGAGTTCTTATTAAGTAGGCTGACCATATTTCCTTGACACAAAACGGGACATTGGGATGGCAAAAAAGGGACGGGGGTTATATAATATTCTGTATTCACGAAAAAGTAAGTACATAAACGGGACAAAATTGACATATTTATTAAAACGACGGGATGGCCATGAAATATAAAACAAACGGTAATGTCCCGTTCAAAACGGTACGTATGGTCAGCCTATTATTAAGTCGTGTTGCGCATAAATTGGTAACGTTAATTAATATTTCTAATGGTCTATAATCAGAAAGAAGGAAATCATGCAGAATATGGACTCTAACAATTCGATCCTTTAGATTATTACTAGTGAGACAATGATCAATCCACCTGGTGGTACCACTCATATCGCTAACGTATGTAAAATTATCACTGGCTACCCCTAATACATCTACATCACTTATACTTAAATTGGCCGACTCGCACATGTCACCAAATTCTACAAAGAATTCCGAGTTCACATGTGCGTTAAAGTCCCCCATTATTATACCGGGTGAATATTTGGGGTTATCTGATAATGACTTAATTTTTTACAGCAAATCAATGCATTCATCTAGATAACTGCCATTGTTATATGGTAAATAGCAGTTTACAATTAATATGCAATCATTGTTCACTTGTAATTCAATGCCTAACAACCTTACATTATCGCTTGTTAAAAATTTTATATGTTTTGACAAATTTTTCCTTATTAAGAAAGCAACACCACCAAATAGCCTACCGTACATTAATTCATCTGCCATGTCTACTGCTGATGACGCATGGTACATAAATTCATCATGGATGGTAGAGAGGAATTTTAGCTCTTGCTTAGGTAGCCAGTGCTCCTGCAGGAGTATCAAATTTGCACTGTCCCAGATTTTATGAGCATCTATAGTTGAATTCCTCACTGACCTTACATTATATGAGACGATTTTCAACAAGTTATCCGCCATGACTGATAGAGAATTTATTATTAGTAAGATTATTATTATTGTACGCAGTACAACTTTCAGACATTACCGTTCGGGCGCCTATTATTATTATTATTTTACCTCTTATCAAATCTCTTGGAAAAGTGAATAAACTCCTTAACAATAATCCCGTCTGGCCATTGACACATATTATACGGGTTCAAATGCGCATTTACACCTTTAATTATTACTTTAAATGAGTTATAATACGGAGATTTCATGTTTAGTTTATTAGCTATCAATATACTGTGTTCACCAATGACTTCTTCCATCATGTGTCGAATATCGCTTGCCTCGTTCGAGAGCTGAATTCGCGACACAAAGAGGGTGAGATTCCCCATCGGTGGCCTCGCTGCGGAGACCGGTTGAGGAAACCTTCGGGAAGGGCGCCTGTTAACAGTTACCCATCCATCGTCCTCCTCCCTCGATCTCCCTGAGGCAGGGTTCGCCTGCCTGGGGGATGGGTGGCACAAACTTTGGGGGATAGGAGGCCCCTCCCTTACTCTGTGGCTTGGTGAGGGTCTGTTAGCGGTGTTTATAACCTGACAGCCGCGAGTGCCCCTCCTTCTTCGGTGGGAGGGGGGGAACTTCGCACCGAGCCAGGCGTAATCGAACACCTCTCCTCTGCAGTGGGAGGCAGAGAAGAGGGCAATGATGTCTCGTCTCTTGGCATTGGACCACCCTTGTTCCTCATTGTGAAATCGGGAGGAGGGGGCTTTACCTGAACGGGGGGGTTGACCGCTATCCCTGCATGCTGCGTTTCCACCCCACCTTCAGGGGGGGAGTTGGAGGCGGGGATTTCGTTTCCCTCGCTGCCCGACGCGCTTCTTGGAGATCTGGCTTATTGAACTACTTCCGAGTAACTGGGCTTTGGGAGGAGCGTCTCTATCAACGCATCGAACTCTGACCGGAATTTTTCTAGCGAAATCGCGTTTTTCTGATTTGACACCGCGTGTTGGTGTTTCAGTTCAACTATCGACTTTTGTACCTCATTATACTGTTTGAGGAGCACTGCGACGTCTACGTCACCCATAGAGATTACCGGTATTCTCTGGAAGTTAGTAACGTAAAAGTTAATATTGTTCTCATTATCCCGGAAGGTCGACACTTTATTTATAATGTCTTTCAGGGTATTCTTGTTTCTAGAATTACGTCTACGAGTTGGGAGGGTAGCACTGAACAGAGTGTTTAATTGTACCCTCGCCTGTTCTATTTCTTCTGAATCAAAAATCATGACAGACAGATACAAGAAGGTCTGACCTAATATGATCTACCTTTTCAAATATAAAACATAACAATGGATTTTCTACAAGATTTACAGCAGACGACCCCATTTTATCTGTAACGGCTTGCGGGGGAGCGTAGCTGGTGTGGGGTGGTTGGGGGTGGAGATGGGGGTAACGCCGAAAGGGGTCCCACTTCTCGTCCCTTTAAATCATGCTCGGGATACCAACGGTTCGATGCTCACTCATCTTTTCACATTTATGTAACTATTACGAACTATGACACAAAATTATACACCCGGAGTCACTACGATTATACTGTAATGAAACATACATTTCCCGCGATCACCGTCAAAACTTTTACTATTAAACGGAAGATTCGCAGTGTATATGGTGGGGTTAGGGCGGGAGAGGGGAACGGGTTGGGGATGCTAAATATGTTTATATATATATATATATATATATATATATATATATATATATATATATACACCTCTGTGTGTATTTTGGTGAAAAACAATAGATTCTTTATTATTGTACATTCTCTGTCGCCGTCGTAATTATTTCGGCATATATATATATATATATATATATATATAAATGGTGTGGTTGTAATAATACATTTCTACTCCTCACATTTTATCGTAAATATTTCTTTAGCGGGTATCCTGAATTATAGCCTAGTTTGCATTAGTACTGAGCTAGGATTTCTGAATACAAATCGATTTATGAAAAAATGGACTTTACTTAAAAAAGATTCTGCATGAACTAATCATGTTAATTTCTCGTTAAAGGACCGATGCGGAATTTGATCGTGTTATAGCAACTTTTCGCGACAGATTTGATGAAAGGCGAATAAACGACGGGATTTGGAGGCTTTAACGCGCAGCCAACCCAGTGACCTGAACACCGAAGTCGAGGTATTGGCTCACATCCGGTCCAACGAATGCCAGTTTATCGAGGAACTAATGTAAGTTTTTTGTGGTTAAGAACAAAACACATTGTATTTTCATCCAATTTATTAAATGGTAGAAAGCATGTTTTAGTATAATTCGGCTTACAGAACTAGCGTCCATTAAATAAGACTAACATTAATGGAGACATTTTAGAGTTACAATTATGTATACACACGTAAAACTTTACACAATATAGTTGCAATTATACACACACACGTTAAACTTTACACAATACAGCGAGTGCGCACAAATGGGAACCTTTTTTTTATCTGACTGCACACCAATTCATCATTCATCTCAGTGTCACACAAATCGAATAATTTTTTAAAATTTATAAATCCCTTCCCACGTGACATGTGCCGGAGAAATGAAAGACAGTGCATGCTACAAGTATTACCAAAATATCCTTGGGAACGGTAGGGATTCCAAACAATTTCAGGTTCATGTAGCTGTTGGATAAATTATACAACCACAGGGTCACTCTAGGTCTGAGTGCCGAGTGAATCAAAATAGTACATTCTTTCCCTATTTTTAAAATAGATTGCAAACCAATGAATCCCCTCACCCCCCACAATGTCCGTATTGACGATAAGACTACACCAATCTCTCGTAGTTGGCAATTTCAATGTTTCATTCTTCGCAAACACACCGATAAATTTGGAGCGTGTGTGTGACTCGGTCACTTTTCATTACTCTCTGGAGTGTATTCGCATCCATTTTAAAAGTCTGTGACAACGTTCCTGAAACGGCCGAGCTCTATTAGAGCTTGTGATTCAAGGTATGCTAGTACACTAATAGGCGCTTCTATAGGGTCGGCGAATTCCAATCTGACTCAGATGTTCCCACTTTGTTGTGGACTTAAGTGTGTATTTACACAAGCAGATAAGTCGAGGGTAATATCTAATCGGTAAAGGTTAAATTGATCGACAAATTTTTTCTGCGTTACACCAATCCCAAGCTCGTCACAGCCACCGGCAATATGGGTCAGATTACTATAAGCTCTCGCGCATAGCGGGAACACGGCGTCTGATGAGTTGTCCGTAATCATAGTCCCGCCCAATGCAACGCCATTTAAGTATAGAATTATATTTTTAAGACCGAAATTCTCGAATTTAAAGGCGCTCTTTTTTATATTTTCCATTCGTCGAAGCGTGATCCTGCATTTCAATTAATAACCTTTTGGGTAAAACTCCCAGGGCCACGTTTTCTAGCTTCTTCGAGGCTAAACCTGAGGGCACCGTGTATAGTTTGATCTGTACTCTGTTCATTGGGTATTTTACTGTTGCGTGTATTAAATTTGTTTCAATTTCTACATATTTCGGCTAACTTAATTTCATTCGCTGTACGGGCAGATACGTTTCCATGATGTGAATCACAACGGGCTTTGCGCCCTCTTCTTGCTCAGGTCCCACATTTATGCAGAACTCAGGATTCGTGCAGTTGAGTTTTAACTTCATATTCACCCCATGCATCAGCAGTTTCTCCTGGAAGGTGAATTCTGCATGAAGACGTTCAAAACACTAGTATATCTTTTTGGAATTTTTAAATTTATCCTTTATACTACTTTCGTCTTTAGTCTGATAATATCCCTCGGCAGTTAAAAAGTATCCTTCGCTTCTTTGGAAAAATTGAGGACATTTTCCAGATAGGCTGGTAGGTGATAATAACCCGTTCCTGTCGAGATTTTAACTTGATTTAAATACACCTCACACTGGCTGAATATGGAGTGTAAAAAGTTGGTTTCAGGGCAGTGGCGTATCAAGGGGGGCGAGAGGGGCGACCGCCCCGAGCGGCACTTCCCGAGGGGCGGCAAATTACTGTCAGGCGGGCGCAGTATGCAAAATTTTGGGTTTTTATGTTTTAAAATGCAACCCTCCAAAAAATTATATCTCATCATTGTCGCGCGTTATTTGTTTACAAAATATCCATGGTTTTAATGAAAAATCATCATTAAATGCTATATATGCCACCTCAATGCCACTATTTCCACAAATAGTTGCGTTAAATTTTCACATCGGAAAGGTTGCCAGCCCTATTTTTCAGACTTTCCCTATATTATTTAGGTTAGGTTTTGCATTCTTTGAGCTTTGATGATGTTAATAATTAATGGTTGTTTTATTTTGCAGATACCCTACTGAATTAGCAAACATGAGCAAACGACAGAGACTGAGTGGTGCTGCATACAAGAATCTTCGCGAAAAAAAGAGGAGGAAGGCAAGCGTGCTGCTAAGCGATTTCATCAGTTAATGGGATTCTCAGACACACCTTCAGTGCCTTCTGGGAAGCAAGGAGATCAACCGCAATGTGATATATCTTTAGAGATAGATGTTCAAGCGGCAACTTCAAGTGAACCCCCAAATAATCAGGATCAACCCTCATCTACATCACAAAGTCACCCACCCACCCATCACCCACAGAGTCTGTTTAACGATTCTGGCAACTGGCCCGTTCCAATGACGGACAATTTAAGAATCGAACTCATTAAACGTGGACCATCACACTTGAAAAACATGAATGGGCCCTTTCCAGCTGATTCAAACAATAGGCCAATGTCAAAAGTTTGGTATTTCAAAACTTTTAAAAATGGCGAAAAAATTTAAAGGTCATGGCTAATCTTCTCACCTTCAAAATGTAGCTTGCATTGCTTTTGCTGTCGTCTCTTCAACAACATATCCAGTGCATTTAGAAAAGAAGAAAGATTTTTTGCCTGGAGGAAACTGAATCCAAGAGTACCTGAACATGAAAACAGTCCATATCATACCCGATGCTTTGAACAATGGAAAGAGTTGTCTATGCGCCTTCAGTTGAATGCTACAATAGATAATGCACATCAGTTGCAAATAAAACATGCTACTGCTAATTGGAAAGAAATACTGAGACGAATTTATGACTGCATCATGTTCTTGGCAAAACAAGATCTTGCATTCCGAGGGCACCGAGAGAACTTAAATGAAGAAGCTGGGCTAGCTGGCAATTCTGGAAACTTTTTGGAGTTAATAAAACTAATGGGCAAATATGACTCAGTAATTAGGGAACATCTTACAAAAATACGAATGACTGACAAGATATCCACTACGTATTTGTCACCTAACATTCAAAATGAGTTCATCACACTAATCGGCTGTAATGTTCGAAAATGTATAATTGATAATGTGTCTAGTGCAAAGTACTTTGCAATAATTTTCGATAGTACACCAGATATATCGCATATTGATCAGATGTCTCAGGTAATTCGCTATGTGTCGATTAAAGATGGTAATGTAGAGGTGAAGGAATCCTTCGTTGATTTTATTAAATTAGAGGGGAAGACTGCTGAGGCAGTTACTGATCTCATTGTCACTAAGCTCCGTGAGGATGGGCTGGATATCCAGAATTGTTATGGTCAAGGGTATGACAATGCTGCTACGATGGCAGGTATTCATCTTGGAGTTCAACGCAGAATTCTTGATGTTAGCAAACACGCTGTTCTCATTCCTTGCAATAACCACTCGCTGAACTTGGCTGGAGTTCATGCCGCGGGACTGAGACCTAATGCTGTAACTTTCTTTGGAACAATTGAACGAATTTTCGTCTACTTTTCTTCCTCTACTCATCGTTGGGATGTCTTAACAAAACATTCCAAAATCACTGTCAAGCGAGTCTCTGATACGCGATGGAGTGCTAAGTATGGTGCTGTTTCTAGTCTTAAGAAGAACTTGACTCACGTTGTTAGTGCCTTGGAAGAACTGAGTGAATGGGTCTCCGAAAATCTGGTCACAAAGGGCGATGCTGAAGCTCTGTTGACCTCCATCATGTCATACATATTCATTGTGTACTTATTTTTCTGGGATCCAGTGCTGAAAGAAATCAATGATGCTCAGCTATATTTTCAAAGAAAGGGACTTGCTTTGGACCAGTGTGCATTAAAAATGAACTCTTTATCCGTGTTTTTAACTAATGAACGAGAGGCAGTAGTATCAAACGCTGCAGATGCCGCCGAAGAGTTCTGTAATGAAATGGATATCAGTATAGACCGCAGAGTCAGGAGACGGAGAAGAATGCCTGGAGAGCAAGCTCGTGATGCTGGATTGACCGTGCAAGAGGATGTACGCAGAGAATTTTTTGAAATCATGGATCGTTTATTAGCAGAAATTGAAAAACGCAGTTTGTCTTAAAAACATGAATGATCGCTTTGAATTTCTGTTTCCTTCGTACCTTTTGAATCAGTCCAAAGATGAAGAAATTAATACCAAGGTCAATAATTTTTCTTCCATCTACAATGACATTAATCCAGGAAGTCTACTGGAAGAAATAAAGCGTTTGCGCAGACATTTGCTCAGTTTCGAAAGCATAAGCGTCGACGATGATCCAAAGAACTGGGATATGTTAAAACTACTTCAGTGGATCGTTAAATGGGATCTAGTGGAATCTTTGCCTCATATAACAATTGCCCTCCGGATCTGTCTAACTACATGCATGTCCATGGCAAGTTGCGAACGAAGTTTCTCGAAACTGAAACTTATAAAAACTTACCTCAGGTCAACTATAAGTCAATCTAGACTGAGCAATTTGGCGATTATTTCAATTGAACGCGAAGTTGCAGAGACAATGGACATAGAAAAAATCATTCATGAATTTTCTGTTATGAAAGTCCGAAAATTTAACTAGGCATTATACATTATATAGTTATTGTTAAAATTATGGAGTGTATTATGTACGGTACATTATGTAGTATTGTTAAAATTGAAGTTGCTTTATTTAAGTTTTTCTTCCAATAAAAGTTTTGTTTAGAACTGTATTTTTGTAAAGGAATTGTTTTTAAAATTGAAAATTGTTGCAGGGGGGGGGGCGTTGGCATTTTCGCCCCGAGCGGCAAAAAGTATTGGTACGCCTCTGTTTCAGGGTATGCAGAGTAACTATCATCACAGTCCGTTCCATCTGAATGGGCTATAAGCAGTTTAGCGTACATGTGCATGCAGCTTGAATCAAAAAAGTATGGGCCTGAGCTAGGTATCACGAATTCTATAGGGGCACTTGGTGAACTAAATATGTTTAATGGGTTAATTGCAATAAAGTCTCTATGCTCGATAGAAACCTATGTAGGTGTGTAGGGGGAATATCAAGAAGGGACAGTTCCGATTTACAACATTGTGAGCTACACGGATGGAAGAAGCGCACCATGACGAGTCAGAAATAGTGCCACCTCTCTCGACAAGTAGTAATCAGCCTATGATTCGTGAGAACAGTGTCCTCAGCTTATATCAGTTAAAACATTGATCAGCCATAGGCTTCATTCACTTCATTCGCTTAGAACACTTCTTATTTGATGTCCTTTTACGTTTAGTGCCATGTGGTGATAACCTCTTCTTCCGGACAGCCCTCTTCTTCTTTCCGCCACCACGCATTTTTCTCTTTGCATCTTTGATGATTTCGTCCCGTGTACGTTTTAAGTGTTTTTTTAGAGCTTCTTTAGGCTTAGTTCCATCCATTATATCTTCTACCGCCTTAAAACCTGATTGTAACGCCTTCCTCCCGAGGTATCTAGCCTCCCTCTTAAAAAATTGGACAGCCGGCGTCGTATGGTTGAAAAAATGATCTAAGCCCACTCCCACGCTGATATCTCACCCCTCGATAGACTGTGAAAGGCCTTCGGGTCATTATAACTGAATGCGACGAAAGTGTAGCTTCACTGTTAAGCTCCCATCACCGAATGGGAAATTTTTTCCCTCAATCGTTCTCATATATATTGAGATATTGGTTAATAGATTAGTCGCAACATTCACATAATGTAGCTTGTCATATGTAATGCTCAAACTCTTCCCTCCATGGTTGGGAATGTGTACAATGCGCAGCAGGCGCGCGTGGGTGTCCCCAACAAATTTATGCCCCACGATATTGCTGTAAATATAGCACATGTCTGGGGATGGATAGTTTCACCCAACTTCTCCAATTTCAACTGATACATTAAGCTGGACAACTCATGTTGTGCCTCGTGAAAGGTCTCTTTGGGGGCTGCACTGTATCGACCCTCGGCCACAATTGTGAATAGCTCCATTGTCTTTACTATTTCTACTAAGCTTTGATTATAACTTCAACGTACGTGCAGGCGTATCAATGTTTACGACTTCAAAAAGTAAGTCGTTTGTCAGGTACGACTTTTGAAGGCTCTTGTTTAAACCCGTCACAATGTCGTGGCTGTCATAATGTCGATTCCTAGTGTTACATTTGTACTGTAGTACTGTACCTCACCGAACAGGACTGATCGCACAGTGTTGGCTAAGGTTATGCCTAATTTTTCACACTCATCGTCTCTTCTAAGGATAAGAAATACGAACTGATCATTTTCAAGAGTTAAAAATTTGGTGGCTAACTGGAATTCACAAACACCAACTTCGTACGAATCACGTTCCAATTCAATGGGCCCATGGAGCTCTGTTACAAAGTTGGCCAGGGTGTTGTTAGGATGTACAGACAGAGAAGAAGAGGACGGGAGTGTGACATAGAAGTGGTTAGGCGTCATGTTGCATATTATTTAAGCTTCATTATTGCAGCAGCTTTTATATAGGTGTTGAAGCTTTCTGGGTACCCTAGCCATTTCACCAGGTACATTTTTCTCTTCCCTGAACCTTTGCTGCCTAAAATTTTTTCAATTTTAAACACATTTTTTCCTAAATTAAATGCCACTTTCTGCAACTCCTCGCAGTAAAAGCCTCCTGCGATTTCCTCCCCATTCAAATCTTCAACATAATACATCATTATCTCGCCTTTACGTCTCACAGCACTAACTTTAAAAATCTCACGTGTCCATCTTTGCTCAAATCCCTTCGAGAATTTATTTTCCGAACGCGATAGCCTTACATAATCATTGATTTTCAAACATGTAGACTGCGGTAGCGGTGCTAGATCTCTTCTCACATCAGGCTCTGGGCACATACCTCTTTCTAAAATCTCGTTAGATGTTGTGCCAATCGTACGGTAGTGTAAACGGTTGTGTGAAGAAGCCAATGATCCCAGAATGTTTATATATCTGTATGTGTTTTTATGGGTAAAATACGATGCATGCGCTCCTTTATGGTACGTTGTACTCTTTCAGCTAAGGAGGCCGTATGTATAGAATTGCTAGTGTAGTAACTGATATTAAGCTCTGTCAGCATGTTCTGAATAGCGCGGCCTATAAATTCTTTCCCCATATCCGTACAAAAATAGCCAGGAACCGTGTTTTCTTTCAACATCAGCGTTTTGGTAGCTTTAGCAACTGTTTCAGGCGATTTATTTTTCAGAGGAATTAGCCACAGATATCTAGAGAATACATCTATTATGAATAGGATGTAGCGGTAACCATCGTTATACATTGAATATTTTTGCATGTCTGTTAAATCCGCTTGCCAAGAGTCAATCTAATCCGCTTTTATCTTGGCCGTTTTAAACCTTTTTCTCACTGGCTTATGAACTGTATAAGCATCTTGCTCCCGCAAAAACACAGGCTTATTAAGTGTATAAGCATCCTGCTCCCGCAAAAACCTCTCAACATCTTTTTTCCCTACTCCATCATTGTAAACATCTCTGTACAGTCTATTAACACCGCAATAGGAGGCGGGTTTAGAAATGTCATAAAAGCGTTTTCTTAATATGTTAGCCTTTTGCATATTTTAGAGACACGTGGATAAGGTTGGCCGTTTGTTCTCTTCTTTCTCCTCTTCATAGATGCTACTGTTGGGGATGATGGCGTATTCAGTTGTGACACTTGCGAGACTTGCTTCAAGTCTTTTAACCTATTCAGATTTCCTATCAATGTTTTGGGGACATTTATTTTTTGTAGTCTTGCTTTAATATGGTTCCATCCTGTTGATGAGGGCCTGTCCCACTTTCTCATCAGATCATGGACAATGTCGACGATATTAGATCCCTGTACCCTTGTTCTTTCGACAATGACCTCGCCTGTATCGATCCACTGTATGATGGGGTCCTCACTCAATAGATTATAAAGACTTAAGCCTTTATTCCTCAGTGTATGTGGGAGACTGCTTCTAAATATATGCTCGATGTGTTGCGTTCCGTTATTCTTTGGTTGGTCATCTCTAACGTCAGGTTCAGGTCCTATGTCGCCTTGCTCAACGTTGCTCGCGCTGTGCCTAATAACCAATGTGAGCTCTGTCGGGTTCTTATAATCTTCGTACTCATGAAGAAATTTCTGCAGTGCCTCTTGGTACAAGATCCTTTTCTCATCAGGTGACTTTTCACTGTTTAATATTGCTAACAATTCGCTTTCCATTCTTTTAAGCCTACTTTTACGGGGTTCTAGAACCGTGTCTGGACTCTTTGAACTTTGCAGTGAAGCATACACCTCGTGCGGAATCATTACCACTTTCTTCATTATATTAATCTAGTCAGTAAAGGTCACAAAACTGAAAATAAGATGGGGAGAAATGATCCCCCTCTTTGTACAATAATTCGCTTTTTCTTCCACAGTTTGACTTTTACGAGCGTGCGAACGTATTATGTTCTTGTAACGACGTAGGCGAGCCTTCTGAGGTCGTTTCATTGGCACATTACATTTTATAACATTAAGACAGATTTCACAGATGCATTTTAAAAAGTCCGAGTCGATATTTTTAACAAACATCTGGTGCAATGCCCGGGGCAATCGTTGATAGATTTTTATTAATTCACGACATCAGCCTATTTGTCATTCTAGAATATACACCGTTTCAGGCTCGTTTGGGAATATATTCGATCTTAGAAGCACCCTAAACATGTTTCGCGGGTAAAGGTCACAAAGCAAATATCCGTAACGCTGACTTGTGGCTTCTTTATAAACCTCCAAAAACTCATTACCCTGATTCGGGAACATTTTATTGGCTAATACCCCAATTTGTGACACATCTCTACGTAGCGCGAATAAGACTAGATATTTTGTATTTAACGACACATCGCGCATGTATCTATTTTTGAAAAATAGGTTCTGATTGATGAAGAATACGCTTATGTTATGATGGTGGGAGAACACTGTAAATGTCTCAGCAAACGTTTTATCCATTTCCAACATGAGATCGTCAATTACAATGACTGTATGCTCATTTCCCTATAACGAACTAATAGTCTAGGATCTGGCCCAGAGTTCGTATAAATTTCTGGGTGCAGAGGTTTTGACGACTGATCTAGACTAATTTTGGGGCGCAGAATCTTAATTTTTTTTTGTCATTTTTTTTCTATTTTTTGAAAGTGGTCAAAATGGCAAAATTTTATCAAACATAGAACAACCACAATACAGGGCTCTTCAACTAACTCAAATACTGATAATGATGACTTTGTTCCAAGCTTTGTTGCTGTCAAAAGCCCTTTTGTAGGAGATAGCTTGAAGCCTACAACTATTGCGTTCACTCCCATACCGCCATACAAAGCAACTGAATTTGATAACATTTTTACAACAATGATTAACTTTCAGGACGTGCTTAAGCAGCAGAATAAGCATTCGGTGTACTGTGGTGTGATGAAGGAGTTTATGCTATTACGAAGGAAATTCAGCTCCTGAAAAAAGATCTGTTCAGTAATTTGTTTATCGGATTGGGTGGATTCCATTTTGAGAAGATTGTACTTGCTTGTATTGGATCTTATCTTCATATATCAGGAATTGAATCTGTTTTGATTGAAAGCGAATGTTTCGGTCCAGACACAGTAAAATCCGTTATGAATGGCAATCATTATTTGAGAGCCAAGCAAGGATTATCTTTCGTGCAAGAAGCAATAACAAGCATTATGTTCGATGGGTTTTTGAGTGTCGATGAACACCGTAACTTATATGAAGATGCTGCAACTAAAATTTCAATTATGGTTGCAGAACAAGAGCAATGGGATGACTTTAATTCTTCGATATATACTCTGTCTCAATCCTTTCAACAATATATAAAGCAGAGGTCTGACAGTAATGAAAACATTCATTACTGGTATCATTTTACCAATAGATTGTATTCAATCATCAGAGATTTAACCTACTCAATGCGGGCAGGTGATTGGTCACAATTTCTTTCTTCCACAGAGATCAATCCCACTTTTCTTCGCCTACAATAGAACCAACTACGCCAGATGGACACCAATCTTCTTTGAGGATTGTTTAAACTTTGAGATACATTTTCCTGATCTCCACAATTCATTCCTTAGTGGTGGTTTTGTAGTGAGGAGAACGACACGACAATGTAGTAGAGTTCCAATGGACCAGGCACTTGAGCAACATTATAATAAGCCTGCAAAAGTGTCCGGAGGATTAATTGGCTTTACTCGGAGAAAGGAAGAAGTGGCACTGTGGAATATTATTAAACATGAGAAGGACTTATATTCTTCACAAATGAGAGGTTCCGGCCAGTTTGAAAATCGTGACGAGTATGATATTCATCATGAATACTCCAAGAGCCATGCCTTATCGAGCTTCAGTAATGTCCAAGCTATTCAACAGTACATTTACAAAGTTGGAAACACATTGAGCAAAACATTAGATGGCAAACCATTCAGAAACATTGCTACCGGTGAAGAGGATAAACAGTCTTATACATACCACATTACTTGCCTGGATAGAGGAGATGTTGCTTACAAGAATTTTAAAACCGAACGGCTTGAGAAAAACACAGAAACTTTGTTTGCAGCAATTAAGAGGCAAAAACCTGCAACAGCGAGTAACACTTCCAGAAAACGAAAGGAATATGACATAAAAAATGAAACCATTGCAGCACTGAACTACATTGCATTTTCTCAGCTCAGGGAATTTCCATTGAATCAATTACTTTTCCATGAAATTACACCTCTTCCATTTTTTTCTTGTAGACAGTGATGGTTTTTTGAAGAAATCTAGGAAATCGGAATTGGGATCGGAACTTGAAAAGAAACTGGGTGAAGACTTCCCATTGTTGTTAGAAGGGAATGATGCAATGATCATGGATTTTATGGCTGAAGTAAGGAAATTCTCGGTGAAAAAAGCAATGTTGAAAACATTTGGTGAATTTGCACAATCAATTTTAAATATGTTTTGAGTATGGGATCCAAGTCAACCACAATTCATATCTTGTTTGAAAATTACAATGCTTCAAGCATCAAGACTGGAGAACGGATGAGACGATCAATTGCGCATTCGAAAATACAAATTTCCATAACATCACCTGAGCAGAGGCTTCCAATTGACTTCAACAAGTATTAGAGTTCCACAGATAACAAGGCAAACTTCAAAAAAAAATTTCTCGGCTTTTTCATGGAAAACTACCATGGAGATAAAGTAATTGGACTGGGAGGTGGTACTCTTGAAAAACCTGAAGTTTGTGTCCAATTCCAAAATGGGAAGGTCTGCGAAATTCCTGAGCTTTTTTCTTCACAAGAAGAAGCAGATAACAAAGTGATGTTACATGTAAACTATGTGGTGGATAAAGCAATGCCTGGTGGTGGAGCTACAGTTTCAGTAGCTACCAGTGATACTGATATCTTTCTGTGCCTCATCTACCATTTAACAAAATGGATTGAGCATGGCCTGAAGGAATTATGGTTTGTTAAAGGCTCTGGAACAAGTCGTAAAATCATTCCTCTGCATGGCTTGCATCAAAAGCTTGAAAACGATTTGATCCAAGTTTTACCTGCCTTGCATGCTTTAACTGGCTTTGACAGTGTCAGTAAAGTAGGCACAAAATCTAGTGCACTGAAGCAGTCAAACTATTTTGATGAAATTAAGGACTTTGGCAAGGAACCACTTAAAGAGGAAATAATCGAAGGTGCCGAAAACTTTCTGGTTCATTGCATCAAACCCAAGTCAAAATCCATATCATTTGATCAACTAAAATCTGAGCAATACTACAAAACTGGGGACAAAATCGATTTTACTCAGCTTCCTTGCTCTTCAAAAAGGGTGCTCTTCCAATATGTGCTCTACCGCGAAACTGTGATCTACCATATTCCAACTAATATTCCATATTCCAGGCTAACTAACGAAAATATCACGACTTAACCTAACCAATCGTCAAGGGCGTATAGATGACCTAACGATTGGTTAGGTTAAGTCATGATATTTTCGTTAGTTAGCCTTATAAGGCTAGTTTCACGGTAGAGCACGTATTGGAATATGGTAGATCACAGTTTCGCGGTAGAGCACATATTGGAAGAGCACCTCAAAAAGTATTAGACTGCATATTAAACGGGCATATCTTCAGTGCAAACTTTGGCTTGACTCTCCATATGGTTCCATATCTGAAAATTTAAATCCACTTGACTATGGTTACGTAAAGTCTGATGAGGGACTTTTGGAACCTCAACTAACCGATTACCCAGATAAACCTCAGGATTTGATTGAACCTTGCAGCTGCAAAACCTGTACCAAGAGGTCAAAATGCCCTTGCACTGCGTCATCCATACCATGCTGCTCATTCTGCAAGTGCAATCAAAGAACATGCCAAAATCCTAACGCCTGAATTTCAGCAGGAAACTGAATAAAATTACAGATGAACAAATCTGTACATTGTACTTCTGTTTCATTTTCATGGTGTCGGAAGATGATACCACAAAAGCCATAGTGCTTTTATTTGTAAATAATGTTTCAATAAAAGTTTAAAAAAAAAAGAAAAATGGGGCCTCCTCATTAAATGAGGCCGTTCCCACTACGTTAGCTATAACTTAGCCCATTGCCGTAGTTCTGCACTGGGAAGATGCACCTGAGTGACGGTAACACTCTTTCTCAATCACGTAAGCGGCCTTGACAGTTTTTGTCATTTTTGCCAAACTCTTTGCCACTTTTGCAAGATTTTCAGTCAACTTCATCATCAGAAATAATACATGATCTTATCTCAGTCTTTTACAACATGCAAACCTAAGAGTTTTATAAAATTAGCACTATTTTTTATATTTTGTCTATTTTTTCAAATATTCTACAACCATTGTTAATCATTGTAACCCAAAATTTAGACATTTGTACGTTTTTGTGTTAGGAAATTTTAGTAGAGCTATTAATATCTAATTTCTTGACTATTTAGTTCGATAAGATTCGTTAGAGCTAGTTTATGCACCAAAATAGCAAAAAATTATATTTTTGCTATTTTTTGGCAATATTTACTTAATTTTTTACTATTTTTGCTGTTCTTTTTTGACATTTTTGTCAGTTTTCTTGGTTCAGGCAGCAGTATGTTTCAAACACAGATTCTCAAACAAACAATTGCCCTTAAAAAAATTTTCACCTCAAGAATATGACAAAAATATGAAAAAATGATAAAATTTTGCCATTTTTGCCAATTTTTTGCCATTTTGACCACTTTCGCACCAATTTGGTGCGATGGCATAGAAAAATTCGGATTCTACGCCACAAAATTAGTCTAGATCAGTCGTCAAAACCTCTGCACCCAGAAATTTATACGAACTCTAGGCCAGATCCTGTACTATAACGTCATATACACCTTTGTATGAACGAAATATCAACTTGGTACTCGTTGAACACAGATTGATACGTCGAATAGCACCATATTACTTTATGCACACATTTTGAGAACATCTTCCCCTTATCTTTAATGATTTCAAGCATAAACACACTTTTACCACATTCTGTAGGGCCAGATATAATACATTTGGAGGTGCTTGTGAACTTGAATTTTTCTACAGATTCCATCTCTAACACGTCACACCCCTAAGTGGGTCATTTACAAAATATAACAAAATTTAAGTGCTCTTCCTTATATTCTTGTTTTTCATCTTCCACAGAACCGTGAATGACGACGATGTACAGTCCCCCCATCATCGATATTACAGATGACCCCGATGACCGTGTAGCTAGAGACTCCATCCCCGCTGACGAACCCTCAACAGCGATACCTGTAGCATGTGACAATTCAAAGCGGAAGCATGGTGAAGAACCCTCCACGTCAGGTATAGAGCGTGCTAGGATTGCGCCGGTTGATAGGCCCACAGTAATAGAGTCACAATCCTCTACGTCTTACGACACAACCCCCACAATAGTACCTTCCTCAAATATACCCTGTATTCTTGTTCAATTCCGGTACTTCCTCCACAGCAGCAGCAGCAGCTTCTCGTGCTGTGGAGGAAAGTATAACATTCGAGTTGGAGCGCACCGCTACCCTACACTGACTAGAAATCTATACGTGGTCAGGGTTGAACCTGGATCCCTGTATACCAACGGTGTTGGACTGCGGCGCGTAGTTGAACGTATTGTGGAGTTTGCCCTTCAGAACGGCGACCAACGTGAAGTCCGGACGAGGTTGTCCTCCAGATTCGGTTCAGATGACGGGGATGTAGATGATTTTTGGGTAGTAATACCGTTCAGACGCTTGGCAGCTGTAGACATAGAATATATCTTGGGCCGCATAATGCAGGCCTCTCAAAGTAGTACAGCCTTCATTATGGACAACTTCACGGTAGATATTGACAGAGTATTCCGGGTTGCGGGTCATAGTGACACACCTTATACTCTTAATTTCAATTCTCCGGTTATTTACAGAAAGCATTTAAAAGTCGATCTTGGTTGCGGCTTTGTAGCAATAGTCTTAGCTCATATGTTCACTGTGCTAAATACAATCATGTATAATATCTGGCTGCGTACGGTGGTGCAGCGTGCCCGTAAACTGGCTTCAGATTGTAAGCTTGAGTTTGAGTGTAATATGGGTCATGAAGAGCTGAGAAGGGTAGAGCAGGAAATGAATGTTCTTATAGTTGTATTTGGAAAGGATGATCGTCGTAGGACTGTGTATGTTTTTGAAAGCTGTGTGAGAGATCGTACAAGACCTCTACTTAGTTTAGGATTGTCAGGAACATCGTATCTCCCCATCCGTAATATGGAAGGCATCATGATCTGTGTAAGGGATCTCTCGAGTTTGCGGATGATATAGTGAAACATTGTAAGGAGTGCTACATGGTATGTGAGTAGTGTAAAAGCCAAAAATGTGAAAGTCGTGTAGTTGAAGCTGAGAAGAGGGAATATAATGTGTGTACACGTACATTTTTCAATAATAAAAGCTTTGAGCTCCATAAATCAATTGGCACTTGTAGGAAAATGAGAATCTGTGAATGTGGCATGTTTCATATGATGGATAATTGGAGTAAGTTTCTGCATAAATGCGATGAAATTCACTGTTCTACATGTCGTGAAAAATATAAAGCGGATGGAGTGAAGCATGTATGTTTCATGAAAGATGCTAAGCCTGAAAATAGCCCTTATATAACCGTGTACTATGATATAGAAACATACATGAACGCTGAAACCAAAGAGGTTATTCCACATTTACTCGTAAGCCAGACTGTCTGTGATAAGTGCATGGATGTTGAGTGAGATGAGTGTCACAAATGTGGTAAACGGAAAAACGTTTTTAAAACGATTGCACACGACAGCCCTGTGAAACTCTTTGTATCCTATATTGTCAAGTTAGCAGTCAAATTAAAAAAAAATGACTGTATATTCTTGCCCATAACGGAGCAAAATTTAACACAGTTCCTTTATAAGGAGTTGCTTGAACACGAGTCATTGGAGATATTTACAGGCGACCACTTGAAAAGAGGCAACAATCTTATACGAACGCAGATAAGAGGTAATATTCACTTTAAAGACACCCTGCTGTTCACACCTTGTAAATTAGCCAAGCTACCCAAGGTCATGGGCGTAGCTGCTGAAGTTTCAGAAGGGTATTTCCCTTACACCTTCTCACTAACGAAACTTTAAATTACGTAGGACTGCCTCCCCCTAAAACATTACTTTAACTACACCAACAAGAGTGATAGTGAGCGTGAAGATTTTGACCGCTACTGGAACAGTTTTAATGAAACTAGTCCGTACAATATAGCTGATGAATGTGAAGGTTATTGCGTGAATGATGGGCGCGTGCTTAGAGTATGTTTCCAGGCCTTTAGAAGGATATACATAGCCCGTTTCAAATGCGATCCGCTGCAAGTCGCAACCACGATCACCTCATTATGTTTTACAGTGTTCAAGAATAACTTCATGCCTGAAGATACCTTAGCCGTCATTCATAGAAACAATCCCCGTAGTTATAGGCACAAGGCTATTTACTGGCTCAAACGCCTACAGCAACAGACCCGGGTATATATAAAACGCCCGCAACACGGTGGAAGTACCCATTAAGGTCAATGGTCGTGTTTTTTGGGTTGATGGTCTAAATGAGGATCCAACCACTGGTGAGAAGACTGTGTACTCCTTTAACGGCTGCTGGTGACATGGATGCCCACGCCCTGAGTGTGCCGTCGCAGGGGACCTCCATAGAAGATCCCCCAACGACAGCCTCGTATGGACCCGTAAGCGCGATCAACTTATAGGCTCCCAGTTCACTCACAAAATCGTGTGGGAGCATGAATATGATACACGGATGGAAACAGATGTCAAGTACCGTGAAGTACCGTGTTGGAACCCCTCAAATGCGGCGATAGCTTGTTTGGAGGGCGTACAAAACCCATTCAAGCTATACTTTCCACCTATGGAGGGCATGAAATTCCATTACTACGAATTCTGTTCTTTATATCCCTACGTGATGAAGAACAATCCGTACACTGTAGGTACGCCTGAAAAACTTGTGGGCCCCGCCATGCCAACCATCGAGGAGTTCTCAGCTAACTTGAGTGAATGCTACTTTGGACTCTATTTCGTAGACGTGCTACCCCTTCGCGATTTATGGATGCCAATCTTACCCGTCGTTATAGATCACATGCTCATGTTTCCCCTGTGCGTGAAGTGCGCAGAGGAGAACAATGGGGATTGTAATCATACACCCAACCAGCGTAAGATCAGAGGTGTATATACAAGCCCTGAGCTGGACCTAGCCGTTCGCCATGGATATAGAATATTGAAGATACATGAGGTGTGGAAGTTTCAGAAGCTACCCAACCTTATCACATCATATATAAACGCTTTTTTGAAGGATAAGGTAGTAGCATCATGGTATCCGTGAGGGATTGATAACAAAGATGAAAAAACGGCTTATATTCAGCGTTACCGTGCCCGTGACGGTATACAGTTTGACCGTTCCCAAATTGTTAAGAATCCTTGCAAGCGCTTTATTGCAAAGTTGTGTCTAAACAGTCTTTGCACAGAATAGTGGCAAAGGGAACGTTCATTTGACACAAAGTTATAGTGAAGTCTGTGATTTTGCCAACGCTCCCGCTAAAGAGGTTATGGAGATCGTGAATGTAGGTAATACTTGCATAATAAAATACAACATCACCGAACTGGCCACAGACACCTCACGGGTTACAAACATACCTGTAGCCATCTTCACAACGGCCTACCCCGCATCAAGCTTTGGGGACTACTGCACTCTCTTGGGCGGAGGGTGCTGTACGCTGAGACAGATTGCGTAATATTCACAGAGCGGGAGGGTGAATACATGCCGTCTGTTGGGGAATTCCTCGGAGAGTTAACTGACGAGATCATGTGAACATGTGACGAGCTGCATCAGACAGAAGTAAACAGAAATTTTCTCTTGGTATCTCGAATTCTTTTACAGTATCGTCAATCTTG
Organism: Bathynomus jamesi; assembly: GCA_023014485.1. NCBI lineage: Eukaryota > Metazoa > Arthropoda > Malacostraca > Isopoda > Cirolanidae > Bathynomus > Bathynomus jamesi. The sequence continues at coordinate 63,594 of JAJOZX010000770.1, read as the reverse complement.
TGTATGACAGTTCGTGCATTAACATTTCCAAGAAGAACATCGCACCTGATTAAATATGTTTTCTTGGGAACATCAATAGATCCAGCAAGTATGTTCAAATATTTTGAGCCCCTTGCTTCACTTTCATCAACAATTAGGAAAACTAATTTACCCTCCTCTAGCAAATGTTTTATTCTACTTAACTCGCTTTCTGCCTGTTTCATTGCTATTGATCTGCAAGTTGACACGCAAGGCACTGCTACACCTAATTCAGAGAACAATTGTTTCATATGAGGGTTGCTCAACTTATGAAGAGGTATGTTGGCTGACAGAAATGTAGTCACAAGTTTTTCCGAAAAATCTGAAGACTTGTACTTTAAAAGGGTTTGCGTCTTTTCATTTCCCACATTTTGGTCTATACCACGCTGGTGCTTTTGGGTAGAGCGATGTTTATTCACAAAAAAGGATTTGTCATGCTTGACCACAACACAACATATCTGACAGTATAGCTCATTTTTTCCTGAACAAATGAATTCATTAGGATATTTTGCAATTATAGGGCGCACTTTAGCAATAGAACTAACTGCAACTTTTGGCATTTTAAATATCTGAAATCAAAAGAAATCGAAATCAGTGAAATCATAAATCAGAAAAAATCACAAATCAAAAATGGTAACCAGTAACCACAATACATACACAACCACATCCAAAACCAGAACGGACATAACTGAATAAGACAAATACGAGCAGCGAAGTTGCCAGTTAACCAAAAAGATGCCAATTTTTAGTTATTTTAATTATTTATTCCAAAAAATTGACTTTATTTACCTCATTGCTATTTTTTGACCTAACAGGTAAAAGTTGACTTTTGGTTGACCTATTAACTTTGGTAATATACCCCCTACAGGTGTTTTTATTGCATTTTCAGTCGTTTCAGCGAAAAGTGCCCCATAGGAAACAATTTGACTTTATTGACTTTTGACCGCCCTAATAATTACCTATGATTATAATGATAATATTTGCTGATCATGATGATTGTTACCTTGTTACTGTACGAATGGGTTGAAATATACAAGACCCCCCATAGATTTAGATAAATTAAATTTAAATGAATTTGGTTAATATTTTCTGGATCTATTTTGTAATACAAATATCGTACATTGGGGCGTATAAGTCTACGGTCCAGATTAGTCGATCCCCTAACTTTCAATGTCAGATTTAGTTTTTAGCCTATTCTGGGTGTTTACGTCGACCACCATGTTGCCAACATAAAATGTAAAACTTTGTCAAAATTAATTACTCAAATCCTTCATAATCATTATCATAATCATCATCTGACATCATAAGTTCATTATATACATCCTGAGATACATTTGCAAGCGGTTCGTCATATGGATCCAATTCAGATGTTGATCAAAAGCGAGCTAATGCAGGACTGAGGACATATGACAGGTAGACCTCTCTTTAAATACAAGCTAAAATGGAAAGTGGAAGGTTAATTTTTTAGGCTGGGCCTATAAGTCGACTCCCTACTTTAGGGAAATAATTTAAACTTAAAATACCGACTTATACGCCCCAATATACGGTATTAGAATAAAACAAATTTTGTTTATGAGAATGCAAAAAACTTTACTTTTTTCTACGTGAAAGTCAAAATGCGATAATAAAAACCCACTCTAATAGAGAGAGTTTATTTCCACAACCGTTTCGATGCCCACTGGCATCCTCTTCGGGTGGATACAGAAAAACGAATGAACCAAAAACAAGAGGGAAAACAGTCCAGGGACCATTAAGAAATTCGCACCTAGGTTAGATCCCGTTCTCCCGACACTGGAAGGGCATTTTTATTAAAGGGACCCGCTTATAAGTACATTCGCACAAATGCACTATACATACAGATTCTATTATACAGATTCTATTATACAGACTCTATACATACAGATTCTATTATACAGATTCTATTATACAGACTCTATACATACAGATTCTATTATTTTTTTACATAATTATTACATTTAATGTTGCATTATTATTTATTACAGAAATTATAAATTTATTATTACATTGATTATTACATTGTTGTTTATTATACAGAAATTATAAACCGAAAAACGAATGAAAAAGGCGAGAAGGAAACAATCCAGAGACCATTAAGAAATTGGCACCTAGGCTAGATCCCATTCCCCCGACTCCAGAAGGACATTTTTATTTAAGGGTCCCGCTTATAAGTATATTCGCACAAATTAAAACTATCTCCTTGTTCTATACATACAGATTCTATTATTTTGACATAATTACTGCATTTATTATTGCATTTACCTTTTTTAACATTTATTATTATTACCTTTACACTAATTATTAAATTTATTTTATTACCTTTATTATTACATTTATTGCATTTGTATTTATTTCCACACTTATTACCTCCATTATTACATTTACATTTGCGTTTATTATTCCATTTACATTTTTCCGAGAAAAAAAAACTCGAATGAAACAAAAGCGAGTAAGCAAACAATCCAGAGACCTTTAAGAAATTCACACTTAGGTTAGAACCCGTTCACCCGACTCCGTAAGGGATTTTTTTGACCAAGAATCTCATTAAAGGGTCCAACTTTAAGTACCTTTGCACAAATTAAAATTATCTTCTTGTTCTATACATACAGATTCTATTATTTTTCTTTTGACATAATTACTACATTTATACAGTACCTTACTTGATTCCCAATCTATAGCATGATTATTTTGGCTGGCGTGATAAAAAATGGCATTATTAGTATTACAACTTCTGAAGGTATATTTGTGTTCTTTAATACAGGTTTCAATATTTCTTCCAGTTTCTCCTACGTATACTAAATCACAACTTTTACAGGGAATGCTGTAGACACAGGCTTGTTCCTGTTTTGCAACGTTATTCCTAACCAATTTACTTTTCACGGTAGACGAATATTTGAAAGCCAAAGCAAACTTAAAATTTTTCGTCAACGGTTTTACTCTTAAGGCAAACTCACATATTGTTTTTGGCTGACTGAAGGTTCCGAGGGGCATAAAAAGATTTTCTGGCTTTAAAATACGCCTTTCTGATAAACCACTCAGGATATTTTAAATCCTTAAAAATGTTCCAAATCTTTGAATTTTCCGGGTCCAGCAAATGTGGGCTACAAATCCTGAGTGCTCTTAGAAACATGGAACAAATAATTGCGCTTTTAACCCCTTCATCATGATATGAAAAATAATGAATGTATGAATTACAATGAGTAGGTTTTCTATAGACCGTGAAATTGGGCTTTCCGCTTTCGTTAATGACCAAAACATCTAGAAAAGGTAATTGTTTGTTGTTCTCCCATTCATATTTAAATTTAATAGAGGGAACAAGATTATTTAATGACTGAAAGAAAGTGTCAAAGTTGTTCCAATGGTCAGGCCAAAATGAGAAAATATCATCTACATAACGAAACCAAATTAGATTCCTGGGACATATTGTTTGCAATAATTCCGACTCATAATATTCCATGTATAATGTACTCAGTATTCGGGATAAAGGGGACCCCATTCCCATACCAAAACGTTGCATGTAAAATTCTTCACCGAAGGAGAAGGCATTATTGGTGATACAGAGTTTTATCAGTTCTAAAAAATACAGATGTGGGCATGCCTAGTTCTACGTTACATGTTGGCAATTTTCTATCTAAAAAACTAAATACATCTTCAATGGGAACTTTCGTAAACAAGGATTCAACGTCAAAACTGATCATTCTTCCCCGTTTTAAATCTAAGGACATAACTTTGTTAATAAAGTCACAGGAATTAGTGATGTGCGAGCTTGAAAATTTACCAACTAATGGGGACAATTTATCTGCAAGAAATTTAGATAATCTGTAACTAAAGGAACCCCTGTGTGAAATAATGGGACGGAGTGGTATATTAATCTTATGGGTTTTGGGTAAGCCGTAAATGTGGGGGAGTTTGAGGTTAATCTGTAGAAATCTCCCGACATCCAGTGTCGGGAGAACGGGATCTAACCTAGGTGCGAATTTCTTAATGGTTCCTGGACTGTTTTCCCTCTTGTTTTTGGTCCATTCGTTTTTCTGTATCCACCCGAAGAGGATGCCAGTGGGCATCGAAACTGTTGTGGAAATAAACTCTCTCTATTAGAGTGGGTTTTTATTATTACATTTGTTTATGAGTTAACTGTATTTTTTCTAATTTTATTTTGTATGGTATCGGTATTAATATATTAAGCCGAAACGATGAATCCAGTTGTCAGAAAGTTATTTTTAAGGCCTTCTGCGAAGATATTGGCTTATCCGATCTCTGCTGTATTTTTTATCCCTTACACATCTTAGTATAGTTCTATTAGAATAGGCTGGCTTTCGGGTAACAATTAACCCTTTCATGCCTGAGTTATTTATTTTAAGGTTTTTCCTAGTTAAGCCAAAATAATCTTTCAGATTGCAAGGCTTGTTTGTCAAGTTCATGTTGCCATAAGGCTACGGATGGTGTTAAAGAAATCTTTGTTATTTGCTAGACACTACAGTTCTTATATACATAATATAAACACGTTGTTTTCATTTACTAGTGTATATATATATATATATATATATATATATATATATATATATATATATATACTGTATATCTCAGCAGAAACTTGATGCATCAGAAATGCATCTTTTGCACGAACGCTTCCAGAAAGATAAAACTATCAGGGTACGCACAAACACGACGGAACGCGCCGGAACGTTGCGTAAAATGTGCCATGAAATTTTTTCCTACTCAACATCTTGTCAGGGAATGTTTGTTTGTTTGTTTGTTTCGAAACCTCATAAAGGAAGGCACGGTGGAAATTCTTTTTTTTTTTTCAAACCTACAAATATCTCTCACGAAAGACCGCTAAGTCTTTTATAGGAAGGAGAGGAGTAAATTCTGAAATTGGTCCATTCTGTTTGTTTTTTTGTTTTTTTCGAAGTAGTGGGCCCCGCAAGGGGCCCTACAAGGGACAAACTTCCAATTGTCCCTCATTAAGGACAGTAAGGCTTCATAAACGGAGTGAGGAATTAAGGAAGGAGTTCCCCTTATAACAGAGGTGTAGGCCTCCAGGGGCAAGTTTCAAAACACCCCAATTTCCTCGGGCCAAGTGCGGGCATACTACTTGTCACCAATAACTAGGTTAAAATCGGTGTTATTATACTTCAAAGAAAAAACGTAGCAGGACCAAAAAGGACCATTTTCATTAATGTTTCCTTTCTTATGAAATAAAAGCTATATTACTTACACATGTAGTAGAATACATGAAATACCATTTCTTGTAAAAGAAAATACCTCAATATAGGGGAAATACTTTCTCAGAGTTGTATTATTTTCTAGAAATTGTCTAAAACTGAAGTGGACGCAGACTTTTGAATGCCACTCTATATATACAGTATATATATATATATATATATATATATATAGAGAGAGAGAGAGAGAGAGAGAGAGAGAGAGAGAGAGAGAGAGAGAGAGAGAGAGAGAGAGAGAGAGAGAGATGAAGAGATAAAGGATAGATGGAAGGAATATTTTGAGGAATTATTAAATAAAGAAAACCCAAGATCTTTCTATGAGGATGGATTACCAAATGTAGGTATGACAGAACAATTGGGGAGGATGGAAGTGAGTCGTGCTCTGAATAGGATGAAAAATAACAAAGCGACTGGCCCAGACGAGATACCAGCCGAGGCATGGAAGGCACTGGGAGATGAGGGGGTGGATCTGGTGTGGGATCTAATGCAGAAGTTGTTTGACCAGGAGGTGATTCCGGATGAGTACCGGACCAGCATCATAGTGCCTATATTCAAAGAGAAGGGAGATGTACAAGATTGCACGAATTATAGAAGGATCAAGCTAATATCACATACAATGAAGATATGGGAGCGAATAGTGGAGAGTAGGTTGAGAGACGAAGCGGAAGTGTCAGTGGAACAGTTTGGATTTATGCCGGGAAGGAGAACGACAGATGCAGTTTTTGCATTGAAACAGTTGGCAGAGAGGTACAGAGAGGGGCAGAAAGCGTTGCACATGGTTTTTATTGACTTGGAGAAGGCATATGATAGGATACCACGGCAGGAAGTTTGGAGATGCTTAAGGGAAAAGATAGTACCGGAGAAGTATGTTAAACTGATCAAGGGGATGTACAGGGGAGTAACAACTAAGGTGAGGAGTAGCGTGGGTGTGTCAGAGAGCTTTGGGGTGGAAGTTGGTCTGCACCAAGGATCAGCTTTGAGCCCCTTCCTTTTCAATGTGGTATTCGATATGTTGACGGACAGGATTAGAGGGGAGGCGCCGTGGTGCATGATGTATGCAGACGATGTTGTGTTGAGTGGGGAGACGAAAGAGGAGGTGGAGCAGCAGTTGGAAAATTGGAGAGAGGCGTTGGTAAGTAGGGGGATGAGAATTAGCCAAAAGAAAACCGAATATATGAGATGTGATGTGCAGCAGGACCGAGGAGGGGAAGTGACATTGAGTGGAGAGCGTGTTAAGACGGTGGAGTATTTTAAATACTTGGGGTCAACAGTGGATGCAGAGGGGGGAGCAGAGAGAGAGATAAACTGTAGAATACAGTCGGAGTGGAAGAACTGGAGAGACGTATCAGGGGTGCTCTGTGATAAGAGGGTCCCAGTGAAACTGAAGGGAAAGGTATTCAAAACAGTGGTGAGGCCGGCAATGTTGTATGGAATGGAGACTGTGCCAATGAAGAAGAGCAATGAAAGAAAAATCGATGTGGCTGAAATGAAGATGTTGAGATGGATGTGTGGAGTGACGAGGAGGGATAGGCTCAGAAATGAGCATATAAGAGGAACAGTGAAGGTGGCGGAAGCATCTAAGAAGGTGCAGGAGGCCAGGCTGAGGTGGTATGGACACGTCAGGAGAAGAGAGGAGGAGTATGTGGGGCGCAGAGTGCTGGAGATGGAGTTGCCGGGACGGAGAAGAAGAGGAAGACCGAAGACGAGATGGAGGGACTGTGTGGTGGCGGACATCAGGGAGAAGGACTTGGAGGAGGACGTGGTATACGACAGAGGAGAGTGGAGAAGACGAACCAAAAACAGCGACCCCATGTAAAGATGGGATAATAAGCTGCGAAAAGAAGAAGAATATATATATATATATATATATATATATATATATATATAATATATATATGTGTGTGTGTGTGTATTTATACAGAGGCCTATTATACGGCTCATATAATAAATAAATAAAAATGTTATAAGGTCACCAGTTTGGTCTGTCAGCAAAACAAAATATTTAATAAGGAGATAGAAATGATTTTGTGGATTTCATTTGATTAGAAAAATAAAATAATTATTTGTTCGGAGTGATTAACAATTATGTATAGGTAATTGTGCATTACAGTGACTGATTATTAACGATAAGAAATGGTTTTATACAGTTCCAGCAAAGAATCCGCCCTTCGTGTTGGCAGCAAAAATATCCCGCCCAACAACTTCAGAATGAGGCGTGAATATAAAAATTAAGCAACTGGTTAAGTTAATTGAATGCTCTGTTACGTTAATTGAATGCCCGGTTAGGTCAACTGAATGCCCGGTTCGGTTAATTGAATGCCGGGTTAGGTCAACTGTACGCCCTTGATTATTAGTTAGGTTAAGTCGTGATATTTTGAAACGTTAAAACTAACGAAAATATTACGACTTAACCTTACTAATCGTCAAGGGCGCACAGTTAACCTGGTACTTTTCCGTTATACCTCCGCTATTTCTTCTTTCCCGGTTAGGTCAACTGTACGCCCTTGACAATTGGTTAGGTTAAGTCATGATATTTTCGTTAAAATATTCGTTAGTATTTCGTTAAAATAGTCGTTAGTTTTAACAAAAATATCACGACTTAACTTAACCAATTGTCAAGGGCGTACAGTTGACCTAACCGGAAAAGAAGAAATTGCAGGGGTATAACGGAAAAGTACCGTTAACCTAACCGGGCATTCAATAATTTTTCCGTAGGTTTCGTTTAATTTTAAGCAACTTTTACCTCATATTTTTTTTTATCTCGAGGAGCCGTTTCCGTGTTTTAGGGTGGGACAGGCAAACAGACAGAAAGACAGACAGACAAACAGACAGACTGCATATATGTAGATTTTAAAAAATTCCAATTTTTTTGTAATTATAAAAACATAATTTTGTTTGCTGATTCGTAAATGCAAAGAGTGAAAAGCACGCGCTAGAGCTCCGCCCATTTTATGACGTGTCTACTGTCTATGATGTCACTATCTTTCAACCAATCCGAAATACAGAAGGACAGAGCGACGGACGGCCAGGACTCCCTTTTTATCGTCTAGATAAGACTTAAATGCTACAATAATGACAACATTAATCTAGGTCAGGGGTGGCGAACCTTTTTTACAGTTGCGTGGCCAAAAAAATATGTAAACCATAAAAAAAAATTCGCGTGCCCACCAAAGTTTATATATATTACACCAAATTATAACCATTAAGTCTATTAGTTTATACTAATTTTTTGGATAACAATTTCTACGCTTAGGCGTGCCAGGCAAATTTGATCGTGTGCCATAGGTTCGCCACCACTGATCTAAGTAATGAGATATCGGTACTGGACACTACAATAATGAGTAAGTAAGAAAACAACAACTTGGTAATAAAGTACGATATTGGACTCGCAGCAATAAGTATTTTTCTTATTTTATGCAGGAAGGATGGGCCAAGGGCGAGTGCCCTCGAAAGCGCCCCCCCCCTCATAAAAGAAGAAGAGAGCCAAAACAAAGTCCAGGGTTTTAGAGATGCCCACACACTCTGCGTTTGAAAGATTAAAGGTCATAGATGGGGGAAAGATGGGTTGAAGGAGATTGTTCCAGGGTTGACCGGTTGAGTAAATGAAAGATTGGAAGTACCGATTAACCCTTGCGTATGAGAGTTGGACAGAAAAGGAATGATAAAGTGTAGAAAGTCTGGTGCTGTGTGCTCTCCTTAAAGGAGGAAGCATGCAGGCAGAGAGTTCAGAAGAGCAGTGTCCGTTATAATAGCAATATTAAAGAGAGAGTGAAGCAACATTGCGGCGAAGAGAGAGGGATTGAAGACACTCAGTAAGAGGCGGAGAATTGATGGGACGAAAACCATTTGATTCCGCCCGGTCAAGTACGGCTGTGTGGATTGAGCCGGTGTGAAGCATACTCCATACAGAGACAGCAACTCTGCGGGAATGAAAAAACTGCGGAGGCGGTACAGCACACCTAACCTCTAAGAAGCTGTTTTAGAAAGAGGGTATATGTGATCTTTCCAGAAAAGATCACGAGAAAAGGAAATGCCCAGAATGTTAAGAGAAAAGGAAGGATTGAATTATGTGTTGTTGAAGGTAAGGGGATAGTCGTGTGAAAGATTGTGATGAGTAGACACATGAAGGAACTGAGTTTTTGAGACATTAAAAGCCACACGGTTTTCTCTGCCCCACTCAGAGATAGCAGAAAGCTCAGAGGTCAGATGCTCCATAGCCGTCCTACGCGAATCATGGAGAGACTGTTGAGAGGGACGTTTTGGGAAGAAGTGAAGAGTGGAACCATTGGCATAGGAGTGAATAGGACAGGAAGTGCGAATTAAAACATCATTAATAAATAAAAGGAAAAGAGTGGGTGATAGGACAGAACCCTGAGGAACAACACTGTTGAGAGCTTTAGGAGAAGAACAGTGGCTATCTACAACTGCAGCTATAGATCGGCCAGAAAGGAAATTAGAGATAAAGGCACAGACAGAAGGATAGAAACCGAAGGAGAGCAGTTTTTAAATTTGAGACATGTGCCAAACTTTATCAAAAGCTTCTGATATGTCTAGCGCAATAGCAAAAGTTTTACCGAAATCCCGAAAGAGGATGACCAAATTATACAATTATTATTGGATGACCAATTATACAAGTAAGTAAATAAATGAATTAGCGAAATAAGATGATACAAAACACGGTATTGATTCAATAATTGAATAGGCCAAATGCGGTCGTAAAGGGTGTGTTACATTGAACGGTAATGAGGACATTTTGAAGAGGGCCTACTCGATTAGGCAGAGTTTGTGGACATTATAAGCATTGAAAACAAAAAGTCTATCACGACGTAACAAAACACTGTAGGCCAAGTGTCAGTGGCAGAGGAGAGGGGTATAGACCTGTGATTTTGACGAACTTGACTCTGAAGACGGAAAGGCCTACAACCGTAAACTGCGTGACGAGATCTTGTTGTAAGAAAATGAAGCTTCGCCGGTCGAATTGTGGTGAAGGATGAGTGAGGCTAGGGCCAGAAGGAAGACGCAAGTTCGAATCTTGCAGAAGTGATTTTGCTTCTGGTGGGATGATGATTTACTTCGTGTATGCTCAATTTGATGATTAACTTCTGTGTGCTCGGACTGATGTTTGAAAGACGGCAGTCGGCTGTGATCGAGTGGTGTTACTGACGAAGGATCGGAGAGCGAGATGTGACGTGATTGCGAAAAGAAAGCAAGTGAGGGCGATCTGAAGTGGACTGGCACCTTTATAAGCTTGGTAACTCTTAGAAATTTGACGGTCATTTTTGAGACCCAAAAAGTAAAATAAGCGTTCTTTTGTGGATGTTTCTTGACCACCTGTGGAATTTTTTGTTTGGGCTCATTCAAGTGCAGAAAGCAAGAAAAAGAAATTTTCCATTGAGTTCCTACGCACGCACACACACACACACACACACACACACACACACACACACACACACACACATATATATATACACGGTGAACCAAAAGTAGGTGGACAGTAGCTTGAATACGGTGTGTGTTATATTATATTATAACTATGGTGTTCATTATAACTATGGTGTTTGTGTTATATTATATTAAATATTATAACTAAATTTATTTAAATTTTATTTTGTATTATAGTATACAAAAAAATTAAATATGTATTCTCAAAATAAACGTTATCATTTACTGTCCACCTACATTTGGTTCACCCTATATATATATATATATATATATATATATATATATATGGCCACCCATCCTATTCATTCTCATGCTGAAAGAAACAGACAATGAAGTAAACAGCAACAGTCATCCTTTGCAGACGATACAAAAATCAGCCAAAAACTCAGCGATGCAAAAGAGGTAGAGGTCTTCCAGAGGGACACGAACAGAATATACAAATGGTCAGAAGAGAACAACGTGACATTTAACACCGAGAAATTTCAGCTCTTCAGATATGGTAGAAATAAAGAACTTAAACAGACAGCATATTATGCCCCAGATAGAGAGAAAATTCAGAGAAGCACGAAAGCAATAGATTTGGAGTTATAATGACCGATGATGCAAAATTCGAGACATAAAATCAGATAGCGATAAACAAAGCAAAAAGAGTCGCGGAACAGGTACTAAGAACCTTCAAAAGAAGGAACAAGAAAGTAGTGATTCCCCTGTTGAATACATACCAAAATTTGAATACTGCTCAGTAGCTTGGCTCACTTTTCAATTTTTTTTGAAAAGTATAGGTGATCGTGGTTTTTCCCATTATTTGGCACTATACTAGCACATTGGTACCATTTTTACAAAAAATGATAAATATTTAGGGGTCTCGCATCGACCTTGAAATTACTAGTTTTTTTTAAAAATGAGTACTTTTTAACTTTTTACTGAATCAAGATAAATCATTAAGTAGGGATGTTTTCTGAATCCTCTTAATGAGAGAAGTCGTTTGGTGTGCCTGCCAATGTCATACGACTAACGGTTTAAAGGTTGTGCCTGTATACATGTAATACCACTGTGCTAGTATAGTGCCAAATAATGGGAAAAACCACGATCACCTCTACTTTTCAAAAAAATGAGTCACCATACCTGGGCGGAATGTATAATGTATATAGGTAATTAGAAAATGCACTATGCCTGTGCCAGGTACCTAACCTATTTCTTTTTTTGCAGATCATAACATTTTGAAATTCTGTCTGAGTTCCTCATCCTTTGTCATGGACAAATCGATGGCAACCATAACTGGAAGAACTCTTGAAGCTACAAATAGAGAGTCATCAAAAGGAAAGGCGAAAATAACATCGCTACCTTCTCTAAGATCGGCCTCGGAAATTTTTTTAGTTGGCCAACCGTCGTCCTCCATCAGTGGTAGCAAATTGCCAACAACACGGCAGGTTTTGCAATACTTCTTCAGTGTTATCCAGTACAGTGCTAACAGGAAAGACGCATTCAAAGAAACGGTAAACAACGTCTTAAAGTTTTGGAACATGGCCCGCATTAAAACAATCACAAAGCTCAACTGCGAACGGAAGCTAGAGGCATTGTGGAAAGAGTGGCACTTACTCCAAAAGAGCAGAAAACGAGAAACTGACGCCGGAGGAAAACGGCAGAAGTTTTCAGACAGTGTGGACAAGCTGTGGGATATCGGAGCATCTGACGCTGTCGAAGATATAAAGAAGAATCGACTGCTGTCCGACAACGACAAGAAAGAAGACATTGACTTCTACCTCGATGAACGTGGTCCTCGGGTGGCAACGATGAGCAGGAACGATAAAGTTTTCGCTGTAAAAAGAAAGCTACAGGAAGGAAGAGAACGTCCTCGCCAGGAGCCGCAAACCTCAAAGTGTGCATACGAAACCGGAGATGAGGCCATGGAGAATGATGATACTGGCATGTCAGGAGAGTCGGAGACAGAACTAGCGTTCCCCCTGCCGAAAGAGCCAAGTGTGTCTGTCAATTTTCCTCGCCGCATCCTTAATGCACCTGCTGTCATGGAAGTGGCTGATCGTTTCCGCACGTCCAATAATCAGGTGCGTATATGTTATGATCTGCAAAAAAAGAAATAGGTTAGGTACCTGGCACAGGCATAGTGCATTTTCTAATCACCTATATACATTATACATTCCGCCCGGGTATGGTGACTCATTTTTTTGAAAAGTATAGGTGATCGTGGTTTTTCCCATTATTTGGCACTATACTAGCACATTGGTATTACCTGTATACAGGCACAACCTTTAAACCGTTAGTCGTATGACATTGGCAGGCACACCAAACGACTTCTCTCATTAAGAGGATTCAGAAAACATCCCTACTTAATGATTTATCTTGATTCAGTAAAAAGTTAAAAAGTACGCATTTTTAAAAAAAACTAGAAATTTCAAGGTCGATGCGAGACCCCTAAATATTGATCAATTTTTGTAAAAATGGTACCAATGTGCTAGTATAGTGCCAAATAATGGGAATAAACCACGATCACCTATACTTTTCAAAAAAAATTGAAAAGTGGGCCACCCTACTGCTCAGTCTTGACGTCCCCATATAAAAGAAAGAAATTCAGAGATATTTCACAGCCAAGATTGATGGCTGCAAAGAACTCAACTACTGGGAAAGACTATGTAAACTAAATCTGTACTCCCTGGAAAGAAGAAGAGAGAGGTACACCACAATCTACATATGGAAAATGATCGAAAAACTAGTACCAAACCTCAAACTAAACACAATTACCATCCAAACAACATCTGGAAAATAGGAAAGGCAGAATGTGTAGTGTTCCCAAAGTAAAGGGACCTCTTCAACACTGAAGGAAAATAGCTTGGTTGTGAGGGGGCCAAGTGAGGGGGTCAAATTTGACGTTTTCAAAGGAAGATCAGATGCCTGGCTCAGGATGGTACCAGATGAGCCGGGTGTACCTAGTTAAGTGCGATAGAGAGCACAAGAGAGCAACTCCCAGCTTCACCAAGCTCGGCTTATAGGCGGGGACACCAGCTTGACTTACGGGTGAAGAAAGACCAACGCACGAAACTGCTACAAGGTTACGAGGTAAGTACAGTATGTTACAGTCAACGTGTGAAACTAGTCATTTCACGTATTGCCTAAAAATTTCAGGTATTTCGCGTAATTCGATTAAGCAAGTAACGACTTCGTGAAGAGTAGGTTCGGTTAGGTTAGGGTGGTTAGGTTAGTGATACGTATTACCTATAGTAGTATGGCCGCGAAATCCATGAGTGCAAGTTGCAATTGCATAATAATACGTAATGTTGCAAGAGTGCCACCCCCTACCCGCCTTTGTTGCAAGAGTGCCACCCCACCCCCCTTTGTTGCAAAAAAAAAAAAGAAAGAAAGAGAGAGAGAGAGTGCCGATCTTTGTTGCCAACCCCAAAATGGGATTGCAAGGGGCATGCAACTTGGAGGCGGAGTTCTCCCCCAAGCTATTCCCCCCAAAGGGGCATACCTAACCTAAGAGGCCTCTATGGGAAGGAAGGGGTTTCCTCACCACCCAAAGGGCCAGAAAGAGAAAGGACCAGAGATCCTTGCTCGGCTGGGAGCCGAGCTTGTATGACTCCGTCATCCGCCTCCCGCTCTTTTATAGACCTCTAATCCGCCAGTTGGCTGAGTTGCCAGATAGCGCCATGTATTTAATTCATCAGCCAATAGAAGGCTGAGTTGCCAGTTTGTGCTATATATTTAATTAATTCATATATTAATCATCGTAGGAGACTGAGTTGCCAGAGAACAATATTTATTAAATTATTTCATATATTATTCACCCATTTGGTTGCTAAATACCACCATATATTTATATGATAATAGTTGTCAGGTACCACCATTTATTTTAATTCGTTACCACAACAGATGAATCTTCTCCTTAATTCCAACAATTTACTTTAAAAGAAATTCTGTTTATTAAATAAATAATTAGAATTTAAACACACGCTCTTTACACAACTAAAATAAATACTTAAGTCCTATTTTTATTATTATTATTAATATCACAATTTTCGTTAAGTCACGAATAACAGTGGGAAAAACGAAAGGAAAAGGAACCTTACGAAGAAAGGTGAAACAAACGACAATTTCAGGTCAAAACACACGGTCGTCTCCCCTCTCCCTCATTCCCCCCAAACTTCTCACCCCATCTGCGCTTGTATAAATATTAATTATTTTGAAAATATACAAAACGTATAATCATATTTGTAGAAAAAATATACATATAATAAACGAATGATCAACTCGTGCTCACACACACACACACACACACACACACACACAGATACGTATGTATATATATATATACAGGGTGTCCGAGAATTATCTGTACAAGTTTTGGCTGTTATTAAAAGTCAACCATGAAGTGTAGAAATTCCAGTGTTGTCCCATTTTACAGAGAATCTCATTACGTTTTTTCTGATACCAAGTTTTGACAAGTTTTTTAGAAATTCCAGTGTGTCCGAAAATTATCTGCACAATTTCATCTTTTAATAAAATTCTTGATAACACGTAAAATTCTTAAACAAGATTATTTAGAATCTGTATTTTCAAAAGTTTCTTTTATTAAAGTAACGTTGTTGCAAACATTCGATATGTGCACCATCAGTGATTCGCAAAACATCCAATCGATAATCCAAATGTTGCCATGTACGCTGCAGCATATCCACATCAATTCGCTCAATAGCAGCTGTGATTCTTGCTTTTAAATCATCAATGTCTGTCACCCACGTACAAAAAAGAAAAAACTTGTCAAAACATGTTATCAGAAAAAACTTAATGAGTTTCTCTGTAAAATGGGACAACACTGGAATTTCTACACTTCATGGTTGACTTTTAATAACAGCCAAAACTTGTACAGATAATTCTCGGACACCCGGTATATAAACTTATTAATGTCGTTTAACAAGTTTATTTGTTTATTCAAGAAAGCTATATATTTTACAAGTTTTCCATTAATAAAATTCAAGTTAGATAGAGAAGAAATCATTTATCCAGTTGGCTTATATAGCCATACAAGATTTTTTCGTTAACAAAATTCAAGTTAGATAGACAAGAAATCATTAGAAGGACAAATTCCACTAGATAATAATATATATATATATATATATATATATATAATAGATATGCTTAAAAAGAGAAGTACAAGCACCAAATTTTATTTTCTATCTTCGTCCATTGTTCCCACAGGTGTGACCTGACATGCCCGAGGGGGAAAAATATATATATATATATAAAAGCAAAAAACTATCTTTAAATGCAAACAAATGGTACGTACTGAAAGGAACCCTTCTTTCTACCTGGACACCTACAGAAAATATTTAATTTTTCCTCTTTGAGTCTTACAATAAAAAGACCAATAAAATGTGTAATTAAACTAACATCCCCTTATCTACCTAAAAAGAAAACACTATATATATATATATATGTATATATATTATAAGGAAAAACTAAATACAAATTAATAGCATAGAATAGCTTTATTCTGAATTTTTACAACGTAAAAAAGTCTAACTTAGCTTTTTTAATTATAATAATAATAATAATAATAATAATAAATAATAATAATAGAAAGTCGATATCAGCCTATGTCTTTATAAAGGATTTACATTTAATTTCCGATATTCTGAATAGTTTTTTATTTTCAGTACTGAGTCTCTTAATAATAATTCTAGATAAGAATTTGCAGTATGCTAAGAATATTGTCTTCATTTTTTCTTCTGCTGACGCGTTTCGTTCATATACTTTGAACATCTTGAGAGCTTTATACATAATTTTAAAGTAAAATGGGTAATATATATATTTTTTTATTGTAAATTTGATACAATTTCAAATTAATTTCAGAATATTAGAAAGTTCATTAAATTTTATATTAATTTTCGGTTTTTTCATTTTAATGTAAAAGGCTTCGGCAATTTTTAGTTTTTGTACGTTATGTGATGAGTATAAGATTTGAAAGTTTTGAGATATATTTTTTAAATTTAATATTTTATGATCTACTCTGTAATGTTCGTTAATTTTACTTGGACGATATTTATGTTGGTATGCTCTCTCTTTAATGTGGTTTGTGGTGTAACCAATGTAAGTCGACGTACAGTCAACTACAGGACATGTAAATTGGTACACCACATGATGTTGCTTATCAGGGTTTTTGTTACGTGTCGAAAAATGGCTTGATAACTTTTTGTTTTTATAGTATATGTTAATATTGAGTTTTTTCTTTATCCATTGGTTTTATGTGCCTCTTTAATATATTGTTTAGACATATTTCTTTATGTTTTAGTCTTGTTGGGTTTCTTGTTTCGAATTAAAATTTTATATCTGTATTTTCATTTTTATTTTCATCCTTATTTTTGTTATATAAATTTGTTAGAGTTCGGTTTATGATATTATCGATTAAAAATAGCGGAAAATCACTGTTTATTAGATTTTGCTTTATTCTCTCAATTTCTTGATTAAATAGTTGCCAACTTGAGATATATTGAAAGCTCTGTGCACGAGTGTTTTAATTATTGATAGTTTATATTTTTCTGGTGAGTATGAATTATAATTTAAATACATTCCTTTGTCTGTTGGTTTAACATGTACACCAGTCGTTAAACATCCATTTTGACCAATGAAGATATTAATGTCGACAAAAGAGAGTGTATTATTCAAGGAAGGTTCAAATGTGAATTTCAATTTACTTAGTTCATGAAGTCTTCGAATAAATAAAGGAATGTGGTTATTGTTTTTAAATAGTATCAAGGTATCGTCGACATATCTCATATACAGTTTTCGGTTGTAGAAGTTGTTTTCTTTCATTATTTTATTTTCTAAGTTTGACATATAAAAGTCTGCGAAAGTAGGTCCTAATGGTGTGTCCATAGCAACACCAACTATCTGTATGTAGGTTTCATCACAGAATCTAAACGGAGTTTTTGTACAACACAAAATAAGTAATTGTTTCATATCTTCTTTTTTTAATGTTGGTGCAATTAAATTTTGATTATTGTAAACATTGTCCAAAATTATTTATATGGTTTCCATGACTGGTACATTTGTAAAAAGTGATTCCACGTCAAGAGGAACAAGTTGTTCAGCATTGGCTAAATTAGCTAAATTAACTAACTTAAAAATAGCCAACGCTGAACAATTTGTTTCTCTTGACGTGGAATCACCTTGTTTAACCCTACACTCGGTAAACCCATCGAACAGAGCAGCGTATGCGTATTCGAGAACCGTACCAAAATAAAGCATAACCCTATCACGCGCGTCTAATATAGGTTTCAGCCTGCGTAATCCGACAATTCCAAAAATTCTGTCGAGGATGAAACGGTTCCGCGTAGGAACAAGATCGTCATCAGCTGACCATTTCCACATCTATCGTATATCAATGCATGATTGTTCATTATTTATACTCAATGTGCAAACAATGGCATATGAGGAGGCGTCACTAATCACATCTCTTATTCTATCTACGTCAGCTGGTATTTTATAACGGTCCTCAGCCCACCTCTCAAGCACTACGAAGATTGTATGCATCTCCTCGCACTTAAATAAATAGCCTCACGTCTGCTTGCATGCCTGCAGGTCGTTTCAAGCACACAGTTAATGGCACCGGTTTCTCGCCCGAATACGCGCAATGACTTCGTCACGGAGCCGTCGTACGAGGCGTTGAGAATGCTTCTCAAAGTGCGCTCCAACGTATTCATCGAGATGACTATTGCACTTCCACTTGCTCATTTTGACAAAGATTAAGCTTTTCACCCGCATTAGACCTACAGTTTAACATGAAATCCGGAACAGAAATACACATCGGCAGGGAATGATTGCTCACTCTTTCACATGAACCCACCGAATTGCTCATTTTGACAAAGATTAAGCTTTTCACCCGCATTAGACCTAGTGTTTAACATGGAATCAGAAATACACATCGGCAGGGAATGATTGCTCACTCTTTCACATGAACCCACCGAATTGCTCATTTTGACAAAGATTAAGCTTTTCACCCGCATTAGACCTACAGTTTAACATGGAATCAGAAATACAGCTCGGCAGGGAATGATTGCTCGCTCACTCTTTCACATCAGCCCACCGAATTGCTCATGTTGACGAAGATTAAGCTTTTCACCCACATTAGACCTACAGTTTAACATGGAATCAGAAATACATCTCGTCAGGGAATGATTGCTAGCTCTTTCACATCATAATTTCATCGAGATAATTCAAGATCATATACAGGACCTACATTGTCTATAAGATCTATGGCGCGTGGAACATGCAGCCTTCACAAGATGTGAACATCTGCTCTGTGGACCAGTTCAAGAAAATGGATAGGCCGAACCTTGCGATGTAGGAATTTTTTCCATGGAACCGCAACCACTGATACATCCTCGGTACGGATTGCAATGCTTATTGGGGCACTTCTTGTCCTTGTATCTCCCTCATGTACACCTTCCACATTGTGTCCGACAACACAAAAACTCTCCAAAATTGTTGTGAAAGATGCAAAAGTGTAATGACAAAAAATAACAGCTTCAGAGATCATTCACACCATGCGTACACTTATCTCGTTTACGCACTGTACACCTTCCACATTGTGTCCGACAACACAGAAACACTTTCCAAAATTGTTGTGAAAGATGCAAAAAGTTTAATGAAAAAGAACAGCTTCAGAGTTCATTCACACCATACGTACACTTATCTCGTGTACGCAGTGCACACCTTCCACATTGTGTCCGACACACTACTGTTTTCTACGCGAGAGAATACACATCTGAAATCCACAGCTTGCACCGCTCAACTAAGTACGCAGGGGTAGAGATATCCCCAGGTATTAGTAGGATTCACTTTTTTTAGGCGTAAATGGCTTGTTGAGGTTGAGTTGTCAGATACCACTTTTTATTTTAACTGTTGAGGTACACATTATTATGGAGAGTTACCAGATACTCCTTTTTATTTTAATTGTTCAGGTATACATTATTAGGTTGGCCAGATTGTACCATTTATTTAATTAATTCTTAAAAGTTGGCTTAGAATTCCGCTAGTACAGTGCCCGCGAAAAGTATCCGATCACCCTTGAAATTTGTATTTTTTACATAAAAAACAATGTTTAAATGTATACTAACCTTATATTAGTATTTTGTCATCTGTCCTTTGGTTTGGATGACTTGTTCTAGACGTTTTGGCATGGATTTAATCAAGTTTTGACAAACTTCCACTGATATTTCCTTGCACCATACCTTTTTGATGGCCTCTTGTAATTTTTCAACTGAGCCAGTGTCGTGGCATTCAACCTTATTTTTTATTATTAGCCACAGATTTTCTATCGGATTGAGATCTGGACTATTACCAGGCCAATCCAAAATATCAAATTTATTGTCAGTAATCCATTTTGTCACTATTTTGGCCCTGTGACATGGTGCACCATCATGCATGTATGTTTTTGTCCTTTGGATTGCCATTGCCATTGGAAGTTTATCCTGTAGCATTGCTAAATACCGTGCACCATTCATAGTTGTGTTCTTCGAAGAAAATATAAGTTTCCACGCCCATAGTAACCGAAACAACCCCAAACCATCACACTTGGAGGGTGTTTCATTGTCTTTAGGGTGTATTTAGGGTCCATCATATTTGAGCCAATAGGCCGGCGAACCTTTTTTGGACAACTTCTGAATGTCAAAAATGTCGACTCATCGCTAAATAAAACCTTCTTCCAGTCATCAACAGTCCAATGAATGTATTTTTTACAAAATGCGACACGTTTTTACGCATTTTTTCATTAATGAACGGTTTCTTAGCAGCATGGCGAGATGGTAATCCGAGTTCTTTTTGGAGCCGCTCCTGGATAGTTCGTTCAGAAACACCAGATAACAAATTATTCATATTAAATTTTATTTCTTTCGCAGTTATTGTTGGGTTTTTCAATACTAAACGTTTCATAAGTTTGTCTGTTCGCGAATTTGTTTTTCTCGGTCTGCCAGATCGTTTTTTAGGGACTGGCGTGGTTAGGCCACCATTATTCTTAGCCCGTGAAACCCATAAATTAACGGTACTTTGGGATATGTTTAATTCCTTAGCTATCTGTCTCTGTGATTTCCCACATGCATGCAAAGCAACAATAGCACCTCGACAATCACTCTTAAGTTGTTTTTTAGCACACATTATATATAAATTTTATTTACACCACTTTCTGTAAAAAAATAAAAAATATCAAGAAATTTACACAAACAGTGAAATCTGACAAATTTGAGACACAGCCACCCGCAACGAAGGCTACCAGAACACTAATTTGAGAATGCGTTGGATAGCTCTCATATCAGCGAGCAACCTCAAAGTTACCAGATGTCGCTAGAACAAATAGAAAGTGAATTACGTGTCTCTGAATATCAAGGGAAAATATTGTATTTTCTTGAGTGATCGGATACTTTTCGCGGGCACTGTAGGTTTAGAAGGCGTAACCAACCATTTGGTATAATTGTTTACAACCAAAAAAATTAAATAAAACAACATTACATCATTCTGTTTATTATAAATATATAGAAAATAAATATACATTTGAATGATCAATTAAAAATAATAATCGTTTAAGAAATATGAACGAGGAATATGCATATAATCAAAAATATATCCGTCAATATAACAGTACAGGAGAAATATATGTGTATATATACACAGTAAACTTCCCTCGGGGATTTGAGGGTGCCGTTATTGCGAATTTTCCGTTGTCTCAGAAGTTTTTTTAAATGTATTTAATGCGTAAATAAAGGGGGTTAAATAAGAAATAGAGAGATAATGAATACTACTTTATTAAATGGTAAATGCACAGTACGTAAATAAAGCAAAAAGAACATTTTAAAATTGAAAAAAAACTATTCTAAATTCTCCACCACGAGTGCTTCATCTGTAGAGGGTGCATTTTCTTCAATTGATTTTTCAAGAATTTTCTTATGTCACCTTGTTGCGCGGATGCTTGTTTTTTCGTTAACATCGTGTTTTTAAGCATATGTGCTTGCATTACTTCTTGCATATTCAATCTTGGATTTTGTTAAAAAAAACAGAACCGTGTCCATGCACGATTGTGCGGCGGTCCAAGTTGTTCTTTTTTGTGTTTTCTTCTCAGTAACTTTCGGAGACATTGCGAGAGGGGTGTATTCACTTATAATTTAACGTTATAAATGTAGCACTGAGTGTTCCACGTGTTGTCGTTACAGAGTTCACTTTCAAAATGGCGCCGGATGTAAACAAAGTCATGCGCGCTGCCGTTTTCTTTATTGTACGACAATTTTTAAAAGTGCCGTTATCTCGAGTATTCCGTTATTTTGAGTGCCGTTATTTCGGAAGTTTACTGTATACAAAATTATGGAGATATATAGAAAATAAATATACATTGGAATGATAAAAATACAAAAATAAAAAATAAGAAATAATATAAGCATCAACATAGCAGAAATATATACACACAACTAAATAAATAAATACATGCACTTTATCTTCTACCGCGCAACATAAAAATGAGAAATAATATAACCATCAATATAGCAGAAATATATATACACACAATTATGTTAAATAAATACATACACTTTATCTTCTACCGCGCAAAATAAGAAATCGTAAAGCCATCAATATATCAGAAATATTTACACACACACACACACACACACACACACACACACACACACACACATACACACACACACACACACACACACACATATGTTAAATATATAAATGCATTTCACTTTTTTTTTTTAAATACTAAACTCGCACTTATTCGAGTCTACAATTACATCATTATTGCTCTGCATTACGCAGTGTACGCGGTTTAATAATATTTCACCGGTTAAAGTATAGAGAAACCTGTACTCGATATGAAGGGCCTTCATATCGTTCAGTACTATTTTTGTCCCACTTTACATCCGGTTGGTAAGTTATCTTTAAATACGGCTAGAATACAATCAAAAGCACGCACAAAGAGTTCATCGTTAGCCACATTATTAAACAAGTTTATAAACACCCCTTTCCAATCGAGGGTTTATTTCTACTGACCCGAGCTTTTCAATCGTGAACTCATCTTCACTCAACATAGCGGTATTTGAAATAATCTTCTAAGTCGTTAAGACAACTGCTCGTTATAGGCAGTTTTATTTTTTTACCACTCATCATTTCCACAAACTAAACATCATCACACTCCGGCGCACTATTTGAGAAGAACATATGCCCATATTTTTCCTTTTTATTTAACAGACGATACTCGTCTCTAAAGTCTGCTAAAAACTCAAGCAAGGCACTAGCCACAACCTCACTACGAACCTCATCATGATATACATTAATATAGTGGTAAAAACACTTAAGATTGTCCATGATGACGAGATTCACATTTTCAACCGAAGTGTACGAGTACTCGACATGATGTAGCATGATATAATACCGTTTATCACACCACTCATCCACAAGGCTCACTATCCATATCTGCTGCTTCTCTTCTGCACGCGTTGTTTCTTTTACTTCACGGTATATGTGAGACTTTATAAAGCTTAGGTCTACAGCATACTTCAATACATCGTCTGTGCAACGAAAGCCTACAACGCTCTCACCAGAATAACCATAGAGTATTTGTACATCTTGAACCTTCGCACGATCCAATGTGGTTTTAAAAGATGCAAAGGAGGGAGGAATAGGATGTTTTTCGGTATGCACCACATCTTGACACTTTGCTGAATACCATTTCATAAATGTTGAACAAGCAATATTAAAGGTAGCCATTTTCTTCTACGCGGACGAATACACGTCTGAGCTCAAGGGCTTACTGCAATCAAATGACCACGCAGGGTATCCAAGGTAACGCCAATTGAAACGTGATTTATTTAATAAACGAAATATTCAAGTCATACATATATTTACAAATACGTGTAATAAATAAGTTAACAATCGACACATCAAAGATTATATTCAAGACATATATTTACAAACACGTGTAATAAATAAATTAACAATAGACACATCAAAGATTATATTCAAGGTGTATATATATATTTACAAAAACGTGTGATAAATAAGTTAACAATTGAAATTATGTTAACACAATAAATAACAGAAAACACAAGAAAAACAAATGCATAGATTAAAAAATTGTATTTAAGGTTGCGTATTATATAAACTAATTATATATACCATCCGTAATGTCGATGATGGGGTGCTGTACCTCATCGTCATTCATATAAAATATATATATATATATCACTACCTTCCTACATCACTACCTCTCTACTCCATTACCTCACTAACTCATCAGCCATAACTTTCCAAGAGTAACCTACATCACTACCTCTCCACTACAGTACCTCATACCTCTTCACCACCGTACCTCACAACCCATAATTAACCTAAACTAACCGCAATTTAATGCAGTTCACCTAATAACCTAACCTAATCACTGCCAGGTCTAACTCTCACTACCTCATTGCCTCTCTAACTCACTACCTCTTTATCCACTCACAACCTTCATACATCACTACTCCCTCTCTAACCCATTTCATCACCATTACACTAACTCAATACCTTCCTGCCTCTCTACTCACTACATCACTGCCACACTACCCATAGCTAGCCGAGAGTGACCTAACCTAATTTAATTTTTATAGCTTTCGATATCTGTACAAGCGTAACTTCACCTAGCCTAATGTGGGAAGTAATAGACGCTAATAATCTAGCCTACGCTTTCTTTTCTTTCTATTCATTATGATTACCATTAGTAAGGTACAGATTCAAGTTTTAAATATTTCTTTTAACTTTGATCAAACTGTTTCACGTTAAAAATGTTCCTCTGCGAAGGCAATAAAACTTATAAGGCGGAGCGAAAAACTTGACCTCACAACCCATCTAATTCAATACCTCTCTACCCACTACATCACTACCTCTCTACCCCATTACCTCATTAACTCACCGCTTCTAATGACAGAATTAACTCAATGCAACTTTATTTTATTTTTACTAATCTGATTTATATTTCTTATCTTCCTTCGTAAAATTGAAATGAATCTCAAAGATTTTTGCCTGGAAAGCTGTCACGCTCCCGAAAGGCATATTCAAATAAAAATACTGTAACTAAACTACTTGTCACTAAAAAGAAAAACAAAAAAACATTAGCAACATTATGCGATCCTATATGGATGTAATGCATATCTTTTGTAATGCTTTCTTTCTAAATTCTTATAATATACGTATATATAGATATGTGTGTGTGTGTGTGTGTGTGTGTGGTTAATTAGCATACCTTTGATGGTTAACAAACAGGTGCGAACTCTCTCTCTCTCTCTCCACCCCCTTCATTTCAAAACTTACAGAATAAAGGGTCGGAACTCTTTTTTCAAAAAGGTTTCTCTCTCTTCTCCCTCCCTCTCTCTCTCTCTCTCTCTCTCTCTCTCTCGGACAATATATATATTATATATACACACTGTATATATATATATATATATGTATATATATATATATGTGTGTGTGTACACACACACACACACACACACATATATATATATATATATATATATATATATATATATACTGTATATACACACACACACACACACACACACATATATATATATATATAAAATTTTCAGACTGCTGTTTTTCTCTCTTGAAATCTAATGGTTTTCATACTATGACATAACTGTTCCTATGTCCATTTTAAAAGAAAAAGTAATTTATATTTTAATAATTTAATTTAAATCCACGAAAGAAGTTTAGTTTATTTAAATATCCCTCTTTAATGGATATTTAAATAAAATTTCCTGTTGTTATTTTCGTTGGCTGTATTTGATCTTTGTTTTTTGTTCACTTATGGTTTTCATTTCTCTATTCATAACCTCTCTCTCTCTCTCTCTCTCTCTCTCTTTTCTCTCCTATCTGTCCTTTGCAAGCTTCCTCTTATGGAGAGGACTAACATTTTAGGTTCACTCAAAGGCCGGTCATTCATTGTCATCCCCGATAAACGAGAAGAGAGATTAAGTAGGTAGATCTGAAAACAACGTGAAAATACGGTCAGTGATATTTCGTCTTCAAACCAACTTTCCTTTGTATTGTATTTCATTTCCTTATTAGGAGACTAAATACCAGAATCACGGACGACTGTACTTTAGCTTAAGTACTGTTCAATTTACCATTGCTGGATCACAAAAGGTTGTTTCATAAGGACAAATTATTATTATTATTATTATTATTATTACACTTCACTAGTTTTTTCTGTACAGTCAGGAGTGGAAGCTAATTTTATTCGTTGTAATTAACAACGTTATTAATTACAAATATATTTTTCTCGTACATACGAATATGTGAGAACCGTTCTGTAAGCTTTGAAATGAAGGGATGGAGAGAGAGATAGAGGGAGAGTTCGCACCTGTTTGTTAACCATCAAAGGTATGCTAATTAATCACACACACACACACACACACGCGCATCTATATATACGTATATTATAAGAATTTAGAAAGAAAGCATTACAAAAGATATGCATTACATCCATATAGGATCGCATGATGTTGCTAATGTTTTTTTGTTTTTCTTTTTAGTGACAAGTAGTTTAGTTACAGTATTTTTATTTGAATATGCCTTTCGGGAGCGTGACAGCTTTTCAGGCAAAAATCTTTGAGATTCATTTCAATTTTACGAAGGAAGATAAGAAATATAAACCAGATTAGTAAAAAATAAAATAAAGTTGCATTGAGTTAACTCTGCCATTAGAAGCGGTGAGTTAGTGAGGTAATGGGGTAGAGAGGTAGTGATGTAGTGGGTAGAGAGGTATTGAATTAGATGGGTTGTGATGTCAAGTTTTTCGCTCCACCTTATAAGTTTTATTGCCTTCGCAGAGCAACATTTTTAACGTGAAACAGTTTGATCAAAGTTAAAAGAAATATTTAAAACTTGAATCTGTACCTTACTAATGGTAATCATAATGAATAGAAAGAGAAGAAAGCGTAGGCTAGATTATTAGCGTCTACTACTTCACACATTAGGCTAGGTGAGGTTACGCTTGTACATATATCGAAAGCTATAAAAATTAAATTAGGTTAGGTCACTCTCGGCTAGCTATGGGTAGTGTGGTAGTGATGTAGTGAGTAGAGAGGCAGGAAGGTATTGAGTTAGTGTAATGGTGATGTAATGGGTTAGAGAGGGAGTAGTGATGTATGGAGGTTGTGAGGTAGTGGATAAAGAGGTAGTGAGTTAGAGAGGCAATGAGGTAGTGAGAGTTAGACCTGGCAGTGATTAGGTTAGGTTATTAGGTGAACTGCATTAAATTGAGGTTAGTTTAGGTTAATTATGGGTTGTGAGGTACGGTGGTGGAGAGATATGAGGTACTGTAGTGGAGAGGTAGTGATGTAGGTTACTCTTGGAAAGTTATGGCTGATGAGTTAGTGAGGTAATGGGGTAGAGAGGTAGTGATGTAGGAAGGTAGTGATATATATACAGGGCGTCCCAAAAAAATGTATACACACTTTAAATAATTATAAAGGCAGTGTTTATTAAAATACATTTCATTTTCAAAATGTAATAGAATCTACAGACATTATTTAATTGTTTTGTCAACGCCTGTTTTCAAACCGACGTCCGTTCTGGTTCAGGCACTGCTGATAACGCGAAGCAATGGAATCGCAAACATCACGAAACATTTCGTTTGGTATTTGTGTGCATTCTCGTTCAATGGCTGCTCTCAATTCAGCGACTGTTGCAGGTTTTATAGCGTAGACTTTGTCTTTTAAGTATCCCCATAAAAAAAAGTCTAGTGGTGTGAGGTCTGGTGAACGCGGAGGGTATTCTACGAAACCCCTTCGTCCAATCCACATCCACATCGTGCCAAGTACCACTCGCAATACTCCACTCTTCGGTCCGGATCCTCTTCATTAATAGCATGGACTAATCTTGGAATGTAACTTTTCCATTGACAGCGCTTCAAAATGCGTTGGACAGATGATTCTGAAATTCCTACCTCACGACTCGCTTGCCGCACAGATTTTCTTGGACTTTGGTGATACGTTTCCAGTACTCTTTCTTGCTTTGTGGGGCTTGTCGATGTCCGTGGTCTTCCGGAACGCTTCTTGTGGACATTCTGAACAGTTCCATCGGCTTCAAACTTATCTCTAATTCGAGTGATGGTAAGTCGCGTTGGTGGATCTGTTTGAAACTCCCTCCTAAACTGTCTTTGCACTTCAACTGCGTTTTCACACTTCCAGTAGCATTTTAGAATGAATTTCCTTTGTTCAAAGCTTAGTCTGACTGCCATTATTAATTCTAATGGGTTTAACTTGGAAAGAAAGGAACATCAATTGAGCTATCAGCTGTTAAAGTGTGTATACATTTTTTTGGGACGCCCTGTATATATATATATTTTATATGAATGACGATGAGGTACAGCACCCCATCATCGACATTACGGATGATATATATAATTAGTTTATATAATACGCAACCTTAAATACAATTTTTTAATCTATGCATTTGTTTTTCTTGTGTTTTCTGTTATTTATTGTGTTAACATAATTTCAATTGTTAACTTATTTATCACACGTTTTTGTAAATATATATATACACCTTGAATATAATCTTTGATGTGTCTTTTGTTAACTTATTTATTACACGTGTTTGTAAATATATGTCTTGAATATAATCTTTGATGTGTCGATTGTTAACTTATTTATTACACGTATTTGTAAATATATATATGACTTGAATATTTCGTTTATTAAATAAATCACGTTTCAATTGGCGTTACCTTGGATACCCTGCGTGGTCATTTGATTGCAGTAAGCCCTTGAGCTCAGACGTGTATTCGCCCGCGTAGAAGAAAATGGCTACCTTTAATATTGCTTGTTCAACGTTTATGAAATGGTATTCAGCAAAGTGTCAAGATGTGGTGGATACCGAAAAACTTCCTATTCCTCCCTCCTTTGCCTCTTTTAAAACCACATTGGATCGTGGGAAGGATCAAGATGTACAAATACTCTATGGTTATTCTGGTGAGAGCGTTGTAGGCTTTCGTTGCACAGACGATGTATTGAAGTATGCTGTAGACCTAAGCTTTATAAAGTCTCACATATACCGTGAAGTAAAAGAAACAACGCGTGCAGAAGAGAAGCAGCAGATATGGATAGTGAGCCTTGTGGATGAGTGGTGTGATAATTGGTATTATATCATACGACACCATGTCGAGTACTCGTACACTTCGGTTGAAAATGTGAATCTCGTCATCATGGACAATCTTAAGTATTTTTACCATCATATTAATGTATATCATGATGAGGTTCGTAGTGAGGTTGTTGCTAGTGCCCTGCTTGAGTTTTTAGCAGACTTTAGAGACGAGTATCGTCTGTTAAATAAAAATGAAAAATATGGGCATATGTTCCTCTCAAATAGTGCGCCGAAGTGTGAAGATGTTTAGTTTGTGGAAACGGTGAGTGGTAAAAAAATAAAACTGCCTATAACGAGCAGTTGTCTTAACGACTTAGAAGATTATTTCAAATACCGCTATGTTGAGTGAAGATGAGTTCACGATTGAAAAGCTCGGGTCAGTAGAAATAAACCCTCGATTGGAAAGGGGTGTTTATAAACTTGTGTTTAATAATGTGGCTAAAGATGAACTCTTTGTGCGTGCTTTTGATTGTATTCTAGCCGTATTTAAAGATAACTTACCAACCGGATATAAAGTGGGAACAAAAATAGTACTGAACGATATGAAGGCCCTTCATATCGAGTACAGGTTTCCCTATAATTTAAGCGGTGAAATATTATTAAACCGCGTACACTGCGTAATGCAGAGCAATATTGATGTAATTGTAGACTCGAATAAGTGCGTGTTTAGTATTTTGAAAAAAAAAGTAAAATGTATTTATATATTTAACATATTTTGTGTGTGTGTGTGTGTGTGTGTATATCTTTCTGCTATATTGATGGCTATATGATTTCTTATTTTGCGTGGTAGAAGATAAAGTGTATGTATTTATTTAACATAATTGTGTGTATATATATTTCTGGTATATTGATGGTTATATTATTTCTTATTTTTTATGTTGCGCGGTAGAAGATAAAGTGTATATATTTATTTAACATAATTGTGTGTATATATATTTCTGCTATATTGATGGTTATATTATTTCTCATTTTTTATGTTGCGCGGTAGAAGAT
The DNA here is from genome assembly GCA_023014485.1 of Bathynomus jamesi. Lineage (NCBI taxonomy): Eukaryota > Metazoa > Arthropoda > Malacostraca > Isopoda > Cirolanidae > Bathynomus > Bathynomus jamesi. Next base: position 33,712 of record JAJOZX010000770.1, on the reverse strand, counting down.
AAAGTGTATGTATTTATTTATTTAGTTGTGTGTATATATTTCTGCTATGGTGATGGTTATATTTCTTATTTTTTATTTTTTATTTTTATCATTCCAATGTATTTATTTATTTCTATATATCTCCATAATTGTGTGTATATGTATATATATATATATATATATATTTCTCCTGTACTGTTATATTGACGGATATATTTTTGATTATATGCATATTCCTCGTTCATATTTCTTAAACGATTATTATTTTTAATTGATCATTCAAATTTATTTTCTATATATGTATTTATAATAAGCAGAATGATGTAATTTTGTTTTATTTAATTCTTTTGGTTGTAAACAATTATACCAAATGGTTGGTTACGCCTTCTAAACCTACTAGCGGAATTCTAAGCCAACTCTTAAGAATTAATTAAATAAATGGTACAATCTGGCCAACCTAATAATGTATACCTGAACAATTAAAATAAAAAGGAGTATCTGGTAACTCTCCATAATAATGTATACCTCATTAGTTAAAATAAAAAGTGGTATCTGACAACTCAACCTCAACAAGCCAATTACGCCTAAAAAAGTGAATCCTGCTACTACCTGGGGATATCTCTACCCCTGCGTACTCAGTTGAGCGGTGCAAGTTGTGGATTTCAGATGTGTATTCTCTCGCGTAGAAAAAAAATAGCGTCGGACACAATGTGGAAGGTGTACACTGCGTACAGGAGATAAGTGTACGTATGGTGTGAATGAACTCTGAAGCTGTTCTTTTTCATTAAACTTTTTGCATCTTTCACAACAACTTTGGAAAGTGTTTCTGTGCTGTCGGACACAATGTGGAAAGTGTACACTGCGTACACGAGATAATTGTACGCATGGTGTGAATGAACTCTGAAGCTGTTCTTTTTTGTCATTACACTTTTGCATCTTTCACAACAATTTTGGAGAGTTTCTGTGTTGTCGGACACAATGTCGAAGGTGTACATGAGGGAGATACAAGGACAAGAAGTGCCTCAATAAGCAGTGCAATCCGTACCGAGGATGTACCAGTGGTTACGGTTCCATGGAAAAAATTCCTACATCGCAAGGATCGACCTATCCATTTTCTTAAACTGGTCCACAGAGCAGATGTTCACATCTTCTGAAGGCCGCATGTTCCACGCGCCACAGATCTTATAGACAATGTAGGTCCTGTATATGAGCTTCAATTATCTCGATGAAATCATGATGTGAAAGAGCTAGCAATCATTCCCTGACGAGATGTATTTCTGATTCCATGTTAAACACTAGGTCTAATGCGGGTGAAAAGCTTAATCTTTGTCAAAATGAGCAATTCGCTGGGTTGATGTGAAAGAGATGGCAATCATTCCCTGCCGAGTTGTATTTCTGATTCCATGTTAAACTGTAGGTCTAGTGCGGGCGAAAAGCTTAATCTTTGTCAAAATGAGCAATTCCGTGGGCTGATGTGAAAGAGTGAGCAATCATTCCCTGCCGAGGTTTATTTCTGTTCCGGATTCCATGTTAAACTGTAGGTCTAATGCGGGTGAAAAGCTTAATCTTTGTCAAAATGAGCAAGTGATAGTGCAATAGTCATCTCGATGAATACGTTGGAGCGCACTTTGAGAAGTATTCTCAACGCCTCGTACGACGGCTCCGTGACAGTCATTGCGCGTATTCGTGCGAGAAACCGGTGGCATTAACTGTTTGCTTGAAACGACCTGCAGGCATGGAAGCAAACGTGATGCTATTTATTTAAGTGCAAGGAGATGCATAGAATCTACGTAGTGCTTGAGAAGTGGGCTGAGGACAGTTATAAAATACCAGCTGACGTAGATACAATAAGAGATGTGATTAGTGACGCCTCCTCATATGCCATTGTTTGCACATTGAGTATAAATAATGAACAATCATGCATTGATATACGAGAGATGTGGAAATGGTCAGCTGATGACGATCTTTTTCCTACGCGGAACCGCTTCTCCCTCGACAGAATTTTTGAAATTATCGGATTACGCAGGCTGAAACCTATATTAAACGCGCGTGATAGGGTTATGCTTTATTTTGATACGGTAGTCGAATACGCATACGCTGCTCTGTTCGATGCGTTTACCGAGTGTAGATTTAAACAAGGTGAGAATGGTCTAGAGGTTGATGATTATTTAATAAGTTTAGACTCTTAGAAATATCCCAAGCTTTGGTACAAAACGCTTGAGAAGTACAGAGCTGGGCTCGCCTACACCGTTCACCCTGAAGAGCTACTTCTTTATATAATGATCATGTGTTGTAACGAATTAGATTACCTCGGCTACAGCTATGCATTGTGAAGAAGAGATCGCGATTGAAAAGTTTGGGACGTTAAGAAAAAGTCCCCGATTGGAAAGGCATGATTATAAGCTTGTATTCAATGTAACGGAACACGACGACGTTTTTGCCCGTCCCCTTCTATCCCTGCGACAGTAGATACAAATATTATTATTATATTATTATTATTATATTATTATCATTAAAAGCTATGTTAGACTTTTTACGTTGTAAAAATTCAAATAAAGCTATTCTATGCTATTAATTTGTAACTTAGTTTTTTCCTTATACTATATATACATAATATAGTGTTTTCTTTTTAGGTAGATAAGGGGATGTTAGTTACATACAATTTATTGGTCATTTTATGGTAAGACTCAAAGAGGAAAAATTAATATTTTCTGTAGGTGTCCAGGTATAAAGAAGGGTTCCTTTCAGTGCGCACCATTTGTTTACATTTAAAGATAGTTCTTTGCTTTTATATATATATAAATATATATATATATATTTTTTTTTTTTCCCCGCGGGCGTGTCAGGTCACACCTGTGGGAACAATGGACGAAGATAGAAAATAAAATTTGGTGCTTGTATTTCTCTTTTTAAGCATAATATATATATTATATATATATGTAAAAATGAACCATAAATAACTCCCATATTCCTATACTATCTTATTCTTCATGTAATTCTTGTATTCATTTATATAGTTCTTGTATCCATTTTAAGAAAAAGTATCCATTTTAAAAATTCATGTGTTATATGGTTCATGTATTTATATAATCCTGTATATTCTTATATATTTAACTTTATATAATGCCTATACTCATATGTATGTACGTGTGTGTATTCATTTTTACATAAGGACCAAAATCGCCCAACGCGAGTTTGGATAAAATTTTTGATTTGCTTTCTACTTTGCCAAATAATTGGTGACCTGTTGTTTTTTTAAAATCTCATAATCATTTTTTAGATTTCGCTTAATAAGGAATCGTGCTTAAGCTTTGCAATGTTCATATTTTGTATACATTCCTTTCGTTATAAAAGATGAGATCATGTCTTGCCTAAGCATTAAAATTGTACATCTTAAACCTTAAAATTTTACTCATATGCATATTTTAGTGTAAAGATGCATAGTCCGATTTCCACTTTTAGTTAACTTGGCAGATCATGATAACATCAGATCTGAAAAGTCGCGGTTTAAGATAAAAATATGGTTTCGTCTTCAAATATTTTGTTTACTCGTTCAAGCCTTACCACAGCTAAAAATTTACTTTATTTTCGAATATTGTGCAAAAATAATACAGCCTTTTTAGCATTTAATAATAATGATGTTAGCAGTTTTTGGGTATATAAACCCACTAAAAATATTCCATTGTCATTCAGAAGCTAATTCAGAGGCTGAGCACTACCTGTACATTTTAGCAGTAAATTTACAGTTGAAGATAGTTTTTATCTTATCCTTCGAGCCTTGCTCTCTTCAGAAGAACTTAGTCATTAAACTTTCCGGATACGCTATAAGAAGAATCCGGAACCTTCAGCATTTTTAGTAAGTCTATCAGAGTCCTCCGAGCCACTATAGAAGAACTCGGAGAGTAATATAGAAGAAAACTACTGCAAGTCACACATCCGTTGCTGCCACCTAACTAGAACCCCCGTCGACTTCGAACCACCGGGCCATAGACGGAGGGGTTAACAACTGGCGACCCTTTAACCAGGATCTTCACGACTCCAGGATTCTTCCAGTCTTCCAGACCCTGGAACCAGAACCAACACCCAGTTGACCGGCGTGTCACGACTTCTAGTTCGTCACATCCACCCTTGAACCGGTGCGTCACGACTCCAAGTTCTCCACGCCTAGTTTTCATCCAAGAACAAGTGGCCAGCAAGACACGTCTTCAGGACACGTCTCTAAGGATTTCGCCGTAGGAATCTTGTTAAGTACAAAACTCTTTTTTAAATAATTCTAAACATTTGAAAAGTCATTATTATTAACAATTAATATTTATATTGAGCCAGAATTAACACAAAACACAGTGAACACTTCAGACACCAGTGATACATTTTTTTTATTGAAAACAGTATTGTCACAGAATTATTGTCACAGAATTATTGTCACAGAATTATTGTCACAGTTATTTATTTTTACTATTCTAGTTAGTATAGTATAAATTTAATGTACCAAACATAGTATTACCATACCTTCACGTACATTCGAGTGAAATTTTGTTTACATTTTTATTATTTTGTTTGCAATCTTTTCAAATTTTCCCCTAGTTAGGCAAATTGTTGTGCATTTATTTTTTTAGATAGTGTAGTTAGGAAAACCCCTTAAGTGATCATTCCATAAATTAAGATCGGTCAAGCAGACCTAATTAGAACACATTAATAAGTACCTTCACATATGAGCGATTCAGACGGTGCGCTTTCTGACATCGAAAATTTACCTACACCCATTTTTCCACCTACCCCGCGCCCTTCAAACATACTCCCAAACACACAAGCCAATATGTCTCAGTCTCAAACCCCCGCCCCAGCATACATTAACTTAGGCAGACTAGTAAACCTTCCTCATACTGTTTTAATTTTTAAGGGGACCATAGATAATCGTTTTGTTGAACCACGCGTAAGACCTTGGGTTGAATCTTTAGAGCAACATTTCTTACGCGAAAATATTACCGATAATGATATAAAAATTAGGGAAGCAAAAAGATTTATCGACCCGAAAGAAGGGAATGCTCATGACACAGTCACTTACGTCCCATCAATTAGCGAAGCTACAACATGGGACGATTTTAAACAAAACTTATTAGAATTTTTTAAAGAAATAACCCTTGCACAACCCTTAGCCACGTTAGAAGCAGTCTTCCAAGCTAAATGGAAGAAAGAGGAACACGAAGATTTAAACAATTTTATTACACGTACACATAAACTTGTAGGAGAAGCCCTCCGGGCCGCAGAAAATGCATGTGGCATAACTTTCACTTCGAAACAAAGAAATCTAATAGTAGCCACAACCATTTACCAAAACCTACCCGGAGCACCTAAAAAAAAGTTTCAGGAGTTTTTAAATGTTGACAAACCTGTAAGTGTAGCCATAAACAAAACACGGGAACATTACCCCGATTTAGCAAACCAAAACTACCGAAAGGTAGAGAAACCCCTGTACATTATATTCACAGCAGCAGCCACAACACCAACAACAACAACCCTATAAATCGAGGCCAATGCAGGGAACACCCCAGAAACAAGCCCCCCAAACCCAGAATACACGCCCTCCTCCACAGTGTTTTAACTGCGATAGTTTTGGGCACATGATAAGTCAATGTAATTACCCCTCGTATTGCTCCCACTGTCACGAACATGGTCATCGCCGTGGCGATCGCCAAAAGTGTGCTGATAAAGCCCCTGCAGGGTATAGACCCCACTTTCAGAAACCAAACCAACCACGTTCCCAAAACGTATCCCAAAAGTCATCCAATCCCCAGAAACCAGTCCATTCCCAGCCTCAGTCGAACTACCAACCCAATAGATCACGACCACAGGGTCAACCACACTCTTACCCCATGTACAAACCTCAGTACAACCAGCAAGGTCAACTAGTTCGGTACGTAGAAGTACCCGTGGAGGAATCATTTTCCCCAGAGAACAGTTTTCAAGAACACCCTCCAGCGTATGATATTCCCGTAGAATATGACCCAGGTCCTCCCATAGAAGACCATTCGAGCCCTTTTTTAGACCCTACATTGGAGGCGGCAGTTCAACCTCCTCCCCCTAAATTACAGTAATGAACCCAGATACGCACACAAACTCCCCATCAGGATAATAGGTGCGGACCTCCTAGATTTAATAATAAATTGTAGCACCGATAACCAAGATTTAACTGCTCTCCTAGATACAGGAGCACACGCGACGTTAATTAAGAAACAATGTGTAGATGAATTACTAGAGAGTACAAATTACAAATATGAACTTAAGGCACCATCCTGCCAACTCAGAGGAGTTACGGGCACACCCATACCACATACGGAGAAATTGAGTTATATTTAGAAGTTGGAAACGCGGTATACCCCGCGAAATGTTGTATAGTGGACACAGTCGCCACCTTTCAGACAGACATCCTACTAGGTATGGATTTTTTTAACCGGAATCAATGGGAGATTTACCCAGCCGGAAAGTTAGTAAAGTGTCGAAATAGGACACACCATCTCCGTGAGAATGACAGACAACTTAATGCTAATAGATTAGTCAGTTCAGATTTCCGAAAGAAATAGGAAACCCCCTCCACTTGATAGCAGATCAAGTCAGCCGGTTGCATCCAGAGGGACAACCGCTCCAGAAATCAGACCCCAGGGTAATCAGTTCCAGTTGTTGAATCCAGTTGGATCAACACACAGTTTCCAGTCAGCCAGTTTCCAGTCAGCCAGTTTCCAGTCAGCCAGTTTCCAGTCAGCCAGTTTCCAGTCAGCCAGTTTCCAGTCAGCCAGTTTCCAGTCAGCCAGCTTCAGTTCAGCCAATAAGGCAAATTTTAGTCGCCGAACCAGAATCAGATTCACAATTTTTCATATGCCCTACCGAGCATATAACAGTAGCACCTTATGAGAAGATTTGTTTCCTAGCAAAAGTAGTTAACAGTCAAGGAAAATTATTAGAGTCAGAGCGTACTCTGATTACAGAGAAAAGTAATTTCAAAAGAGATGTTCTTATTGCCCAAGTCCTTAGTCAGAGTCAGAATTCAGCTATCCCTGTTGTTTGTTTAAACAAAGGAAAAAGTCCTATAGAATTAACTTCAAATCAGAAAATAGGAACTGTTTCCACAGTAGAAGTAGATTCAGATTTCCCCATCAGTATGATAAATCGTGTTTCCAGTTCCTTAGATTAAATCCTTCAGTATTAAAAGAAGAATATAAGAAATGTCTGGAGCACTCCCTTCAGGAGTCACCAGCTTTACAGGATCCCAAACTAATGGAATCACTTCTCGATTTCCTGATAAGAAATAGAGATGTGATTGCCCTAAAAGGAGATCCTCTGGGCCGAACTAATTTGGTCCCTTTTGAAATCAAGTTGGAACCCAATTCCAAACCCATTTTCATTCCTCCCTATCGGGTTCCACATTCCCATTAGTCACTATTGAGGAACACATCAAGGACATGTTGGAGCAGGATGTCATTCAGCCTTCAGCTAGTCCCTGGTCCGCTCCTATGATTCTCGTCTCCAAAAAGGACGGAACATCTCGCCCTTGTATAGATTTTAGACGCCTGAACAACATTACCATCCCAGACCGTTTCCCGATTCCAAACATGCAGGAAACAATTCTGAACGTAGGGAAAGCGAACTTCTTTTCATCCCTCGATTTAGCATCGGGTTATTGGCAAATGGAGGTCAGTCCCGAATCTCGGGCATTGACTGCTTTCTCCACTAACCGAGGCCATTACGAATTCCAGGTTTTACCTTTCGGAGTCCGAAATGGGCCTGCTAATTTCTCTAGGTTGATGAATATAGTCCTTTCCGACCTATTAGGTGTCGAAGCTCTCGTTTATCTTGACGATATTATCGTCTACAGTTCGGACATAAAAACACACTTTCAACGCCTTCAGAATGTGCTATCACACTTGAGAAAAGCACACCTTAAACTGAAGCTTGCAAAGTGCAATTTTTTACAAGAATCCCTGGTATACCTAGGATTCCTACTCTCGTCCACAGGAATTAAACCTGATCCAGCCAAACTCGAAGCCCTGGAAAGGTACCCTGTACCCAAGACCATCGACGACGCCCGTGCATTTATTGGTTTTGTCGGATTCTATCGGAACTTTATCCCCCAATTTTCGAATATTGCTAAACCCATTACTAATTTGTTCCAGAAAAATTCGAAATTTAACTGGGAATCCGATCACCAACATGCCTTTGAAACTTTAATTAATAAACTAACCTGTCATCCCATTTTACAATATCCTGATTACACAAGACCCTTCATCATAGCCACAGATGCTTCCTCCTATGGACTAGGAGCCGTCCTGTTACAGGACGTAGACGGTGTGGAATTACCCATTGCTTATGCCAGTCAACTTCTCTCTGCACCTCAACGGAATTATTCCACTACGGACCGAGAGGCCCTAGCGGTATATTGGGCTTTGAAAAAATTCCGAAATATCGTCTATGGCTACGATGTAACCATCAAGACTGATCATAAGCCACTCACGTACCTCTTCAAGGACAAGCTACTTGAAGGACGATTGAGTAGATGGGCTCTGTTGATTCAGGACTTTGCAGCGAAAATCGTATACAAACCGGGAAAACTGCAAGTTATTCCAGACGGATTGTCGAGACTCAAGCCCGACGCCCAAGTGAATAAAATAGGAATTCTTCCTGTGTTCGACTACGAGTGTCTGCAATACTCCCAACAACAGGACCAACACACCCAAACCTTCGGGCGCGCCTGGAACAAAAGGAACCATCGAAGGTAAAAGAACAGTACAACCTCAAAGATGGGCTCGTACATTTCAGGAACGAAGATGGAAACGACCTCGTGGAGATACCAAAGGATCTCGTCGATATAGCCATTGGACTTTGTCACGACTCACCTTTGTATGGACACATGGGGCCGGATCGCACCATCAAGAGTCTTTTGGAGCGATACCACTTTCCCGAGATGAACAAAAAGGTACAAGAATACATCGCCGAATGTCCGTCGTGTTTAAAGCATAAGGGCAACGTACCATCCACAGCTCCGATGCATAAATATCCAGTATGCCAAAGGCCCTGGCAAAGAACTGGAATGGATATACTGGGACCATTTCCCAAAACATCAAAGGGAAATCAGTACATCATTGTGTTTACGGACCACTTCTCGCGTTACAGCGAAGTAGCCGCCATTCCAGACCAGACCTCGGAAACTGTGGCAAGAGCCCTAGTGGAACGCGTCATCCAAAATCATACCACTCCTTCCATCCTAATCTCGGATAACGCCCTTAGTTTCACTTCCAAACTGTTCGAGTCACTCTGTAACATGTGTAAAATTAAAAATACACACATTGTGGCATACCATCCGCAGGCAAACGGCTTAGTGGAAAGGCACAATCGAAAGATCTTGGAAGCCCTGCGCCACGTTGTCGATGCATCCTCCCGTACATGGGATGATTCCCTTCCCATGGTACAAACAGCCATCAACAATGGCTATAATGTGTCCATCGGGGACACCCCTCATTTCGTCCTCTATCACTACGACAAGCGTCTACCTTTTGATTTGCCCGACCAAACCGACCCGGCAGTTCTAACATCTTCCGAAATGGCAGAAGCAAATCAGCAACTAGCTGAACGATCTTTCAAGATTTTTGACATAATCCGCTATGCCCTCGACCAACGAAACCAACAGATGGAGCAAGAGCAACATAGGCGTCATCCCCGTCAACGGACTATAATCGTCGGTATGCGATGTTATCTGAAGAGCGTGAAACCGCCAGGTGCTCATCGCAAATTATACCCAAAATGGGATGGCCCATATAGGATTATGAAAAACCTCGGAAAAAATCGTTATGAAATCCTCGACCTCCGGGATCATTCCAAACTAAAGATCATTCACGCTGACAATTTGAAGATAGCTTCCGAACACCTTCCCAAAAAACAGCTGCCAGGCGTTCGAGCCGCCTATCCTTCAAAAGGTCAAGATATTAACAAATCGGGCAGGGATAAAAAACTGAAGTGGTCACCGCGGGAACCGCTACCATGACGAAGATTGGTACCTCGTAATACCACCATTACTCGAGGCAATCTCTGAACAAGAGGAGGCCCCAGAGCCAAGCGTCCCATCGGACCCAGACCCTGGAGAAACCCCTTCGAGAGGATCACTCAGTGGAACTCCACCATCTCCTCCAACTCCACCATCTCCTCTGTCACCACCCTCGCCGATTGATGATCGACGCACGGACCCTACATACCGCCCGCAAATGCATCACCCACGTGAACTAGAACCTTCACATAAGAAACGAACCCGCTCAGAATCCGAGCTCAACGGTCGACCCCCATTGCCACCAAAACGAGGCCGACCCCTTCGCCCACAAACACAAGTATCCACACAACTACCCCCAGCTCCGTATAACTTAAGGCGTAGAAATGAATAAAATTGTCCCCCTTATAATTTTCCAAATTATTTACTCTTGTAGACCTAGCATTAAAATTTCTACCGGAGTTGTTATAGAAAAACTTGCAGAAGGTAAATTTTTGAAAGGGCACGCAGACCTTTATATAAATTTGCAACCCCTGCTAGAATTAAAATCAATCTCCTTCAGATACAAACCCAATTAAAAACGTTTGAAAGTAAAGTCCAGAATTCTTTCCAAGGAAAAGATCAGATTAGTCGCGTTCTGTTAGAAAATACCCTCGAAAATATTCAAACTACAGCACGCGCCCTATCAGAAATATTAGCCTTACCATGGATACAAACTGAAACTAAAAATTCAGAAAACTTTAACCAAAGAAGTAAAAGGGGACTGATAGATATAGGAGGGAAACTGTTCAAAGGTTTATTCGGATTAGCAACCGAAGAAGATATTAAAAGAATTGAACTTAAATTGAATCTCTTCGCGCGAAATCGACAATATAATGGACACGTTAGAACAAACTATTAGGTCATTACACGAAAACAATCGCTTCCTCCACTCCCTTTCGGACAGATTCACATACCTCGAATCCATGTTAGCTCAATACAAAGAACACAAAAGATATCTAGAATTAATAGAGATAATGAACCTACAAGTAACCCTAATCGATAAATACTTACAACGAATAACTACGATTCATTCCAAGGTTTTGCGTGCAACCCAGCTAGCCCATGGAAAAATCACTCTTTCCACCCTAATACCATGGGAAATACTTCAGTCCTTGATTCACACCGCCCAGTCACAATTAAAATTATCACCCATATTCCCAC